>JAGFMF010011726.1:9434421-9503086 GCA_019455555.1 Galemys pyrenaicus | reverse complement strand
CCTGCTCTCTGTGGTGAATCCTCTCACCCCCCCCACACCTCTGGCCTGTACCCCAGTGCTTGTATGCATAAATAAATAAATCTTAAAAAAAAAAAGAAATAAAGAAAATTGACTAATTAGGGGCTATCAGACAATGTTAAGGTAGACTGTTAAAATCATTCCTTTAATAATTAAAATTTAAGAAAGAGCCACCCTTGCCTTGGAATATATACGAAAAGCTCTAAAAGAAGGTCATGGAATAGATTCTTAAATGAATCATATTTTGCTTCTCTTAATAAGAAACATTAGGGACTTCCCTCGTGGTGCAAGGCGTTAAGCACCGCACTATGAGGCGTCTGTAGTCATTGCAGCACAAGCATGACCCCAGCCAGGGCGGTGACCCAGACCCACTGGCCTGTACCCCAGTTCTTATATGTATAAATAAATAAATCTTTAAAAAGAGAGAGAGAGGGCCTCCCTGGTAGCGCAGTGGGTTAAGCACTGCACTGTGAAGCAAATCGCAGCCACTGTAGCACGAGTTCGATCCCTGCCGCCGGCCAGGGAGAGGACCCACATGGCACAGCAGACCTCTCCTGCCTCGCCCGCTGCTCCCCTCGGCAGTGTGTTTCAGTCAGTCTGCCTGTTCTGCTCCCCCTCTGTCTGGTGAATCCTCTCACCTCTCACGACTCTGGCCTGTACCCCAGCTCTTGTATGCATAAATAAATAAATCTTTAAAAAAAAAAAGAGAGAGAGAGAGAGAAACATCAGCCCATAGTTAGCTCTGGCTACAAGAACCATTTTTTCTTCCTCTCTCCTGGAATCCAAGTTATCACAGTTTGGGGGGTACTTACCCTCCCTGTTATCTTGGTCTTGGGACTGACTTTCTTTGTCTCATTCTTCTGTCTTTTATCCAACAATAGCTCAACAGCCTATTTCCTTGTCTATCTCATCTCAAATCTTTTTCTAAAAGGAATTTAACTGGCTGTGGTTCAATCCAAACAAGATGAAAGGAATGGTAACAAAATGTGGGAAAGATTAAATACTCCGAACACAGTCTGAGAACAATGGTCCCCAGGCTACTTGAGTCCACAGATGAATGACATAAAACTCCACAGATCACTACACGCACTTCCAACCACATTAAACGTCAGGAAGACTGGCACTGCTTTTGATGAGGTGCCAATGAGACAACGGTCCAACATCTCAAGTTTCTGAACAAATTAAAAATTAATTTTTGCTGAAAGCAAAACTGCAGAGTACACGGAATTACATGATCTGTAATTATCCGCCATTGCTCTAAAAGAAAGACTATCACAGGACTACAGTCATCTCCAAAAATTCTGATCATTTAAATTGTTTTCCTTTATAATGTCTACCCCTCCAACTTCCAAAAGGAGGACTGAATGAATACAAGATACATATAACCTCAGAAACCACAATTTGCACACAAAGTTGGAATACAGATATGATGAGTTTTTCTGGCACCAGTAATCATAACAACAAGCCAATTAATCTACTTTTAAGTGAACTATGTACCAGGAAGGTTCACACAGGCAGTCCATTGCATCTTCTTTATACACTTAGATATGGCTATTACCCACGCAATCCTGTTAAAACTGAGGTCTGGGGCAATTGAGCAACTTGCCCAATGCTTCAGCACCAGTTAAGAAGCACAGCAGAGGTTTGTACTTAGGACTTTCTAATACCAACATTTTGTACTTAAGCAATCAAATATACGGGTCCACTGCCCTGTCACTGAACACATGAATTCCATGAACAAAGAGTTGACCACTGGATCAAAAGACTGAAGTGCCCTTACCTCACATCATACACAACACTAAACTTAAAGTGAACCAAAGGGGACTCCCTGGTGGCAGAAGTTAAGTCTCAGCACTATGAAGCTATCGGCAGCCACTGTAGCACAAGTTTGATCCCCAGCCAGGGAGGTGAACACATGGCACCGCAGACCTCTCCTGCCTCGCCCACTGCTCCTCTCAGCAGTGTAGTTCAGTTGATCTGCCTGTTCTGTTGCCTACTCTGTCTCTGATGAATCCTCTCACCCCCTGCACTTCTGGCCTACACACCAGTTCTTATATGTATAAGTAAATAAAATTTTAAAAAAGGATCAAAGACCTAAATGTAAGAGTAAACTATAAGAAATTTTATAAAAACTCAAAAATAATTATAATTTTCATGACCCTAGGTTAGGAAATGGTTTCTTAAGATATAACACAAAAAGCAAAAGCAAATAAGAAAAAATATCTGGCAAATCAGACATTAAAATTAAAAACTTCTCTGAGAAAATGATCAAGAAAATGAAGATAATCTACAGAAGAGAAAAAAAATTTGCAAATTATATCTCTGACAAGAAACTCTTCTTCAGATAGAGAATTCTTAGAAGCTCCATAATTAAAAAATAACTGAATAAACAAAAAGGCAAAATGATGTGAGTGGACTTTTCTCCAAAGGCAGACAAACGGTTAATGACCACATGAAAAAATGACAAAGATCATTCATCATTTTGGGAAATATAAATTAAAACTACAATGAGATAGCACAGCACACTCATTAGGATGGCTATAACAAAGGGCAGAAAATAGCCAAGTGTTTGTAAAGATGCAGAGAAATAAGAACCTTTTTTCATTGCTGGTAAGGATGTAAAATTTTGCAACAATTTGGAAAACAGTTTAACAGAGCCTCAAATTGTTAAAGAGTTACCATTTGCCAAACACTTTCATTCCAAGGCAAATATCCAAGCAAAATGAAGACATCACACAAAATCTTGACAAAACTGTTCACAGCAGCATTATTTATAATAGTCAAAAAGATGCAGTAACCCAAATGTCCATCAGCTGATGAATGGATAAATAAAAGATGTGTATATCCACACATGGAATATTATTTGGTAGTAAAATAGAATGGCTATACTAGGCAAAAGCCAGGCACAAAATGCTACATAATGTATGACACCATTTATATGAAAATTTCAGATTAGGTATAGGTAAATCTAGGCAGACATAAAATGAGTAATAAAGAAGAAGAGGGGGAGCTAATGGGTACTGCTGCTTTTTTGGTCAATGCAAATATTCTAATGTTGACTATGGTGGCACATGAACTCTAAATATACTAAACACCACTGACTAGTACACTTCCAATGGGTGAATTTTTGGACAGGTGAATTAGTGTTTCAATAAAGATGTTAAAAAACAAAAAGGTTCACCAGGAGTTGTGAAACAGTGATAATATTGCTTCAGATTACTCATATTCCAGATGTTTTCTCGGCAATGTTTTCATAACACAAACATATATGGGCAAGAATCATCTTCCTTCACATTCCAGGGGCAAGGGGAGCAAAATTATAGCAACTCCTCAGTGATAACCATCTGGGCAGCATAATAAAAGCTTTTGTTATTTTTGGAATGTGGTACTGCAATGTGTGTATACCCTAACCTGCTGGAGGGCCCAAGAAGCCTGCAGTTGGCTGAAGTTCCAGGCAGAAGTCCTCCTTGTCGGCTGAGCAGGCAAGAAAGGGACCTAAAACTGCAAAGTAGAAAACTCACAGCACAGCTCAGAAAATGTCCTTGTGACAAAACGCATGTATTTGGGCAAAGTCTTTCTCACCTCCCAACTCCCCCTACCTCCCACTTCCAAACAAGGTCTGTGATTCTAAGTCAACACGCTTTAAATATAGGTATATTATGAATCACCTAGAATTATATAATGATCAAGCAAGAAGAATTATGTAATGGAGCACTTCCTCCGGAGTCATTCACTCTTTGGTTTTGGGCCAGTTACTCTACTTTTCTACGTCTCACTGTCTTTATCTATAAAATGGGAATAAAACTCTTAAAACTGCTAGAAAGAATTAATGCGTTAATAGTGCATGGTACATTGTAAGCATTAATCATTTAGTTTTTACCATTGTTATAGTTAGGGCTGGTAAATCTCACTTTTATGGAGGAAGACACTAGAATTCTATATATGTACTACCATACAGGTTGCACATCCCTTGATTAACTTTGAAGGGTTGAGAGATACAAACGACAAACATACAGTCTCCCACACTACAGGTATTTTTGAAACGGCCCATCCATTCCCTTGTGTCCAGTGTTCAGCTATTCAAAAGGCTCATCAGGACTACTGAAGAAAATACATGTAAACATTTGCTTCTTTCATTTTCCTCTGAAGAAGCACAGGGAACCTGAGTATGCCTAGTATAGCAGAGAAGACTTTTCTTCCTTACTTCCTTTATATTTTAGTGGTATGCTCATGCAAGCAATTAAGAGGCCATTCTCAGGGTTTGAGGATGTTTCTAACGTCTAGTAATTGGTGACTATCATTTTAATACAAGAGAAAAGAGAAGCTCACAAAACAAGTAGAGTATTGGACAAAATACAATAAATGCATCAAAATAAGTCTTCAAACAATCTCATCATTTTTCTCTCGCACACAATCACTCCACAGTGTTCAACCCCGGCGGCCCTCTACAGTATCAGGCCTCCTGCCCATCCAGCCTTGTCAGAGCCTCCCTCTTTGTCGGCTCTCCAATCAGAAGTCTTCTTTCTTTTCTTCAAACTCACCAGCTCTCTACCCTGCTTTAGAGCCTTCGCACTAATATCTTTATACTTAAAAAGTTCTTACAGCCTCCAACTGCACTTCTGCGTTGGCCTCTCACCTAGCTAGCTTCGACCTTCAGACTGCTAAATCTTTTCCTAAAAAATGCCTTCTCCAGGGCCTCCTTGGTGGTCAAGGATTTAAATCTTAGTGCGACCACTGCTATGGCCTGAATTCTACCACTGCTATATCCTGAGTTCGATCCCTAGCCAGGGAGCCGATCCACATGGCACAGCATATCACTCTTGTCTTGCCCACTGCTCCCTTCAGCAGTGTATTTCAGTAGATCCATCTGTTCTTCTCCCAGTCTGTCTCTGGTGAATCCTCTCATCTCTTTGCACCTCTGGCCTACACTCCAGTTCTTCTATGCAAAAATAAATAAATGAAATCTTAAAAAAAAAAACAAACCTTCTCCAATGACCAAGATCAATCTCTCTGTTCTGCCTGAAACCCTCAAATATACATACAAAACAGATGCAGGAGTAAGCGGTTACTTTTTCGATGAAAGTCTTTCTCCCCCAACCAGGCCAGAACCTCAAGAAAGGCAGGGGTATGTCTGTCATGTTCAACGCAGATTGTCCTATGGCCAGCAAAGTGTCTACGTAAGTAAGTGGTACATGAAATTAAAGGATCTCTTCCAAGGATCTGCTGATAAACTGATTTCCTTACTTCACTCAAATTTGACACAAGTTATCTGATACCAAGCTGTGGGCATGACAGAAATACAAATTACACAAACAGGTTATCTATTTCTTTTGAGGAAATATTCAGAATTAACAAAAGCTTGGACTGGGATTAGATGTACTTTCAAATTATTATGTGTGAAAGAAACCACATGAAAAAATGTTAATTTTAAAAATAAGCAAGAAAAAAAAATAAGCAAGGAGAAAATGTAGCGATAGTTCCATCAAAGCTTGTCATTAATACTTACACAATGCTCTTGTTGGGAGATGAACTCTACAGGAAGGTGACCGGGACAGCAATGCATTTGGTCCTCCTAGGTTATTACTGTTCCTTGCCAAAGTAAATTTATCTCTAAGTGAAAGAGAATGTGCTGAACCATAATTCTAAGTATACCCAGGAAGAGCATCCAGAGGCTGATGGAGTTCTGCGAACCATGTGCCAACAAAGGTGGCATGGAGCAACAGAACACACTGCACAATATAAAGCCAGCTGCCTGAGGTGACAACCCAGCATTCCTCTTCTTTAGGGTTCTACCCAGGCCCTCTTCACAAAATTAACTTCACTTACTTAGGGAAGAATAAATAAAGGCTCTAAAACTGAGACATACATTTCTATTGTTTAAAAAAAAAAAAGAATCAAGTAGACTCTTTTCAATGAAACAGAATGTGCAGATGTCACATGGTAAAGATTCAAAAAAATACACTATAGATATTTTGCCTTATTAAAGGACAAGGCAGTCAGAAAATGAGAAAAAGCGCTTCACAACCAGGAAGTAGTACTAGAGATTAAACTCTCTAGATAGATAGGAGGAAGAGGAAGAAAGTGTGAAGCAAAACAAAGGGGGGGGGGCAAGGTATTTAAAAAAAAAAAAGCATTGGTGATGAAAGACAAAAGGTCAAAAAGTGTATGTGATAGAAAGGGGCTAAAGACTAGCAGCACAAATTAAAATCTGGTCAAGCATACATCCTCCCTTTAGGTTAGTGGTGTTTAGTCAGCCTCTGACATTGAGAAGTGCAGCTGTGAGTTCTCCACATCTAGTGAAATGGACTGACATCAGTGAAGGTCGTTGAGGCAAAGGCCAGACTTTGACACACCTTTCCTCACTGCGCTCTACTGATTACAGGGGAAAAAAAAACCAGAATTCACGTCTAATCACACTATGTATAGGGCAGACTTTCTGGGTAACCCACAGGTGCACTTTTGACTGTGCTATTAAACTTCATCCGTCACTATGACAACCAATCCTCCCAGACACCCTTCTCTTAAAACATTTCAGAACATCACTACGCTACAACCTTTTTAAAAAAACTGTCCTACTAAAGAAAAGATGGAAATATACCTCCCCCACGCTAAGAACTATGAGGACATTTCTGGTTTCTAAGACATTTCTACTAAAAGTGCGGAAATAATTTCCCATAATAAAAAGTTATTTCCAAAAGTGCACAGTTCCGAAAGTCTAGAAGGCTTTTTCAAATAAATACTGGTTATACAAAAGGAAAAAAAAATGTTCCTGAATGATCTTAACAGCTGAAGGAAACTGATGCACTTCTTAAAATATTTTAAAAGTATTTCCACAACTAGAAAAGGGGAAGAAAACAGCTGTGATTGTGTCTATTCATTTTATAGTAATTTGAGTCGATGAAACAAAAAGAAAGAAATCAAAATCCCTGTGCATACTTTGGGGCTTTGAAGCTCTTTGGCTGGGAGTGTGACCCCCTTGGTCTGCAGGCCGGAGACTGAAGGCAACAAAGGGATGTGTTCCCCGAACGACTCTGTTTGAAAAAGGACCTTTCACCCCCGGATTGCAGGTCACGCTGGCAGCTCCTCTGAAACCTTTCTCCCTGCCTGCTACCCCGCCGACCCGCTCCTCCAAAAATCCAGACGCCGCGGGACCTCTCCCGCCGACGCAGGGCATCCAGCCTTTCAAGTCACCCCAAATCCTAGTACCTCGTAGCTTTCCCAGTGAAAGCTCAGCTCCTGCTCTCAGCGCACCCCAAGGGGCTGTGTGCGCACAGCAGGGGTGACACCGCTCAAGAGAAACTGCTTCGGGGAAATACTCCAAGTCCGTCCAGGTCCCAATTCTCGGACGCACCGTGACCCCGACCTCCGGGAGGCGCGTCCCGACACCGCCCTCCGGCAGCTCAAACAAAGGACCCCGGCCCTGGGGCGCCCCCAACTCACCGCTCAGATAGTTGGTCCACTTGTACAGCACCCCTTCCATGGCGCCCGCGGGCCCTTCGCCCCCGCCGCGCAGGGGCCGCGTCCTCAAGCCCGCCGGTCCCCTCACTGTCCCCGGCCCCCGGAGGCGAGGAGCACCGGCAGCAGGGCCATCGCCCGGCGCTGCCGAGCCGCCCACTCCCGGCGCCCGGGCCCGGTGCGGGGCCGCCCAGCCGGCTTCACATCCTCGGCCCGGGGGCGGGGTCACTGCGGCGGCCTCGGCACGTGAGGACGCAGCCCGCGAACGGGCGAGCGCTGCAGGGCGGGCGCTCGTTCCACCCCGAGGCCAGAGCACTGGGTGGCCCGAGGGCCCCTGAAGCCGCTAAAGTGTGGCCAGGGCGGCGGCGGACGCAGGCTCCGCCACCGCGCGCTACCTGAGCCCTGCACCGCCGGGCCCGGACCCGCGCGCGCATGCGCAGAGCGCCGCCTGCGCCCACGTTCCCGAAATCCACTCCGGGCTTTGGCCGCGTCGGCGGCGCGAAAGCGGCTGGGAGATAAACCCGTGTCAGGGCTGGGGACTGGGAAAGGGGGGGAAGGGGGGAGTCCTCTGAGACAAAAGTGGGATTCAGTCGTGACTGTTACTGGTGCATGCAGATGGGTCGTATAGCACCTCCAGATGTTGGGGCCCCAGCCTAGCCTCCTAGGGCATCGCCTGGATCCGGTCCCCAGGGTCCAATTCTTCAAGAGCAATGGATCACACACCCGCCGAGGTTCCCAACTACAGGGCCGACGGCAACGATGGGAATTTCCGTGTAGAATGCTGTGTGGCCAGTGTGCATAGATGCTGTCTAAATTCTAAGAGGCCCTGCCCAGTTGAGGGAAGTGGGGTACCTGTCTAAAAGAGGCCCTGACCAGTTGCGGGAAGTGGGGTACCTGGAGAGCAGCGTTGTATTCAGGGGTTTGTCCTGTGGCAGGTTCTGTTCCAGACCCAGACCGGAATCAAAATAAGGGTTTTTGACAAGATCCCGCTGGAGATTCCTATGCGCACTAAAATGTGGAAATCTACTCTGCTAAAGATATTTGACTGGGGAAAATGTTAACTGTTAATTAAATGGAAAAATCAGGATACGAAACAAAGTGCACAACATGATCTAAATTGTTTCAGGCACCTGTAACAAAAGTATGCATCTAAATCCTAGGTTGTGCATCAGGCCATATAGGCGGTCTTTCCTTTAAGGCAAAGTTACCAGAACAATTCATTATCTGAAACTCAAATGTCAATCTGCTCCTGTATTTTAATTGGAAACCCTAATTAGTGCTTTCCAGTTTCACCCAAATCGGCTACAAACATGTGTTGCTTTTGAAATCTGGCAAAAATGTAGAACTAAGAAACTAAAGATGAGTCTGAATAACTCGTAACAGTGATTCCTATTTCTTCTTTGCAACACAAGTCCTCGCATCTTTTTATCCTCCATAGAGGCTACTGTTGACCCTCTGCGTTAAGGTCACCTAGGTGATAAACTATTAGCCATAACTTCAATCCGTGCTGTAGAATCAATCAGAAGACCTGGTTTGAAGCTGGAGCTCAACTGCTTTGGAGCAGAACAACCTTGGGCAGGATACTTATCCCCTCCCGTGTACTTACACTTTTCTTTTAAATGGGATAAAACAATCTCCTTATTTGCAGTGGAGGGAGGATGACGCACGGAGACACGCTCTGTGAACTCTAAAGCGCCAGTTAAATCTTCGATTGTACCGTAAATTAAATAAGCTACAATAGGTGCCTTGGATTGTGCAATTTTGGGGCGCCTCTCACAGAGGACGGGAATAAACCGATCGCCATTGTATCAGCCATTAGCACACCAGGCTCCATAACTCCCCGGGCTCCGCCCTGTTCTTTACAGATGTAAATCCGCGGGAGGAGTTTCCGGTTAGCTCGGCTGTCCACCCCTTCACCGAGGTCCAAGGTTGTGGAATTTTTAATCCGCTGGACTCTAGGACCACTCGGATTGATTCGTCCAGAGGCAGTGTCGAGCTCTGCGGGACTGTAAACTGCATGGTTGCAGCGTCATTGGCTGGAGAGGCTCGTGAGGGACAGCTTCAGAGGCCAATGGGAGGCCGCTCTTCTCGGCGGCTTTGCTCTAAGAGCCAATCAGGTTGGGTGATGGGTTTCACTCTCTTGAGCTGACTTGGGAATGGGAAAGTTGGGGCTAGTAGTGATTGTGCCACGTCTGCTGGGCAGGGGGAGGTAGGGGAGTCTTGAACTTGCCAGAGGCCAGTTATCCTTAAGCGTTCAACTCTATGAGTCTTAACTCTATGAGGTCGCGGGCCCTTTCTCTGTTTTTGTAGGAACTTCTCTGCCCCAGCAGCATGAGGTTTTTCCTGTGGAACGCAGCCCTTGCGCTGTTCGTCACTCCTCTGTGTGGGGCTCTGATTCCTGAACCAGAAGTGAAGATTGAAGTTCTCCAGAAGCCGTTCATCTGCCATCGCAAGACCAAAGGAGGGGATCTGATGCTGGTCCACTACGAAGGCTACTTAGAAAAGGATGGCTCCTTATTTCACTCCACGTAAGTCATGATGCCCCAAAGTCAAATAATAAAAGAATCCACCCACCTCTGCCAGATCTCAAGCAGGAAAGGGAGCGTGTACTAGACTTTATTATCTTTTAAAAAACTGAAATATCTTATTTCTTTCTTGGGAAAAGGAAATTGTTTAAAGCCAGCTTGATAGAATGAGGGCCTTGAAAATCATATTTGAAACTTGTCGGCATAAAGCAGTTCATTTTTTTCACTATAAAAAAATAGAACTCCAATCATGGAAATATTACAGAAATATCTAGGTATGTAGTTAGGCAAGAGGTAGAAAAAACTTAGAGCAGTTTTCATATGTCGAACTCTCTTCCTGAGGGAAAATTTCTCAATTTCAGTTTTACTTTAGTGTACGTGAAAATTACTTAAGACTTTTCACAGAAACTTCATAAGCAGAACACACATGTATTTATCTGTTGAAGGACCAGGTAATACTAGTTCATTGACCTAATTAACTTTTGTTCTGACAGATGACATTTTGGTCTAGGCAAAGGATCATGCTTTATTTCATTATTGGTTTCTTTCTGGAAATTCAAACACTTTATTAAACACGTGTGGTTATGGGAGAATAATCCAATACCTTCAGTGAAGGATTTTCAGATGCTTACAATATCATTATTTCTGTTCTGCAAACAAAGAAATTGCAACATGGAAAAACTGAATGAACGTAATGATTTCCAATTAGGCATGAGCCTCTTCATTCCATTCCAAAAGTATTTACTGAGTATTTCCTTTATGTGCTTGATACTAGAGATATTCAAACGTTTGGCTTCTTTCCATTCTCATTCATTGATTTGTCTATGCATCAGATCAAACCCTTATGAGTTTGCTTCCCCAAGTCAGGGCCTGAGGATGCAAAGATGACTGGAAGTGGGTTCTTGTCCTCTGTCAGTGCTAAGTCTGCAGGAGCAGGAAGATAAGTAAATAACTCACAAGATAGAGTAGAGGATGTTCAAAGTGCTCATGCAGCATAATGAAGTCTGGAATTAATTGGGCTCTGAGAGGGGCCTCCCTGGTGGCACAGCAGGTTGCAGGCGTACACTGTGAAGTATCCACAGCACAGCAGCGCCATTTCTATCCCCAGCCAGGGAGGGGACCCACATGGCACAGCAGACCTCTCCTGCTTAGCTCGCCGCTACCCTCAGCAGTGTGTTTCAGTTCATCTGCCTGTTCTGCTCCCCATTCTGTCTCTGGTGAATCCTCTCACCTCCTGCGACTCTAGCCTCTACCCCAGCTCTTGTAGGCATAAATTAAAAAAAAAAAAAAAGTGCTATGAGGAGTGGGGAAAAAGTAAGACTTCTGAGAGTTCATAATTGAGATGAACAGTGGGTAGAGATTGCCTTGTGCAGAATGGGCAGAGATGATAAGTAGAGAGATTACATGAACTAAAGAGTCACTGCCCATCCTAGACTTTTTTTTTTTTTTTAAAGATTTATTTATTTATTCATACAAGCACTGGGGTACAGGCCAGAGGTGTATGGGGGGGTGAGAGGATTCACCACAGAGAGTGGGGAGCAGAACAGGCAGATCAACAGAAGTACACTGCTGAGGGGAGCAGCGGGCACAGCAGGAGAGGTGTGCTGCGCCATGTGGGTCCCCTCCCTGGCCGGCAGCAAGGATTGAACTCGTGCTGCAGTGGCTGCGGTTTGCCTCATAGTGCGTTGCTTAACCCACTGCGCCACCAGGGAGGCCCCTAGACTTTTTTTTTAAAGATTTATTTATTTATGCATACAAGAGCCAGGGTACAGGCCAGAGGTGTGAGGGTGAGAGGATTCACCAGAGACAGAGTGGGGTGCAGGACAGGCAGATCGACTGAAATACACTGAGGGGAGCAGCGGGCGAGGCAGGAGAGGTCTGCTGCACCATGTGGGTTCCCTCCCTGGCCCAGGATCGAACTCATACTGCGTGCAGTGGATGCTTCATAGTGTGGCGCTCAACCTACTGTGCCACCAGGGAGGCCCACTAGACTTTTTCTGATAAACTGCCACTAATGGCATTCAGACTTGATCTGTTGTGAGCTTTGGAGTGACTCTCCTCTGGATTCTATTTGTCCTAGCAAAAAGTTCCAAAATGGTGGTAGAATTATAGAGCTCACACTAGCCCTATGCTCTTATCAACAAGGCTGTTGACACCGCAGATGTTAAACAATATGACTTGCATTTTTATGTTTCAATTCCATTCTTATTTTCATTCTGATCTCTTTTAGAATCAACCTGATTTCTTTCAAGTTTCAGAACTGGGGACTTTTGTGGTCATCATGAGATAGTATGTAGCAGTTTGCTACTAAAGTTCCAGTAGCTGATGAGAGGACTAGTATCATGTTCAGAGCTGTCAACTATGATTATTATGAAGGAATATTTTCAAGTCATCCATTTATTAAAAATATTTCACATTCTAGGGCCCTTCCCTGGTGGCTCAGTGGGTTAAGCAATGCACTACAAAGCAAAAAACACAGCCACTGCAGCACAAGTTCGATCCCTGCCACCAGTCAGAGAGGTGACCCACATGGTGCAGCAGACCTCTCCTGCCTCGCCCACTGCTCCCCTCAGCAGTGTGTTTCAATCTGCCTGTTCTGTTTCCCACTCTGTCTCTGGTGGATCCTCTCACCCCCCACACTTCTGGCCTGTACCCCAGTTCTTGTGTGCATAAACAAATAAATCTTTAAAAAAAATTCACATTCTAGAACCATAGCCTATGTAGTCAATAGCCTAACTTCTTTATTTTTTTAAAAGATTTATTTATTTATGCATACAAGTACTGGGGCACAGGTCAGAGGTGTGGGGGGTGAGAGGATTCACCAGAGACAGAGTGGGGAGCAGAACAGGCAGATCAACAGGTGCACACTGCTGAGGGGAACAGCGGGCACAGCAGGAGAGGTCTGCTGCACCATGTGGGTCCCCTCCCTGGCCGGCAGCAGGGTTCGAACTCATGCTGCAGTGGCTGCGGTTTGCTTCATAGTGCGCTGCTCAACCCACCGCAACACCAGGGAGGCCCCCTAACTCCTTTAGACATACAAGAAATGTACCAGTACTGTACTCAGTGCTGGATGGTGGATTGTTTCTCTCTTTAATCTCTAGCTTTCCCCATTTTTCCAGTTTCCATTTTATTACTTTGATCGTGGGGGAAGTGAAGGAAAAGGAAGTAATGACCTATCCCTAGATTTAGTAACCACTTTACCCAGGAAGCCGACTAGTGATTTCCTAGGATATTCAAGATATCCTTGAACAAAACAGTTTCCTTATTGTAACAAAAGGAAGCTAATGGACTTAGATGCTGTTCAGTCCTCAAATCCTCCCCAGGGCTGGTTTTCCTCCTGTGACTTCTCTTCAGTTTCCAAGCCAGGCTACCCAAACCATTCCCTTCTTCCTTGTCCTGTGAGGGGCCATGCCTCCAGGCTTCCCTGAATACCTCTCAGTAAACCCTCAGGGAGAGAAACTGGCCAGTGTCTGAGTGGGAACTCAGGATGGAGGAACATTTCCCCCATCAGTCATCAGCAGACTCTACATCAAGCAAGTTTGTAGGCAAAACATGGGATGCTGTGCACTTTTCTCTCCAGTGTTTGGTGTTATCCTTCCAAGCTCATCCATTTCCCGTTATTTTCTAACTTCTCTGCACCCTAGTAGCCTTCCTGGTTCAGCATCACTCGTTGGTTAGGATCTTGAACTCTGGCATTAGTCAAATACTGTCCTCAGTGTCCTCATGAATACAAAGGGAAATAATGGTAGTTAGATGATCATTACTGGAGTTAAAAGAGACAAAGTATTTAGGAGACTACCTTCACACAGTCAATGCTTAAGCAGTTGTTAATGGTTATGATTATTCCCTCTTCCTTCTCTACCAGAGGCAGTTCTGTGACTACCTGTGAAATTTGCATCTAGAAAGATGGGCAATGAGTTACTTTAAAACTGCATTGGGGTTATATCTGTGGGAATAAAGAATAACTATTTTATTCATTTCCCAATTAACAAAGTTAATCACTGAGGGGTGGGACAAACATAGCACAATAATAAAAAAAAATAAAGTTACTGAAGAGTTCTAATGTGTTTTCTTTCTATTGTAGTCACAAACATAACAATGGTCAACCTATTTGGTTTACCCTGGGCATCCTAGAGGCTCTCAAAGGTTGGGACCAGGGCTTGATGGGAATGTGTGTAGGAGAGAAGAGAAAGCTCACCATCCCTCCTGCCCTAGGCTATGGAAAAGAAGGAAAAGGTAATGCATTCTACATTGTTATTGTAGCACTGCAGTTCTCTGGACTAGGGACAGAAATTCGTGTAACTACTGTGTTTTTTCCCCTAAAAATAGAGAACTGATATTTCTTTGGGACATAGAATTATGTTTTGATTATCATTTGAAATAGCCAACTAAGGCTGAGGCTGTATTGTCTAAGTGGTCAGCTGAGTTAATGAGGAAAAGATTCTGTAGCAATACTTTATTATTAATATTGTTCACCAATATAAAATATGGGTTATTTTAAATTTAAGTATGTGCTTCCATATGTGTATGTAGATGTATGTACATGGTTAACATTTCAGGCATTTTTAAGCATACAGTTGAGTGGCATCAAGTAAATTCACGCTGTCGTGCAAAGCATCACCATTATCCATCTTCACATCTTTTGTCTCCATGCCAAACAAGACTCACCATTATGTCTTAACAGTGCAAAAAGAAAAATTACTCAACCTAAGTATCTTGCTGAGTCAAACAGCTGAAATCCAGATTTTAAGGCAGTAAATGCAATTTTGGATGTGCGCCGTGTGTGACTCACAATCCAAGTCTCCCACAATAGTGGTCTTATTGAGGATTTATCATATTTGTTCTTTTTAAAGTGATTTTATAACATTTTTTATAATTTATTTAAAAATAATAGAGTAGCATGAAATGAGTTTAATAAAGCAGAAGCAAGTGGGCTAGCTAATTGGGGGACCTTTGGGCTACTTTGTTCCCTAGCTTGCAGGTACTCTGTCAGACTAGGAACCTCTGAAGTTTTCCAAAGGGAAGTCACAAGAGGCCTGGAGATATTTATATGCAGCTATGTTACAATTCCTTTGTTGGAATATAACCTCAGAGCATAATGTGTCAGAAGAAAGATTCTAGCCCTCACTGCGGGGGATATCCTTCACTATATTGTTTAGAATCTCAGAAAAATTGGAACCAATCTTAGATTATAAAGGGAAGGAGTTAGATGAAGAAGATATAGTTTAGTTATGTAAAAATAGTGCTTCAAAGATTTTTAATACGACTATACCCAAAATGTATATTTAATGTAGAAAATAAAGTTATAGTACATAAAATAGTGAGCATTGGGGAAAAAAATCCATCCATAGTGAATCCTGAGAAATAAATAGAATATTAACAATGGATTGTGGGGCTGGAAATTATTTTTGGTTCTCTTTCAAATTTTCTACAATGGGCATCTATTTTTTACATTATGAAAGAAAAAAAAATACAGCATTATCAGAACACTTTGATGTAGTTAAGTTTAGTTCACAGCATCCTTTGGTGTGAATTTAATCTCTCTAGTGTAGTGGGAATTGGGATTTCTAGCCCCAGTTTCATGGGAAGCATTATGTGACCTAAAAGGAAACTTGCTAGCTACATCTTTGGCATCGGCCAGGATTTACTAACCAAATTCAGTTCTTAGTTTAATGACAATTCTTGCGACAGAAGAAAATCAAGTATCTAGAAAATGTTTCTCTGAAGTTTCAATGTATTCTATCACTTTCCTGTCTTTTGTTGTTTCATCTTTGATTTTTATACATACAGTGTTGGTCCTTTACTCTTTTTCCAAACTGTAGCATTAAACTCAGTTATTTACTTTATAACAAGGAGTGATCTAAATGTGAGTCCTTTCCTTCAAAGTTACATGAAACTAATTCTGCTAATACATATTTAACGCTAATTTTGTAGTCTTTTAGTACCATGTTTGCATGCTTCCTATGGAAAGACACCAGTTTTGTCGGTGACCTCTAGTTGCATGTACCTCTTCTGTCTAGATCTGGACTGGTAAACTTCAGCACACAGTGTAAGTTTTGTTTTCATTGGGGCTGACAAATGCTCTTTCATGCATGTATGTGGGCTGGGAGGAACTAAGAAATATTTGAAATGTTCGTATATATTTATTTCACATACCCATACCTGGGTAATAAATATAGTTATAAGTAAACAAGTTGATAAAAAGTGTCCATACATCTGAGAAAGTTTTGTTTTGTTTTGTTTTAATTCCTTGGGTATGTTAACAAAGCTGTTCATTTTGAAAGATTTTTATCTCATTTCCTAGGAATATGCCTTAATATTTTCCCCCACCCGTAACTTTTCTTAAACATACACATAATGTTCAATATTAGAAGATGTGTTTCCTAAATTTCTGAAATCGCTGAACTTTCCTGCATTGTGTCAAAGTCTATCAGAGTTTAATCTTGCTAACAGGTACTGAGTTTGCTATTCGGGAAGAAGGGACATAATCCATACTTATGTATTTTGTATGGATTATCTCCCTACTTCTTCCCAAAAGGGTCTTGATGGGCAATATTTCTCATCTACATTTCACCAATGAGGAAACTAAGGTTTAAGATAGGTCACGTAAACGTCAGTCCCATTTTCTGAACTGATGCCAGTATGATGCTATAGCTCACCTAGTTACATACTGCCTCCCAGTGGCAGAAAAAGGCAGTGCTCCAGGCTCTTGTAGTTCCGGATTTTCTTACTTGGTGTTTAGTAAGTTGCATGCAATATAATTAACTTCAAATTATCTAAGCCCCTTTAAGTCATTCTTGATATGTAATATCTTAATTATATTTGAAAATTAATACCCGGGACATTAAACATATATGTGTATATAATATTTTTTTTAATTGCAAAGCTAAAAACTTGCTTTTAGTCTTCTAAGTTTGGATTATTCCTTTATTATTCTATTTGCTTGGATAAAATGTAATTATTAGAATTTCTATCATATGTGATTATCTTATGAAGATTCTTCATTTAATTCAATTAAATGAAAGATATGTTTACTGCATAAATTTTCATTTACCAGAAGTTTAGAAATTTTTAAAAAAAGATTTATTTACTTATGCATACAAGAACTGGGGTATAGGCCAGAGGTGCAGCAGTGGGAGGGGGCGCGGTGAGAGGATCCACCAGAGACAGAGTGGGAAACAGAACAGGCAGGTTGACTGAAATACACTGCTGAGGGGAGCAGCAGGCGAGGCAGGAGAGGTCTGCTGCACCATATATGGGTTAGCTCCCTCGCTGGGGATCAAACTTAGGCCCCAGCAGTGAGAGCATGATGGTGCTGAGACTTAACCCCACACCACCAGGGAGACCAAACTTTTTAATCAAACTTAAACTCTCTCTCTCCCCATGGCAGGTAAAATTCCACCCGAGAGTACACTGATATTTAATATTGATCTCCTGGAGATTCGAAATGGACCAAGATCCCATGAATCATTCCAAGAAATGGATCTTAATGATGATTGGAAACTCTCTAAAGATGAGGTGACCTTTTCTTTCTTATTCCTCTTCTTTCTTTTTTTTTGGGGGGGTGGGGTTTGCTGACTTTTTTAGAAATATATATATATATTTTTTAAAAGATTTATTTATTTATGCATACAAGAGCCAGGGTACAGGCCAGGGTCGCAGGAGGTGAGAGGATTCACCAGAGACAGAGTGGGGAGCAGAGCAGGCAGACTGACTGAAACACAGTGCTGAGGGGAGCAGCGGGTGAGGCAGGAGAGGTCTGCTGTGCCATGTGGGTCACCTCCCTAGCTGGGATTGAACTCACACTGCTGTGCCATGCTTGGATCACAGTGAGGTGCTCAACCCACTGCGCCTAGGGAGGCCCCTAGAAATATATTTTTAAGGAAAATAATGTTGGGGTAAAATGATATGCCTTAATTTTTTTTTAAATGCCAAGTCTTTTTCATAGATTCCTTGTTTTGGACAGAAATATGTTGGCACTTAAAAAATTATCATTTTTTTAAAAGACTTACTTATTTATGCATTAAGGACTGGGGTACAGGTCAGAGGTGCTGGAGTGAGAGGATTCACCAGAGACAGAGTGGGGAGCAGAACAGGCGGATCAAGTGAAATCCACTGCTGAGGGGAGCAGTGGGCGAGGCAGGAGAGGTCTGCTGCGCCATGTGGGTCCCCTCCCTGGCCGGGGATCGAACTCGTGCTGCAGTGGCTGTGGGTAGCTTCATAGTGCTGCGACTCCATCCCTTGCACCACCAGGAAGACACTCATTCTTTTGGGTTTTTCTCCCCAATGTTTAGGGTTCACTGTATAGCTTTCCCTTGCCCCAAGTTTTTAAAAGGTATGTTTTGCCAAAACGAATCCCATTTTTGAACATATGCATATATATACATATATATGTATATACATATATATATATACCTGTGTACACAAACACACACAGATAGATCCTGAAGTCTCATGTGGACAGTTTCTGTTTGAAAGTGTGGATTGAATGCTAAGTGCATTTTGTAGTTATTTCCTAGCGACTAATGCAAGAAACATGTTCAGTTTTGCTCAGCACCTGGAGAAAGGGGAATTGCAGATTGGATTTTCCACAGCAGGAAACCTCCCCCACCCCCCTCAGAGTCCCAGTGTTTGGGTAAGGAGAGAGGAAGACGTCTTCTCCCTAAACCTTGGGCTTTCAGAGCCACTGCTGTACACACCTGTCCTGGTCTGGCTGATATGGCGAAAGAGTGAAAGTTGATATCAATCGCTATACTCTCCATGGTTGATATTAATCCCTATAGTCTCCGTTCTGGCTTGACACATCAGAAATTAAGTGCCTTCTCATGCTTTGATCAGTTTCACCCTGGTGGCTAGGAAATGACTGTCTGGAGTAAGCAGTGTTATCGTGTATCATGTCCTTATAATCCAGAGGCACTGAATTTATGAACCCTACAGTGTTGGCTCCTTCCATGACTTTTTTCTATCCAAGATCTTTTTTTTTTTTAAATTTATTAGATTTAATTGTATTTCACATCATTTGTAGTCCCCATGGGGTTCCCGCCACCATCTCACCCGTGCACCATCACTTCATCCCTTGTGCTCTTTCTGCCTTCATCCCGTCTTTGCCCCCCCCTCCCTCCACCCACCCCCGTGATCCCTTGGGTTAATCTTTGATCTTTTGATCTTATTGAGTTGTTATTTGTTTGTTTGTTTTACCCAAGATAAATCTTAACTCCCTTTCGTTAAAAATATTCTTGAACATGCAACACATTAACTTGGTAAAAAAAAAATCAAACAATTTTAAAAGATATTAAGAAGTCTTTCTCCTATCCTTATCCTCTTCTAGTGTGTGATCCTCCTCCTCACATATCCAGTCATATTGTAGTTCCTAATATATCCTTCCAATGTTTATGTATGAGCAAACATGAATATATGTTCTTATTTTTCCCTTTGTTATTAAAAAGATAGCATACTATGGATACTATTTGGTGTCTCGATTTATTCACACAATATACCTATAGATATATTCGACATTAGTCTGAAGAACCACCCTTTCTTAATTTTTACAACAGAATTAAATTATTTTAAAATTACAAATAAATATGCTTCAGATGTGCGCATGTTAGCAGTAGAGAGAGGAAAGAAGATATGAAATTGCTGATATAAAAGGAGTGATAGGGATATGATGAAACATGAAAATATAGGTTAAATTCCATAATGGTGAATCTAGTAGTTAAATGGAAGCAGTATCTTGTTTATATTTTTAAACATCTGAAGGAGAATGGAAAAAATTAGACTAAACACTCAGGCTGGGCTTTACTTTTTGAAATTGGAAGGTTGTGTGGTCTAATCATAGCTAGGTTCACAGCATGTACTGTTCCCAGACATTTATTTATAAAAAAAAATGCTATCATTTAATATGATTTTAAGAGCAATGTCTGGAATTGTGGTCCTTGTTAGAAAACAAGAACTGCGTAATCCAGTAGATGAAAGAACAGCAGATTTTTAAAGCTTGGCTGTCTTACAACTCAGATTAAGACCAGAAGGTGGGTTTTCATTGGATGTTTTCAGATGAGATAAGTCTTATTTCTGTCTCTGAGCAATATGCTGTCTACTTACTGTAGCAACAGTGTTTAACAGAAGACATTCCTTGTCATTCTTTCACTGTCATTACAAACCTATCATAAAGTGGTTATTTAGTAGTTACTATGTAGAATTTAAAAAACTACCAGTCTAGTCTGTGGTATTGTTTGGCTCAATGTGAATATCTTAATCAGTTAGAATTATTAATGACACCCATTATTTTGTAGGTTAAAGTGTACTTAAAGAAGGAATTTGAAAAGCATGGTGCAGTGGTGAATGAAAGTCATCACGATGTTTTGGTGGAGGATATTTTTGATAAAGAAGATGAAGACAAAGATGGATTTATATCTGCTAGAGAGTTTACATATAAACATGATGAGTTATAGAGCTGTGTCTGCCCATTTTATATAGTACCAATCCTTACAGAGGGCCAATCATCTTACGAGAAAGTCTTATTTTGTAATTATGGTCTTGTTTTATTTTTATTTTTGTATTTTTTTCCTGAATATTGTTTGAAGAACCTTGCAGATTTTCTAAGTACCCATTTCTTTTTGATAAGTTATTGGGAAGAAAACAATGTGTCTTTGAATAAAAGACTCTTGAACCATTATCTCTTTTCGCATTTGAAATGTTTGTTTTACTTGTAACTTAAAAATATCAAGTTTTTTTTTAATTGAGCTATTGCACCAATCTATATCCTCTGTTACTGCTTCCCTGTTTTCTCTGTAATGAATCAGTCCATCTGTAACTGCTTTTGAGTCTTTACTTAAGGAAAGGAGGAAAACGCTTGTTGGGATCTTATTAACATGTTCTGCTCTACTGAGGAGACTGCGATGCTGAAGTGAGTAAACAAAGTTAATAACTTATAAATAAAAATGTATATTTTGAAACATACATTCTGCCTAGAACTTATGTTATATAAGATTCTGTTCCTATTGACTAACATTCTATCATAAATAGAATTACTTGTCTGTTTGTTTCTTCGTCATGAAATGTGTCAAAATATTGAGGTAGAGCTAGAGAGTTGTATTTAGTCAACGTTTACATTTTAATACTAACAGATTACCCTTCTCAGTTCTTTAATGAATAGACTCTAAAAGTGGACCAACTAAGCTAAACTAAATAAAACTAAAACTGTACTAAATTAAGAAATTAAGTATAAGGTTAGTCAACTCAAATTTTCCCATTTCTGCCTCATGGAAAACTGAGGCAACTCACAGCAGCTACTATTGAATAGAGAACTATTCTGCGTCCAAAGATTGATATTTTATAGTTTTATCTTAAGTTGGCTTTTATCCCCTAATGCTTTAACATCTCCATTTACTAAGAATAATAAACTTCATAATTTACATAGTGATCTGAAGTGCATCATTGTTTAAATCTTATTGCTCTGAAACCCATGAAAAAAGCCAATGGATCTTAATACACTTACAGTTCTTGTGTCCAAGGTCAAAACAAATTTCAGTCTGCTAGTTCAGTGTCTTTTCACTGCCCTCTACTATTGAAAAGGTGAAAATTTTCTTTTTATTTGTTGAATCTAACTCTTTCTTCAATTTACTCTCAGAGCAGTCAGCTCTGTTTTTTGTCTTTGAGCCCTTATCTTTTGAAGATGGTTTACTGACTATTTTCCAGTGCTTTAGAATTCTCTGCATAAAGCAAATATGTCTCTGGTTTCATTGAATCATCTTGGGGTAAAGGACTTTGTCACCAAGACCCTGTACAGTGAGAGGTTCAAGGTCTGTATTCAGGTTCCTGTATACCTCTTTTTTTTTTTTTTTAAGAATTATGAACAATTACTATAGCATATATAGAGTGCTTTCACTGAGTCTTTATTGCTATTTTCCTCACTAAATGATAAGGTTCTTGGGAACAACGTGTATAAATGAAATCAGCTGTATCTAGAAAACTTTTAGATTCTAAAAGTCACTACGGCTTTCTTCACCCAGAAGGAGTTCGAAGCCATGGTACAGAAAGCCCCCTCAGCACAGTGGGAGAAGAAAGTAGCTTGTTATATGGTGCTGCTTTGTATAGGATTAGTGATATTATTTACATAGAGCAAGAACAATAAAAAGAGGGCCCTCCCCTGGTGGCGCAGTGGGTTAAGCAATGCACTATGAAGCAAACCACAGCCACTGCAGCACAAGTTCGATCCCTGCTGCCGGCCAGGGAGGGGACCCACATGGCGCAGCAGACCTCTCCTGCCTTGCCCGCTGCTCCCCTCAGCAGTGTATTACAGCTAATCTGCCTGTTCTGCTCCCCACTCTGTCTCTGGTGGATCCTCTCACCCCCGGCACTTCTGGCCTGTACCCCAGTTCTTAATATGAATTAAAAAAAAGTATTTCTTTAAAAAAAATAAAAGAACAATAAAAAGAATTTTGATTACTCAGGCAGGATAATTCTTTTTTTTTTAAAGATTTATTTATTTATGCATACAAGAACTGGGTAACAGGCTAGAGTCACAGGAGGTGAGAGGATTCACCAGACAGAGTGGGGAGCAGAACAGGCAGACTGATTGAAACACACTGCTGAGGGCAGCAGCGGGCGAGGCAGGAGGGGTCTGCTACACCTTGTGGGTCTTCTCCCTGGCCAGCAGCAGGGATTGAACTCGTGCTGCAGTGACTGTGTTTTGCTTCATAGTGCATTGCTTAACCCACTGCGCCACCAGGGAGGCCCCAGGATAATTCTTTATCTCACATGAATCTGTATCCATTCCCGTCTAATTATTTAAATGCAAGTATGAAATGAAAACATAGTTATTTCTTAAAAAGTTATCTGCCATTTAGTTTAGCTGTTCCTTTGCACCTCTCATTAATGGGAATAACCAGGCATGAGCTGTGACTTCACTTGTAGCTAATTTGACTCACTGATACAGACAGATTTATAATATTTAAATTTATATGACTGTTATGGTAAATTCTTTTCAAAATAAAATTTGTTTGGGAAATAATTGGGTTTACAAAAACTTATTTTTTTAAAGATTTTATTTATGCATACAAGAGCTGGGGTACAGGCAGTTGAGAGGTTTCACCAGAGACAGTATAAGGAATAGAACGGGCAGATGAACTGAAGTACACTGCTGAGGGGAGCAGCAGGCGAGGCAGGAGAGGTCTGCTGCACCATGTGGGTTCCCTCCCTGGCCAGGGATCGAACTTGTGCTGCAGTGGCTAGGGATGCCTCATAGTGCTTTGCTTAACCCCTTGTACCACCAGGGAGGCCCTACAAAAAATTCTTAAAGCCCCAGTTTTTAAAGTATTGTGGATTTTCGTAACTTATTCTAGGTTTTATGTCAAAACTATGTGAATAAGATGGACAGGTAGTGGGATGAGAGGGCTATAGTGACACTTTCAATATGCTTTAATTACCTGCTCTGTTTAAATAGGTTTATAATGAAAGCTGTGTTTCAGTCTAAATTGTCTTGACATAAGCATTAAACCTTGAGAAATAATTAATAGGAAGTTTTAGTAAGAGAAACTATTTCTGGCGGGGGGGGGGGAGTTAGCACTATGGTTTTTTATTATATTATCTTTTATTGAGATAATGTTGGTTTACAACACTGTAGATGATTCATAGACATAGATTCAGACTCTTCAGCTATACATTACCACACCACACCTACCACCAAATGAGTGTTATTGTTTTGGTTTGGGAGGGTTTTGTGTGGCACGGGTAGACACTGTGATGGTTCATGTCCACCAAGTAAACTAGTGCTGTGATGTGCCTTATGTGATTTAGTGAAATGTTGGGTTGCCATAAAAACTATCAGAAACAGTGATTTCTGATTTAGATGGGCAATTAGCTATTTGAGCCTAGCCTTGTGAAAATGAATTTTTACTTTTCATCTTATTTATGGTGCAGGCTATTGTTGACATCTGTAATGCTATTAAGATATCGGCATGGTATCTCTTCACACTGTATTGAGTGTGGATGGTTTCTAAATGTTATTTGGAAACTGCAAGAGAAGAAACTTGGGGAAATGTTATGGGAAAATTACTTCTATTAAGAATAGCAAATAACCTGGGAAAAGATAACAAGGAATGTATTTTTCAGGGTTCAGAGCACTTGGACACAAAGGTTTCTTGTTTAGTTTTTATTTTTTACCCACTTTAGCTTGAATTGGAATCTAAATTGTCCATCATGATTATATAGTCACTTGAAACCATTAAAATTATAGTACTTCTATCTATTAGTAGCTACAGTATTCTCTATGGAAGGATTTGCATATTCTCTTTAGTATGCTGAAGTCCACACATTCTTACATATGGGTTTGGAATCTTGTTTGAAGATAAGCTCTTTCCTCTCTTTACAATATTGCTTTGCCTCTGCTACCTCTGACTTCTTGAACCAAACAGACAGAGACCTTAGCAGATGTTTGGTTTCATAGTTCAGTCATCAGATACAATGAGAAATATTCTATGGTTACTAACAGTTGCAGAATTATAGCAGTGATTTGCATTTTTAGTGGTAGCAGATTTACATGGAATGTGTGTTAAAGGTACAGATTCCCAAATCCTTTCTGCAGAGATTTTGATTAATTCTTGGGTGGGGCCCGTGAATTTGCATTTTAACCCACTTGCTAAATGATCTGATGCAGGTGGTACGAGAACCTTAATTTGAGTGATAATCAACTTCACTAATTTTCTGCCCTTGAATATATAATCTCCTATATTTTTCTCATCTCTGAATATTCTTTCTTATATTCTAGGTAAGTTGTGTGGTGACACCATTTTCCCCAGAGTTAGAGATTTTTTATGACATTGAATTCTAGCTGCAAAAAGTCAGATGGTCCATAAATATGTTTTCGTTAACATTTTTCCTACCAGAACAGAGAAAAGAGTTCCAGAATTTTCCAGAATATCTTCTATAGTATTATTTTTTTTCCAGAATTATCTGAAGCCTACCCCTTTTTAGGAGAATTAGGAAAAAAGAAAACTAGCCTCTTAGAAAAATAAATGCATATAAATGTTTATATGTGCATAAATATATATGTATATTACTGGATAAGTAATATTCTGCATGTGTGTATACATAGCCATCTATTGTTTTATACTGAAGAAGTCCTTGAAATATTTTCTCTAGTACATAATTTCACTTCTTTGAAAACTTGTCTTTAACATGCAGTTAAATTTCTTTTTTGGAGTCTGTCCTTCCATACTTTGCCCACATCTCTGTGCTGAACTTACAATTTAAGTAGACTTTTCTAGTAATTCTCCACATAAAGCAGCCATCATCTTTTTACTCCCTCAGTTTGTGGTTTACTGTGGGACTAGTGGCTCACCTGGGATGGAGGATTCTTGTTAAGGAAAAGCTGGAAGATGCAGGGGGGATAAGCATGGAGTACCCTGGGTTTGTTTGTTTACTCGCTCTTTGTGTTCCTGTACTACTAATAAAACCTCTGGGATAAAGCAGATAACGCTCGTGGGTGGTATGAGTCAGCCAGTAATGCACAAAGCCAATCTAAGTGCCTGTAACATAGATTAACAGCAGTTTTGTTTCATGATCTAAAAACACATGACATGGATGTTTACGTTTTTCTCTAACAATTCAGAGTTAAGTGAAAGGTGCCCCATTAGTCTCTAGTCAACAGCTAAGTTATATCCCACTTGGGGATATCTGGGAATTTAGAAGGCATTTCATTAATTTAAAATTCCATACTGTCATAGAATAGGGACAATTTTCTCTCTGGTAAACAGTTGCACGCACAGTAAAAGCAGCTCATGCACAGTATAAATTGAAGTATTGAGGAACAGTCTTCATTATTATAAAGAAAGAAGTAAGGGTAGGAAGAACACCTGGGGCCTGGGGCTTCATCGCAATTTCTTAAAACATTTTTCTCATTTATTTGTTTTCTCATTTATTACTTACTTTGCCACGATGCATTTCACATTAATGTAACTCTGAATCTTATTTTTATGTGTGGTTAGGTGACTAACCATGTATTGAACCACGTATTCTTGGCTCTTTCTCATATGATCGTGTCTCCTGGAATTGTTGTGAAGTTATTTTGTGCAGACTACTTCCTGTTTAAGACATTCGAGATTTTTAAATTAATTCTGAAGTTAGTAGCTAAATTTTATTAAATGGGTAATTATACTACTGTAATCGAGAAGAAGTCTACTGATCCAGATTTGCCTTAGAATAAGAGACAATTTTTTTTTGTAGCAAATTTGAGAGAACTTAAGAAGGAACCGTTACAAAAATTAGGAAGCCTACTAAGGTTAATGGATCCTTACTTTAAGATGAGCAATAAGGGCCTCCCTGGTGGCACAGTGGGTTAAGCAATGCACTGTGAAGCAAAACCACAGCCACTGCAGCACGAGTTCGATCCCTGCTGCCGGCCAGGGAGGGGACCCACATGACGCAGCAGACCTCTCCTGCCTCGCCCGCTGCTCCCCTCAGCAGTGTGCTTCAGTTGATCTGCCTGTTCTGCTCCCCACTCTGTCTCTGGTGAATCCTCTCACCCCTCCACACCTCTGGCACTGTACCCCAGTGCTTGTATGCATAAATAAATAAATCTTTAAAAAAAAAAAAAGACTGAGCAATAAATCAGTCTGCTTCTTGGGTTTTTTTTCCCGATTATTTTACTACCATGGCAATAATAGCTTCAGAATTATAAATTCTTTGTCACTCACCTATTTCTTCGGAGTCAAGCAGTGTTTTTTTTTTGAGGTCAAGAGTGTATTTTTGTACATAATGAATATATAGTACAATGATTGTTTTTAAAGTTCAATAAATTGTGCAGACATTACTGTGGTCAGTTTTAGAACATTTTTATCAATGCAAAAGGAAAACCCCAGCTCCATCACCAGTTATTCTCCACTTTCCCCACACTTCTTAAGCAACCACCAATTTGCCATCTTTCTTTACTTGCCTAATACAGAAATTTTCTAATAATTCTTAAAGTTTAATTTTTTCTACATATTCAAAGTGAAGATAAATCTGAGACATCCATTTGATAATAAAATGGTCTCTATTTTTATTTTTAAAAAAAGATGATATTTTTTGAAATTCAAAGCAAACCAGGCATCAATAGTATAAATCTATTGTACTATTTATAAATAGTATAAATTCAAAACAAGCCAGGCAACAATAGTATAAATCAATTATACTATTTATAAATGATATAAATAGTATAAGGGATAAATCACTCTACAAAAGTCAAATCCTTTGTAGATAGAAAAGAGAACAAATGTTATAGGGGTAAATAAGAATATTGAAATCCAGGGCTCAGCTTATGAGTAAGGACAGATAGTCAATGGAAAGGAGAATAAAGAATAATCAAGAAAGTAAAAACTAAAATATATCCGTATATCTAAATTATTCTTAATTTCCTGAAAACCTAGTGATTGTACGAACATAAAATAATACCAGTTTTCTGGTCTTTCATGGAAAATAGAAGACCACCTTAAACAAAATACTCTTTCTTTAAAGTCAGGTTTTGTACCGGGACCTCCCTGGTGGCACAAGGGGTTAAGCACCGCACTATGAAGCATCGGGCTTGAAACTCCCTCGTCTGGTCCTAGAATCTGCTCTTTAATCTGTTCGTCTATGGTCACGACACCAAGTCTCCGCTCTTCCCCTTCAAAGCAAACAGTTGGTAAAACCCAGAATGACTCCCGGAGGAGGCATACATAACTGTTTTTAAGACCGGGTAAAGGCCTCCCTAGTGGTGCAGTGGGTTGAGCGTTGCACTGTGAAGCATCCAGGGCACACCAGTGCGAGTTCGATCCCTGGCCAGGGATCGGACCCACATGGCGCAGCAGACCTTTCCTGCCTTGCCCACTGCTCCCCTCAGCAGTGTATTTCAGTCTATCTGCCTGTTCTGCTCCCCAGTGTCTCTGGTGAATCCTCTCACTTCCCGAGACTCTGGCCTGTACCCCAGCTCTTGTGTGCATAAATAAATAGACCTTAAAAAAACCAGGCTAGGAAATTCATGTACTCTTGTCTTATATTAAAAAAGTCATTGAAATGACATATTTGAATAATTAAACTTAGAAACTCATCACCTCATTATAATGAATAAGAATTTTATCTTTGCCAAAATACAACTTATGGCTGTCTAAATTAATAGCCAAAGGCATCAGGAATCTTTTAAATTCTAAAAATTATTTAAAACTATTTCTAGGGGCCTCCCTGGTGGCACAATGGGTTAAACAATGCACTATGAAGCAGATCACAGCCACTGCAGCAAGAGTTCTATCCCTGCCGCTGGTCAGGGAGGGGACACACATGGTGCAGCAGACCTCTCCTGCCTCACCCGCTGCTGCCCTCAGCAGTGTATTTCTGTAGATCTGCCTGTTCTGTTCCTGTGTCTGTCTCTGGTAAATCCTCTCACCTCCCACACCTCTGGCCTGTTACCCAGTTCTTGTATGCATAAATAAATAAATCTTAAAATAAAAAAAAATTAAAAACACTTATTTCTAATGCTTAAAATCTCTTTGGATAGCTTATACTCAATATAAGTAATAAGTCTGTAAATTGAGTTAAGGACAGTCACAAGATTTGTTTCTATGGCAACCAAATTCAAAAAGCTAACCTCTTAAACATGGTTGTCATAGATTAAGGGAGGCGGCTCCCCATGCTTGGTTATTGCTTTTCTTTCTCATCTTTCTATGGCTTTCCCGTCAGCTCCTTTGGTTTTCATGAAATTATATATGAGACAGTTATATAGGCTTTTTAACTCACATGCAAGCTTCTCATGAACATGCTATTGTATGACATTTATCCCCATGAGATCTGCCCGGTGACAGATCTTTTTCTTCCTGCTACACGAAGCTAAAAGAAACACTAAGTAGAAAGGAACATTGTATCATGTGTTCAATTTTTTTTTCAGTGACACATGTCCTTCATGCCTCAAAATCATTGAATAGGCATCTTTAGATAGTAACATTGGTTAGAAGAAAAGTCAAAATTATCATCAGTTGGTTCCTCCCCTAGGAGGAATATAAGGGAACCAAATAAAGATCAAGGAAAGGAATAAGAACAATAATAATAATAACAATAAAGACACAAAAACCAAAAATGAAATGACAAGGACAAATTGGGGACACTTGGTAGGAAGGGGAAGGGGGAGGGTTGGGAGCATGGGGGACTGGGGTGATGGTGCACTGGTGATATGGTGATGGGGAATCCATGGGGATTACAATTGATGTCAAATATATATAAATTTAAAAAATAATAAAAAAAATAAAATAAAATTATCATCAGTAATTTTTAAAGTAGTCTAGGTTTGAGTTATCCTCACTTTGGATTATTATTCCAAAACGATTATCTTTTAAACTTGTATACATTTCTCAAAATGCTGTATCAATAAAACAACTGTCAATAGCAGGTGTTGTTGAAGTTATAGAGAACCTGGAATTCTCACATATTGCTGGGAGAATATAGTACCATTTTGGAATATAGTTTGGCAGCATCAAGTAATTTTAAATATATACTTGTCATTGATTCACCAGTTCTACTCTTAAATATTTATCCAAGAGAAATGAATACTTACATTCACACAAAGATGTGTAGATGAATATTGGTAAGAAATTTATTCGTAATTGCCCCAAACTGAAAAGACTGATATTAGTCACTGGGGTAGACACTGAGTGAATCTTGCCAAAGTGGTTTGCAGACCGCTGCTAGCTATCAGCAGCTTCTTCATGAGATGCAGAGAATCAGCTATGTGGACGGCATGCCCTTGCAAAAGCAACACACTTGTCTTGACTGAGCAAGGTGGCCATTTTGATTCCATGTGGGACATTCTGATGGGCAGCATTAGCTCTTTATTTTTTAAAAAACATTTATTTATTTATGCAAACAAGAACTGGGGTACAGAAGTGTGAGGGGATGGGAGGATTCACCAGAGCAAGGAGCAGAGCAGGCAGATTGATTGAAGTACACTGCTGAGGGGAGCAGCAGGCGAGGCAGGAGAGGTCTGCTGCGCCTTGTGGGTCCCCTCCCTTGCCGGGGGCAGGGATCTAACTCGAGCTGCAATGGCTGCAGTTTGCTTCATAGTGCGTTGCTTAACCCACTGCACCACCAGGGAGGCCCCAGCATTTGCTCTTAAATTCTCTATTAGAGTTGACAGTTTGTGGGTCTGCATGGCAGTTCAACTTCTTCATCTCCCCAGTCTTGTTTCTATTCCTTTCCTTCCATATGCATGGAGCCCTATGAACCACTTTCACTCAAACAACATCTCACTGTGTGCTTCCAGGGAACATACCTGTGAGGGAGCTCCAGCTCCAACCTGCTCCCCACTGAATGCCCACTCATCTTCATCACTGGTGCTAGGTCATCTTCCATTCTTCCAGTCCAGGCCAGGTGATTACCCATGTTCTGAATAAAACATGAGTCATTAGAATTATAAGCCAGTATACACTAATAACCCAATGTGGGGGTTTATGGAAAAATCTATTTCTGACGTTTTTTAGACCTTTCAGGATCAAATATTTTCATTTTCTCATTACATTTATTTTCACAAAGTTGATTGTAAATAAAGCCAGAAATGTTTCCATAGTGCAGAGGATTAGAGATTTTATGAGTATTTCTATATGACAATGAACAAAACCTGAAATCCATGTTCTCTGCCATCCTAGCCTTTTTTTTTTTTAATATTGGAAAAAGAGAAACTTGCCTACCTCTGTGTAAAACCAAGAGAAATTCAGTGTGTTTTCTTATTAAGTCTTAAATATCTTAACATGGCTAGATGCAGTATAGTTGTTTTTTTAAAACTTTTTTTCTCCATTCAAGCCAGTTTACATGAACCTTGTAATTTTATCTTTACCTACACCTTACATAATTGATAGAGACCAATGATCAAAACTCTCATTGATATTTCTTGGTGTTGTCCATATTTCTTGGGCTATGCTGTTTCCTTCCCCCTATTTGTGGGGTGGGAGGTCTGCCTTTAAAATAAAAAGCTAAGGGCCTCCCTGGTGGCACAGTGGGTTGGGTAATGCACTGTGAGGCAGACCACAGCCACTGCAGCATGAGTTCAATCCCTGCCCCCCGCCGGTGCGGGGGGGGGGGGGAGGGGGGGCCCACATGGTGCAGCAGACCTCTCCTGCCTCACCCGCTGCTCCCCTCAGCAGTGTACTTTGGTCCATCTGCCTGTTCTGCCCCCCCTCTGTCCCTGGTGAATCCACTCACCCCTCCACACCTCTGGCCTGTACCCCAGCTCTTGTATGCATAAATAAATAAATCTTTAAAAAAATACAAAGCTAAGACAAAATGTAAAATTTGTTATTGCTTAAGAAACATTAACAGTATAACACAGCAACTTCTTCATGCAGACACCAGGGAAAGCGGGCACCTGTATCTCCACCTGTTCCTGGACTCCTGGTCCCAAAGCCCTGTGATTACGTAAGGGGCAAGACAACAGCCTTCAGAGATTTCAGGCCAACCAGATAGGGTAGCGGTTCCTATCTCTGAGTTCCCTGATGTCATCAAGAGAGTTGCATAGAGGTCTCCCTGGTGGTGCAAGGGGTTAAGTAGCAGCACTATGAAGCTATCCCCATGCAGCCACTGCAGCATGAGTTCGATCCCAGGCCAGGGAGGGGACCCACATGGCACAGCAGACCGCTCCTGCCTTCCTGCTGCTCCCCTCAGCACTGTGTATTTCAGTCGATCTGCCTGTTCTGCTCCCCATCTGTCTCTGGTGACTCCTCTTACCCCCTTGGACCTCTGTCCTGTACCCCAGCTCTTGTATGCATAAATAAATAAATCTTAAAAAAAGAGAGAGCTGCATAGAGTGTGAGCATCATCTTTTTCTTGAAAAAAAAAAAAATGACACACCATGGCTGCGTGAAGACATAGAATTGGATTTTCTTGTCTAGTAGTGGTGACTTTCTGGGAGTCTTCAATCTGAGCATTTAAAACAGTGGTTCTCAGACTTTAATGTCAAGAGAATCAGCTAGAAAGCATGACAAAATCCCTGGCCCCAGCCCCAGAGACTCTGAATTCAGTAGATCTGGGCCAGGACCCAGGAACAAGTCTTCTAGGAATTTCTAATAAAGATTACTTAAACTCATTGGGCTAGTTTCCTTGTTGAGACTAAATGCACAATAAGGCCCCTTTGTGCCCCTTAGTCTATACCCCACAGTATCTGCACCTGTTCAGTTAGCCTTCTCTTTTAGCCTCCTCCCACTATCCAGTCACTCACATGGCAAATCACAAACACGGGCATAACATTCAAAGGGCACAAAAATAAAATCGCCTTCCCTCCCCTAAGCAGAGTCACTCAGCTCTTCTCCAGGCGGCAGCTATGTTCACAGTTTTTCATGTAACCTTTCAAAGGTATTCTATGAATTTGAATATGAATACAGGCCTATATATTTTTCTTCCTACAAATGATAACAGTTTTCTGCATATGGTTTCCTTCCCCCCACCCCCGTTTTAATATAGGTTGGACATCTTTCATATCAGTACACAGATAGAGATCTTGTTTACTTTTTTAAATAGCTGGATAGCAATCCATTGTATTGATGGACTATAATTTCTTTGAGTGATTGTGTTCATGAACATTTGTTTCTACTCTTTGCTGGCGCATATAATATAGCATTGGGGACCTTATCTCATATATTTCACACTTTTCTCGGTTTATCTGTAAGATAAGTGGGGTTCTTAGTTATTTTGAGAAATATTGCAAACTGTCCGCAATGGAAGTTATAAAACTTTTTTTGCAACTCTGACGGGTGGAAAGGCTACCTTGTATACTTAATTTTCAAGCTAGGTGAGCTTGACTATCTTTTCATGTGCCCGAGCAGTATTGCATTTATTTTCCTGTGAACTATTTCTTCATATCTTTTGAGATAATTTTAATAATTTATAAAAGGTATAGTCTGTGTTAAGGTAACAGATAGATGGTCATATCGTGGCCAATGTGATCTTGAGGCCAGATCAAAACAAGCACTCTGTCTCTAACACACACACACACACAGAGCTGTCACCTGTCTGGATTTACTAATCCAGGTTTGGAGACTTAGCTTTGCTACTTGCTGTATGTGCGACCTTGGGCCAGTTATTTAACCTCTTTGGGCCTCAACGGCGAGGCATAAGGTCTGGTTTTCCCAACATGTTACAGAAGAACACCTCTAAAACCAGGGAGTTAAAAATAAGTGAACAAATAATAAATAAACAAAAACCAGGGAGTCAACAAAGTGCAAGACTCATTTCTCCACGGGGAAATGTTGCAGCAGGTGGAGGCCAGCGCGTAGCAACGAACAGTGGAATCTGAGAGAGGCGCGGGGAGAGAAGATCAGGCGCCTTGAAGCTCGGTTCTCCCTCTCGAGAGAGCCGCGCTCAAGAAAGGAAAACCGAGCAAATAAGGAGCCACTTTCTGTGGCGCGATCCGCCCTGGCAGTCTCTCCGGGGTGCCCCGGCGTCCTTCCCTACCAGACCGAGGGCGGCGCTGCGGCCCTGGCGGGCCAGACGCAGCGGGTGCGGGCTGCCCTGGGGGCCCGGGTGGGGGGGTGGCGGGGTGGGCCCGCAGTCACGTGATCCGGGCCAGCTGTTAGCTGGGGGCGGCGAGACTGAGCGCCGGGAGTCAGGGGAGGGGGAAGAGCCCGACGGCTGCCTCCACCGCTGCAGCCGCAGCCCCGATGTCTCTGCGGTCCTCGCGCGCAGAGTAGCACCCGCGCTCGCTTCGGTACTGCAGAGGCAAGCGGAGCCCGCCACCCCGCAGGTGAGTCGCGGCGGGCGCCAAGCGGGGCGGGGTGTCTGCAGCCTCTACCCCCGGGCTCCCCCACTCCCACCCCGAGGTTCAAGCCATCTGCCATCGCTGTCTCTGGGGCCTCGTGGCACCCCGCTGGCCCTCCGAATTAAGGGGGGGGCAGGGGTGGGAGAGCGCTGCCGCCTCCGGAAACCAGGATATGCAGGCTCGGGAGGGCCGAGGACTCTGGGATCAGGAAAAAAGTGCCCTCGGTCGGGGCTGCGGGCGACTCAAGCCGGCGGGCTGCAGGGCGCGGGAGATGCACCACCCACCCCTGAGCGAGGCAGCCGGCTGAGAACCTGTCCCCACTCTGCACGCCCCAGCCCAGCCTTCAACTCGTCTTTTGAACTCGCTTCATCCCTCAGGCTGCTCTCCCTGTGTTTGCTTCTCCTAGCGGCCAAGTTGCTGCCCCCTGGGGTGCGTGTCTGTGCTCCCCCATCTCTGCCACCCCTCAGGCTGCTCCCGGGGCTCGGGCTTTTTTCCTGTGCAGCGCGGGTGGCCAAGCGGGCCTGTCACCTTCCCGGGAGGCACGGGAGGCGGTGCACCTGCGGTGCAGACGGGCTCTCGGCGATCATGGCTGCCTGGTGGGCCCGCGCCCTTGACCCGGCTCTGCCCCGGGTCCAGGCGGTGCGCTACTGCAAACTGCGTCCCCGGATCGCCCTCTTCTTAAGGGCTAATGCGCGGTCTGTCGCGTGGCCTAAGCGGGCCGCAGGACTTGACACAACTTCCCCACACATCGCCCCCCGGCGCGGTTCTCAGTACTAAATGGGTGGTCGGGTCGCGGTCACCCCAAGACGCGGGTACCGGTTGGTGAAATGCGCTAGTGTATTTCTGAGACAGGGTTTCCTCCAGTTTACCTCTGCGTGCTAGGCTCGCTTGTCTGGGCGCGGATTATCTGACTTTCTACTGGTGAGGTCTGAGACGAATGGGATCTGCTAAGCAGAAGGGAAGCTTGAACTTTACAGAATGGAAGAGAACTCGAATTTAGGGATAAAAATGTCCAGTAAACACATCTAAGGAAAATGTCATTTGCTGTGACTCAAAAGTGACTTGATAGGATTCTATTAAATAATATAGTCATTCAGGATTTGCTGTTCGATTCTGGCTTGTCAGTGTCGTGAGTTTCCCGAGTCCAGCTTCCAATGGTGTGTGTGTGTGTATGTGTGAGTGTGTGTGTGAGTGTGTGCGCCTGCCTACTGTGTTCCAAGCCTCATCTGAAGATGCACGCACGAGTTGCACAGGAAGCTTATGTTAATTCAAGATGGCAGCATGATAAATCAGGCCAGGAGAAGCAGCACAAACCACAACTAGCATTAGCTGCCCCCTGACATAAGCCTGCAAGAGAGAATCTGGGGGAGGAAGTGCTTTCCTGGGTGTTTCTGAAGCCAGTCCCAAGGGATAGGAAGTGATTCTTGCAACAGAATAGATTTTAGGGCGTTGCAAGGTTCTGGGGGTGGGGAGGGGGTGGGAGTGGGGGAGTGAGGGGGTGGAGGGGTGGGGGCTAAGTGAGCATTTTGGAGAGCTATTATCATTTTCTCTAACTTATCAAAAACTGGTGCAAAGACCTAACTAAACTCTGTGAGATTCTGATTCTCTCCATGCTTCAGTGGAGCTGATGTGTGTGACTACGGAGGTTTGTTTGGTGCATAATTTCAGTGTTGTTTTGTACATGCAAATGGCTGTTAAAAGGGATAAGTATCTAGTGTAAATGTCATCCCAGAACAGTACACACAACAAGCATCAGGTTCTTATAGCAAGTTTTATCAGAAGAACAGATTTAATACCTTGGTGCCAGAAACAATAAATTCTTGAAAGGTAACTCATTTATGGATTTTTCTTTTTTCTTTTTTAAAAAAAAAACAACCTTTCTTTCCTGTTTTTCTGCCGTGCTGCCAGCCATCTTTTCTTTGGGAAAGAGGAGTTGCATGAGGAGGCAAGGTCTTCAGGGATAATGGAACAGAGGAAGATTAGTGCAAAGGTCAGGAATGGCAGAGCTGGAAGCAGCCTGAGAAAGCACTCTGCTGTCAACCCTGCCTTTTCCGCCTGGGAGCTGAATGCAGCAGAGTGAATGAACAACCCAAAGCCATGTAGCTGGTTGGCAACTGGCAGAGAGGACTGTAATCCAGGGCTTGAAACTGCACAGTTCAGGGGAGCAGATGCCACCTTTTAAAGTTGGAGGGGGAATGGCAGACCCATCGTTATTAAGATAGCAACTGTTAGAGCAAGGTGACATGAACTGTAATGTGAACTAGGAAATTCATAGCTACATAAAATAAGTGATAAATTTTCATTTTCTCATTCAGGCCCTTTATCTTCTTAAGCCACATTTTCCAGTAACTAGATTACTTCTATATTTAAGCATCAAAACCATTATATAAGGCAAAAATCTTTGAGGTGGGAAGTGCATTGTTTCTTAGGTCAATTTCTTTTCAAAAGAAACCAAAATAGAACATATCACTTTTGATTGTATCTAATTTTAGTTGAGAGTAAATAACAATCCTATTTAAAAATACGTCCCAGGCAGCACTGAGACAGTGGCTTTTTCTAGAATTTGAATTTGAATTCGTCAAATCATGCACCAGTGACCCCAGCTCTGTTAAAGCAGGGCTAGAAATTGTGCATGGGATAGTACTCTGCAGAGGTGTTAAGGACACAGAAACTATTTCTTCTGGACATTCTGTACCTTCAACTCCATCATCTGCAAAAGAAGGTAGACGGGTTGCTGAGTGTGGGGAGAATAATTCGAGATGGTAAAACAGATAGCAGCTAAGTATCAACAGACATGCTGAAATGAAGACAGGTGCAGATGTCACATGTGCTATGTAAAAAAATCTTTCACTAGAGCATGAATTTCAGATTCATTCACTTAAATTTCCCTGCTGTGCCAAAGATATTTAAAATTACAAGTTTTTTAAAATCCAGACGCACATGCAACTTGTGTCTGTTGAAGAATAATAAAAATTATAGAGAAGCCCAAGTTACATTAAGAAAAAAATCACCCATGATTCCTCTGTCCAGTGAAATCAGACCCTTTGAATGTTTGGGGCCATTTGCATTAGAGTAAGAACCTAGATCTGTGCTGGCCAATCTGTGGCCACCAGGCATAAGCCATATGTGGCTAGTGACCATCTGATATGTGGCTAGTCAAAACTGAGATGCTTTGTGAGCATAAAATATACACCAGATTCCAAACATTTATATAAAATATAATTTAAAATATTACAGTAAATTTATATTGATTATATGTTACTTTTTATTTTTTCCTCCAAATTATTTTTATTGAGGTAAAGTAGGTTTAGATCTTTGTATATGCTCTGTGAGTTATAGGTTCAAACCTCTACGACTATATACTTTCACACGTCACACCACCAGTGCCCCAACAATCCTCCTCTACATTCCTTTGGTCTCCTTTCATCCCACCACCCTACTAGTAGGATGACATACAATCTGGAAACAAAAGACCCAGAATAGTCAATACAACACTAAGAACAAAGTCCAAGTATCGATATTACCTGACCTCAAGATTTATAAAGCTACAAGTGACCAAGACAGTACAGCATTGGCAAAAGAATATTAACATAGATCAGTAAAACAGAATAGACAGTCTAGAAATAGACCCTCCAGTTGATTGCATATCAAAATAATATTTTGGATATATTGGGTTCAAATAAAATATATTATTAAAAATAGTTTTATCAGCTTTCTTCCCAAGACTGTTTGCCTGTGTCTATCCAGGCACCTCTTTTAATAAACCTATCTTGGGACCTCCCTGGTGGTGCAAGGGTTTAAGTTGCAGCACTGTGAAGCTATCTGCAGCCACTGCAGAACCAGTTCGATCCCCGGCCAGGGAGGAGACCCACATGGCGCAGGAGACCTCTTCTGCCTCGCGGGATTCTCCCCTCAGCAGTTTGTTTCAGTCCATCTGCCTGTTCTGCTCCCCACTCTGTCTCTGGTGACTCCTCTCACCTCCCACGGCTCTGGCCTGTAGCCCAGCTCCTGTATGCATAAATAAATAAATCTTTAAAACAAATGAAGCTGTCCCTTTCAAATATAGATCTCTGAATGCCTGTCCCTAGGCAGGCCCCATCTCCTCTCTTTTTTTAATCTAATAAATCTGTTCTTCTGAATATATATATGTATGTATATAGTTTCACTAGTCTCTCTTTACTTTTTAAGATGTAGCTACTAGAAAACATACAATTACACATCTTCCATTATATTTATGATGGACTATATTGGTCCAGGCCCTTTAACAGATCGTGGAGGTTGGTTGCAGCATGTGATGGTTTTCATGGGACTGGCCACATAAGGAGTGAAACACTTAAACAGAATTTTGGGGGAGAGGGAGATGGGATGAGTAGAGAAGGATGGCAAGGGATAGATGTGTAGGGAGACTTTGTAGATGGAAAGGATAACTCTAGACTGGGCTATCAGAGTGCATGAGTCAGAAAAAAGTGTATGCTAAACCAGGCTTGGACGTCAGTGAGATTGGGCTTGGCAGTGGTCTTGGTGGTGGTCAAAGGGCAGATGGGCCCAGCTTCCATCTTCAGGATCTGTACATCTCTTTCTAGTAAACCTATCAGAAAATGGGCAGAACTCCTATAAAGAAAACTGCAGACATGTATTGATGGAATTTGAAAAAAGCTCCAAGAGATGCTCCTTGTCCTTGGTTGGGAAAGATGGATTCAAGGCAGCCTGGTAATTTAACTGGATTTCTACTCCAGTATTTTCTTATTAGATGACCCTGGACAAGACACACCACTCAGTCAGTTTTATCATCTGTTCAACACTAATGTGATGTGGTTATTGTCCTTACAATTTTTATATATAGCTAAGCTATTTTACATATATATGAGACAGAGAAAGACAGACAGAGAGAGAGAGAGAGAGAGAGAGAGAGAGAGAGAGAGAGAGAGAGAGAGAGAGAATACTAATGCTTAATATTCTAACATGTTAGATTTTATGATTTTGGTCATTGTAATTACCTCATCAGTCGAATCTATAAAGCCAGTATAATTCTAATCCAAGAGCTAGTGGTGGGCCTCCCTGGTGGCACAGCAGGTTGAGTGCCACACTGTGAAGCATCCGCAGCACAGCAGCGCAAGTTCGATCCCCGGCCAGGGAGGGGACCCACATGGTGCAGCAGACCTCTCCAACCTCGCCCGCTGCTCCCCAATTTTTAAAAAGTTCAGTTCAATGTGGGCAGCAAATGGATGGAAGAGTCAATAAAGACAGAAAAGAATTCTTGGAGTGAAGTAGAACATATATTTGCTTTATCTCTATATCAGCCAAAACCCTCTAACACATTGTACCTACCCCGTATTAGATGACATACCTGTTACCATCATTCTGTTTGTCTCTTCTATCCTCAAGCTCATACCTACCCACAGTCTGGGCATAGAGGGAACATCTTCTCAGCAATTCTTAGGGATGGTTAGCTAGAAAGCTCTTGTCAGTGGAAGGGATGACTAAAACCATCTATTCCTATTAACTTTGTGACAGGTGAGTTGTCTGAGCTATAAGAAGCAAGAAATGACATACATTCATCTGTCTTCCTCCTTCAAAGGCTCTCAGCATCATCAGCTCCCCCACTAGTCTGGGTTGGTGATAAGCTAAGGATGGAATGTAGGTTAGCCAGTCAGGATGACTGAAAGGGATGGGAGCTGGACACCCTGTTTCTCTTCCTGAAACAGAGAGAAGGAGCTTGAGAACGTGATGGTTCTCTTCTTTTGTTCTCAATAGGTATGTATTTAACCTACATCTCCCAGTGCTTAATCTACTTCCCAAAGGTGAACTAAACATCCCTTAGGTATTTCCAGTCATCGTTTAAGTTGGGTTACTGTTGTCGTTTCTTGAATTGTACATAAGTCTCTCTTTTTCTAGATGACAAGAGCCTTGAAAACATCTTTTAACTCCATTCTCCCTTGGGTTAAACATAGTGCTTGTAGGCGGCTAGGGGCTCAAAATGCATGTTGGTAATTCATCTGACTTCTTAAAAAATCCTAGTTAAAATGGTATAATGATCAAAGCCCTTTTAGAATATCATTTTTCTTCTCAAAGTAAAACCTCACTTTGTATTTTAAATTGCACTTAGCAGTGCCCTAGTGACCTGAAAGAATTAATGAAGTGTCTTAAGTGTCCTTCTTAAGTACTAAAGCAATCAGATTTTTAATAATTAAAAATCCAATAAAGTGATGTGAACTTCCTATAAAGAAAATTTAAACTTATAACTAGAAAAAGTGAAGTTTTTCTATCTGTATATCCAATCCTTATTCTATACCCAACTTTCAATTAAATGTTCTTCTTCCTTCCATCTATCACATATGCTCTTATTTACATAAATGTAAAAATATACCCCTACACAGTTGTATATACATATATGCACGTACATATGTATGTTCCTTTTTAATAATAAAATGGGATGACTTTCCTATTGGTAAAATACAGCAAATGACTATAGCATTTGTGGATATTAACAAATGCTACTTTGCTAAACATAAAGTAACCCTATGTTTTCACACTAACTATATTTATGTCTTAGTGCTTCTTTTATAGGAAATGAGTGTTTTGCTTTTTAAAAACAAAAAAAGACAGGGATAGAGAATTAAATGGCCAACTACCATTTGAGAATGGGAAGATTTTTTTTAACATATCAGTTTATAAAGTTAACAGGTACATGTGAAATCACACCAATGGGAAAAGACCAGGACAGACAATGCATGTTTAGAAGGCAGAGGAAAACAGATGGTGGGAATAGGAAGGTCATAATTCAAAGCAACCTTGTGAAATTACTGAACACAATGACTGCAGTGTCAGAAATGAGAACAGAAGGAAATGAAAGACCCCGGATGTAGCTTGCTCAGAAGATCTTTCCCACAGAGGGTGCTTTTGGCAGCTAACCGGTTCCTACCTATCTCAGACACATTTTTCTTCCTTTATCTCCATTATCACTATGGCTGCAGAACCCTGTTCTTGGAGAACAAGTTAAGGGAATAAATCTTTCTTGAATGTGTTTCCGTTTCAGAGTCTCTCCCCATATTATCTCATTTTGTCCCTGTAGCAGTCCACGGTAGACCACATTTTGTGACAAAACATTTAGTGAGCAAGTGCACCCAGAATCTGGGTCTATCAGACCGTTTCATTCGAAACCATCTTGAGTAACCGCTTAGATTTTCCTCACTGCCCAGGCCTAACATTTATTATTGATGTCATAAATATGATTTTCTTTACATTACAATGAAACTGCTAATCTCCCATGCATTAGAAAACATCCTTTTCACAATTAACTTGATCTGACTATATTTTTCTAACTTGGCAAGTTTAAGTGAAAAATGAATTCTGCTTAAACTGTTCATTTACTCTTGCCTTGCATGAAAAATGTCATTGTGTCCACTGAGATGTGGATGCCATTCAGCTCATCTCTTCATCTTTATTTGAAAAAAATCCCTTGCAAAGAGATATGCTTGCAATCTGAGCTGTTGTTTATAGTGGGACCATATCTTAATAATTTTTTTAAAATTTATGCATACAAGAGCTGCGGTACAGGCCAGAGACATGGGGCGGGGGGGCGAGGATTCACTAGAGACAGAGTGAGGTGCAGGACAGGCAGATGGACTGAAAAACACTGCTGAGGGGAGCAGCGGGCGAGGCAGGAGAGGTCTGCTGTGCCATGTGGGTCCCCTTCCAGGCTGGGAATCAATCTTGTGCTGTAGTGGCTGCAGATGCTTCCATAGTGCGGTGCTTAACCCTTCTACTACCAGGGAGTCCCCTTATTAATTTTCTTGTTTAAGTTTTTCATTGTGGTACCATTGGTTTGCATGGTTTGGTGTTTTGGAACTATAGGGTCCCCTCCACTTTGGGTGTCGTTACTGTATTGTACCCAGCACCAAAGCACCCGTAGTCTACCACCATAGTCCATCATGCTCCCTCCTCATTCCTCCCCATCCTTATCCTCTTTCCCCTTTGGATGTCTCAGTTCTTTGGTCAGCTTTCAAGAGTTAGTTTTAAATTTGGCTTTATCTGACCCTTTGTTTGATTTCTCCAATTCCACATATAAATGACGCTCTCTGGTAATTGTCTTTCTCCTTCTGACTTCTGATGCTTAGCATAATCCCTTCAGCTCCATCCATGTTGCTGTAAACGGTATGAGTTTACATTTGTTGATTGCTGAATAGTATTCTAGTGTGTGTGTGTGAGTGTGTGTGTATACACACCATATCTTCCTGATCCACTCATCTGTTTTTGGGTACTTAGGTTGTTTTCATAGTTTGCCTATAGTAAATAGTTCTACAGTAAACATTGGAGTGCAGGTTTTCTCTTGAACCAGTGTTTTGGGGTAGAAGCCTAGGAGTGGAATTACTAAATTTTATGGCAGACCCATTGTTAGTTTTTTGAGAAACCTCCCTACTATTTTCCATAGGGGTTGGGCCAGTCTACACTCCCACAAATTGTGTAAGAGGGTTCCTTTTTCACACCCTTGCCAACACTTGTTTCTGGTCTTTCTGAGGCGATGCCTCTCTGTGGTTTTGATTTGCATTTCCCTGATGATAAATGAGGATGAACATTTTTTCATTCCCCTATTGGCCATTTGGATGTCTTCTTTGGAGAAGTGTGTTGAACGCTCCTGACCATTTTTTAAAAATTGGGTTATTTGCTTTCTTTTTGTTCCATTATATGTGCTTTTTGTAGAACGTTGATGTCAGTTTTCGTCAGATGGATGCTGTGAAGGTATTTTCTCTCTTTCAGTGGGGTGTCTTTGTTTTAGTTATGGTTTCTTTGGAACCATATTTTATGCACCTAAGTGATGGACAGGGGCTCTCTGGGTGCCGTGGGGTTTTGTAAGTGGTCCATGAGTTCATTATGTCCCAACACTGATTGGACAGAGAATCATGAACCACATGCGTTTGAACTATTGGTTTTCAAATGTGCGGTTATTAAGGAAAGACTATACAAAGGATACTTTTCAGTAGGACCTATTGATTTAGAAATATTCAGCCTCTGGAAATCATATTATATTCTCCTTTCACTCAACATTCTCAGTATCTATGACAGAAGATTTATGATAGTCACCGAAGGATTTACCTTGCATGTATGTTAAATGGAGAATAGTACCTTTTTAAAGGAATTTTTAAAGAGCTGGATGAGGCATCTTCTTTAAGACAGTGAATAATGCAAAAATACTTAAATAACAATCAACAATCCAAACCTGGCTATCTAGTCTGATTTCCCAGTTTTAAAGCCAAAAAGAACAAAAAAGAAAGAAAGAAAACCTTCTTTCTCTACATAGTCAGGGATGTGTTTCACCTACTTTCATCTTAAAAGCTGAGACTACTGCTGTCAGTGTTATTGCTGAATTCAGCAACATCCAATTAAAATTAAATGACTTCCTTAAAAACAAAATAGAGAAGCCAGCAGATAAAAAGGTGATAATCCTTGAAGCTGATTGTTGCCTTAAGAGGGTTTATTGTACTTTGTGTGTGTGTGTGTGTGTGTGTGTGTTGACAGTAGCCATAGTCAAAAAATAAACCCAGCAGAAAAAATGGTTAATACTTCTGAGAAGAAAAAGGTTTGGATATTACATACCAGTTTAAATTGGCTGCATCCAAATCACCTGGGTTTTATTTAAAATATCCTTCCTATGATTTCATCTTGGATCCCTCCAATCAGAATTTCTATGGCGGAGGTGTCTAGGAATCTGTCATTTTGACATGCTCCCAGACCATTTTGATGGGTGGCCAAATCTGAATACCATGGATGGAGCCATAACATAGGAGCACACTGTTCAGGAGATTTTCCTGTTCTTTTTCTCTCACTGAAGATGAAGTATAAATAGCCTCCTTCCCCTTGATTTGCTCAATGTAGGCCTAGTGTTGTCAGGTCTTTCTGGATTTCTGAAAATCTCTCAATTTAAAAATGTTAGCTGCCGATTTGGATTTTGGAAAACACTATCCAGGCCAGCACTCTGGGAAAAACCAAACATATGTGCACGCTGCCACCCCTGGCACACCCCATGCTGCTCAGAAGGATGTCAGCTGAGGACTGGCACTGAAGACAAGGGAAGCTAGCTGTCAGAAGTAGGTGTCACCCTTGCACTTAAAAAAAAAAAGGACTATTAAACAGCTCTTAAAAGAGATTAAGTGACAATGAAGCAAATCTTCCAAGTGATAAAAAGTCACTTAGACACTGAGGCAAGAGTCAAATTTCTGAAGTCTGAACAGATCAAACCCTGACAGAGTAACAGCCTTCATCATGTACCCCCTCTCTTCCAAATGATGACTGAGTCCTTAGTATGTCCCAGATGGTATTCTTAGCACTTCATAAGTTCCAGCAAGTTCCAGTTCATTTGTAACTCCCCATATGCCTGTCATCATCCCTGCCCTAGAAAGGTGACAGAGGACTGCAGAACCCAGATTAACTCCAAAGCCTATTTTCTTACTATCTCTATGGCCTTTCTCTCATTAGATAGTTTCTCACTCAAGGCGTTGGATGCTCGAAGCTGGCATTCACTGGCTGTGTGCTGGAGATTTGCCTTCTACTATCTTGAGCTTCCCGTGAAACACTTAGTAGGATCTTTCTTTTGGGTGTGCTTGATAAGTCTGAGCTAATTTATATGCTTTTCATCTGCTAGCATTTACAACTAAAATTTTAGTTAATTTTCTTCTCCTACACCTTATTTGTGCCTTACTATTTCAATGGCCTATATAAGCTATTAAAAATTGCCAGAAAATTAATTTATCTGTATCATTTGTTCTGTTTTCAGTTCAGCAGGAATATCAATAATTTAAGAAATGAACTTATCAGTGAAAATAATACAATAGAAAAGTTTTTTTTTTTTTTTGATTTCTGAAAGGCGGTCATTCACAGATACTGGGTTTGAACTTAGTCTGTGTGGTCAAACTGGGAGCTTGGAGGGTAAGGAAGAATAAATGGACTTTTGGATTTCTGTGTGTGTGTGTGCACGTGTGTGTGTGTAAAGGGACTTTGCCACAGTTACTAGCAAGAGAGTTAATAAGCTTATAACTGATATGGGCCATCATTTTCTTCATCTCAGGCAAGTCAAGGCTTTCTTATTAATAAGGTGCCTGATGAAGGACTATCTGGTGATAAAAGGGCAGGACAGTTTGGCAGTTAGGCGAAGAAAATGCTACTTGGGCTCATGCATTTATGCCTTCGATAACTACTCACTAAACTTGAGGACAAAGACCTTTTCTCCCATGCACTTTCCTCTCTCCCTGTACAGACATTCTCTAAGTGGTCTCCTAGTTACAGGGGGTACAGCGCTCCAGCCCCCAGCAGCCTGCACCCAGCCCTTGTCACCGGTTGGAGGGTATATACTGGTAGAGGCAGCTCCTGTTCCGGGAAGCCCTAAAATCTTGTTCAGAGAAGCCCTAATATCTTGTTCCCAAGAGGAAGTCATGAATGCGGAAAGGAGTTTCATAAGGATGCTTAGAAACTGAGCTTAGGGCTGCCTTACCCCAGCCACTGGCACAATACCCAAAGCTGCAGATGCCCCAGCAAATCAGTCTCTGGCCTCCTAGGGTCATTTCTTTAAATTTTCTTTTAAATTGCGTAAAGTATATTTAACATAAAGTTCATCAGTATATTCATTTTGTTGAGCAACCGATCTCTGGAACTTTTTGGTCTTGCACAACTGAAGCTTTGTGCCCATTAAACAATCCCGTATTTCCCTACCTTCCCCGTTCCCACCCTCATCTTCTGTGACGGTTATTCTGTCTGCTGTCTGTGTGAATTAGACTATTCTAGGACTCTCAGAAGTGCGGTTATGCAATATTTGCCTTTCTGTGACTGGCTATGTAACTTTAAGTTAATTTAAAATTCAGTTCCTCATTCTACTAGTTACATTTCAAGTACTTAATAGTCCCATCTGTGTAGTGGTTACTGTGTTGGAAGGTACGGATATAGAGCATGTCTATCATTGTGGAAAGTTCCACTTGGGGACAAAGCTAGTGTGAAGGAAGCAAGTGACCTATGCTGAGAACTGACTGGAGGTGGGGGATGGGAAAAGGAAAGTACCAAATTTTTTTTATCCCGTCCCAGCTAGAGAATACTCTTTCTGCACCACAGAAATGACATCAGCTATATGCTGCTTTAATACTTATAACTTGCATCTTTATCCCAACCTGGTCTTTTAATCCCTCCCTCAAATAGCATGCAACATTAAAAATAATGTCCTTAAAACATATACAGTATAGACTGCAGATAAATGTACTTTAAAACATTCTTAACAAATGCTTCCTTGGAAATGCCTGTTAGTTTAATCATCTATGGGGTTTAATTGGAGTGTTTCATTAATTGGAACTGTTGGTTTATTTCTAACCTGGCAAGAATCCTAATTGGCATTTACCACAAAGAAGCCTTATTCATTAGACCTATCCCTTCATGCTTTAGCTTTTAAAGATTTTTGCTAGAGATCCAAAGTAAGAGAGAAGTGGTGTATCTTGACCCAGTATCATCACACATTTATGGGTCTATATATGTGCCTGACTTTAAAATGGAAATGATTTAACCTCATGATATGAGGTATATACATTTTTCAATAAAAATTGCTTTTCAAAAAAAATAATTGCAGGGCCACCTCAGTGGTGCAAGGGGTTAAGCACAGCACTATGAAGCATCTGTAGCCCCAGCATCACAGAAGAGTTTGATCTCCTACCAGGGAGGGACCCGCATGGTGCAGCAGACCTCTCCTGCCTCGCCCACTACTCCCGTCAGCAGCAGGTTTCAGTCAGTCTGCCTGTTCTGCTTCCCACTCTGTCTCTGGGGAATCCTCTCACCCTCCCCCCAAATCTCTGGTCTGTACCCCAGTTCTTGTATTCATAAATAAATAAATCTTTAAAAATATTCTTTAAAAAATTGCTGATCCTCTATGCTAAGTTAGTTTAATAAATCATGAAACGGCCATAACATGCAGTTTAGAAAACTGCTGTAGACACAGCCTGGCTTCAGTTTCAGGCACATACTGTAATATCAAACACCACCCCCACTTTTAGTTCCCATGGCTCAAAAAATGACTTTAGGATTGCACCTCAAAGCTTGCAAGTTTTTTTAAAAAAAAGGCCATCAGTTGTGGCTTTATTTCTGGGTAAGCTCTGTTCAGTGATTTTAATGTTGGTTTAAGCAGAGTGTAGTTATGATAGAAAATCCATTAGCAAAGGGGTGCATTCTGTTTTCCAAAGTTGAATGGAAATGCTGAAATAAGTGTATGTGATAAATTTCTGCATTAGCATGTGTGATAGGATTTAATTTATTTTTCTTTGGGGAGGCGAATCCTATATCTCATAATGCTGCATAAGATTTCTTGCTATGCAAGAAAAATACTAGTGCTTCTGTGTGATGCCTACATAATTGAATATTTCATAAAATCCTGTAAACAAAGATTTTGAAATGCTTATTATTTACAGTAAATAGATGTGTTAAATTGTCGCAGATTTTTTCTTTTTTTTGGTATGAATTTCTTGGTATGTTAGCCAGTGTTATGTCAAATAATAGGAACAAAATTGTGTTTCTTTGTATCAGTTTCAGAAGGATTTCTTCTCAGAGTCAGCAGAGAACTGACTTGCTAGTGGGCTAGTTTTTTTCCTCCTGTTCACTGGGCATCTGGAGGAGGCCAGCTCACTGTTTGTGTGAATAACAATAATGAAAATTTGTGTATTCCTTGGGAACTCTGGCTGTAAAAGCAAAATAAAGTATCAGAAAATTACTATAATAATAGTGAACAGAATCTTTCCTGCTAATCATAACTCAAATAAGAATTTGTTAGCTTTGAAAATTTAGATGTCGCAGACATAGAAGATGAGCCCAATTTTTTTCTTTAAAATAAAATTCCAAATTTAGGGGGTATATTGGTAATATCCCCTGGGTTTATGTTTTAAATTACTTTTGTGATCATATAAGTTTGTATAGGTATAAATACTTACAGAAAAATTGGGAATTAAAGGAAAATATGGGAGATTAAAAATGTAATGGCCAGGCTACCATTCTTAAAATGTTGGGTGCATTTCCTTGTAATCTTTTTCTATTATTATCTTTTTTTCTCAAATTTTTATTAATTTGTTGTTTACATAGCTGTACAATTTGGGGGTATGTTCTTTTTCCTTTTTTTAAAGATTTATTTATGCATATAAGAACTGGGTTACAGGCCAGAGGCATGGGAGTGACAGGATTCACCAGAGACAGAGCGGGGAGCAGAACAGGCAGATGGACTGAAACACACTGCTGAGGGGAACAGCAGGTGAGACAGGAGAGGTCTGCTGCGCCATGTGGGTCCCTTCCCTGGCCAGAGGCCAGGATCGAACTCGTGCTGCAGTGGCCGCGGTCTGCTTCATAGTGCGTTGCTTAACCCACTGCGCCACCAGGGAGGCCCCTGGGTGTACGTTCTTATATGTCCACATGTCCACATGCCTCATCTTCCACCAATCAATGTCCTACCTCCTTCTTTCCCCTAAACCCTCCCCAGTCCTTCTGGTAACTGATATATTTTTCACAGTCAAAGAATTTCTTTTGCGGTGCCCTTCCAGTTTGTTTTTTGCTTATTGTTTTAAAAAGATTTATTTATTTATGCACACAAGAACTGGGGTATAGGCCAGAGGTGTGTGTGCGGGGGGGTGAGAGGATTCACCAGACACAGAGTGGGGAGCAGAACAGGCAGATGAACTAAACACACTGCTGAGGGGAGCAGCGGGGAGGCAGGAGAGGTCTGCTGCGCCCTGTGGGTCTCCTCCCTGGCTGGGGATCGATCTCTTGCTGCAGTAGCTGCAGATGCTTCATAGTGTGAGACTTAACCACTTGCGCCACCAGGGAGGCCCTGTTTTTTGCTAATTTATATTCCACAAATAAGTGGAACAATCTGATACCTCTCTTCACTTTTTGACTTTTTTCACTTAGCACAAACATACACCTTGGGGTCCATCCTTTTTGTCCATAAAGGTACTATTTCATCTTTGTAAAGAGCCAATAGTGTTGCATTGAACTAATCATCTGCAATTTCTTTATCCACGCCATTAGACACTTAGGCTGGTATGGACATAAGAGTGTAAATCTTGTATTTAGTGTCTTTATATTCTTTTTTTTTTTAGATTTATTTATTTATGCATGCAAGAGCTGGGGTACAGTGCAGAGGTGTGGGGGGTGAGAGGATTCACCAGAGACAGAGTGGGGAATAGAACAAGCAGATGGACTGAAATACACTGCTGAGGGGAGCAGCAGGTGAGACAGGAGAGGTCTGCTGCGCCCTTTGGGTCACCTCCGGGATGAACTCTGGCCCGGGATTGAACTCTTGCTGAGGTGTCTGCAAATAACTTCATAGTGCAGTGCTTAACCCCTTGTGCCACCAGGGAGGCCCCAAAATTTCTTTTAAGAAATAAAGAGAGGTATTGACCTGAGAAGTACACAAAGGATTTCCAGCCACTTTCATGATGGATTCTATTAGGCATATGAGACTCACATGAAAGGAAACGGAATTGATATCCAGGGCAATGATCACCTTTATCTTCTGGAAAGGAGACCTTGCTTAAACTCATTCTGCCTGGTGGGCCTCGCTAGCTGTTTCTTAATTTTGTTTTCTTCAGTCTTCTGAAAGTATCCTATCTCTGCTTTGCTTTTCAATGTATATGAATGATATGCACAGTTTGTCATTAGAAACAGTAGATGACTTCACCAGTAAGTATTTCTGGCATTGTAGGAAATCTTAATGTGAAAATCCTCATTCTGAACTGATTTGACAGCTGCCCTCTCTGATGGGAGAGGTTATAATAACCATTTAAACTGGTTAGAGTTTTGCATAGAATTAAAAATTTCCTTAACTACACCTCATACCACACGAGGCTAGTGGCCATTGTATTAGACAGTAGAGATAGGACATTTCCACTGTTCTAGAAAGTTCTTTTGGACAGCCCTGATCAGGAAAGTAAAAAGATCAGAGGTAAATCATCTCAGAAGCTAGTCAGTGTTTCGAATGGCGATCCAGGAAGAATAAATGGACAATGAACCTTGCTAGTTTGCTACTAGCTGTGATGCGCATTTTGCTGATTTGTCTAGCATTAAAAAAAAAAAAATAGGCATCGAAATTTTGTTTTCTCCTAGAATTTCCAATTGTTAACAAATTTCAGCAGCAAGTCAACCTCCCTGGCCCCACATACCTGTGAACTTCTGTTGCCTACATCCTCGCCATGGTCAAGTGACCCAAATGACTTGCTGACAAAGCAGATGTCTTGGCTGAAGAACAAGTGCTTGTCAGAAGCCATGTGGGTTTTATTTATTTTCTACAAGTACAGCTCATAAATGCAAGACCAGTGGATTCCTACCATTTTAAAAGATCAGATAAAGTAAGGTTCTGCATGGACCAGAACTTTCAAAATGACCCAACAACAGGGAAGGGAGGAAGTCATGTTCTATAGGAGAAGCACCCATGCGCCCCTTCTCCTTCTGGTCTCCTGGGTCTTTATTTGACTCAGTCAACAATCTTCCCATCCCCAAATTCTAGCAACCCTCGGTAAAGGCATTTTATCTCATAATTGAGCTAGGTCTTTCTTACACATAGAGAGCCTTTGTTTATCTCTCTTTAGTCTGAAAATAAGTTTTTGTGGAACTAGGAAAGGTTAAAGGAAGAAAGAACTGGAATCTCTTTATCTTTCTGATTTTTCTTGCTCACAAAGGGGAGAAGGGATTAGTTTCAGGGTGCTGGGCTCCCCCATTCCTGTGTCCTGCCATAAACAATAAGGAGAAGAGCTGTGATTGCCTGGGTATGTCTGTGCAGATTGCCTTGAAGTAGCCTGGATCTCGGAACAGAAGTAGCCCTCACAAAGACATTTCTAAACACAGAATGTTGCTGACTCAGCAGCTTCATCAGTGCTGCAGTTATGAGTGAGGTGGGTTGGTTTTGATGGGCTTACTCAGTTGAAATTTGACACACTGTTCTACTGGAACAGCCAAAATCCACAACGGAAAAATATATTCTCAAGCATCATTTCATTTGATGTTCATGATAAACCTGTGGGCTAGGACAAAATATTTGCAGGAGAGAAAACCTAGGGGTAGATGACCTACTTAAGGTCACACAGATGGTAGGTGGGGGTTGAGTTTTGCATTCCATTTGCTTTTCTGAGGACATTGCTTTAGTTCTCACTTATGTCTTGCACTCATAATATAATACACATTTAAGGTGGATACTTGATAATACATATATGACAGTTGTTTCAATAAATATTTTCTGAATGCCAGTAGTACAAGGGAAAAGTAATAAAAATTGGGGGGCTTTATATGAAACAGCTGAAGTGATGTATCTACAAGCAATGGATGCACATTTTCCTGGAAGAAACGGGATGCATTGGTGCTTATTCAAGGCAAGGAAAGGACAGAGACCGCTATAGAAATGTTCCTGAAAGGAAAGGATTTGGAAGCCAATCCTGAAGGATATGTCCAAAGACTACGGGAAGGATGTTCTAGCCAGGTGCAGACAAATGGTGGAGAGAAAGAGTTGTAGAGTGCTAGCTTCAGTTTGGTGGAGTATTTAAAAAAGGACAGAACGCTTGTTTATTATTCATTAAAAATCTACCCTGCAGAAAGCATCATGTAAGAGCTGAGTTTACAGGATTGTGCAAAAGGACATGGTCTCTGTATTTATATGGCTTCAACTTTGAGGGAGAAAGACTAAGAATTAACTGTTGATATTAAAATAATTACACAGGTACTTCAGATTGTGATTGCTACAGGAAAAGAACAGGATTCCCTGGAGTGTGTAGTACAGCAACATAAATGAGAGCGACACTTGAGCTGGCATGTGAAAGCGCAGACGTTAACTAGGCCATGGCTTGGGTATAGAGAGTGGAGGAAAGATTGCTTAGGAGAGGGGCCTGTGCAAAGGCCCTGGGAGATTTGGGGTAACTGGAAAACGGGCTGTGTGCTGGAGTTAAGAGAGTGGAGGGGCGAATCGTGTGAGATGTGACTAGCTGGGGCACTTGCTTAGCCAGCAGATCACACTGGCTGCAGCATGGAAAATGTTTGGAGGGAGGGCCTCCCTGGTGGCACAGAGGGTTGAGCTCTGCTCTGTGAAGCATCTGCCGCACAGCAGCACGAGTTTGATCCCCAGCCAGGGAGGGGACCCACATGGCACAGCAGACCTCTCCTGCCTCACCGGCTGCTCCCCTCAGCAGTGCATTTCAGTGGATCTGCCTGTTCTGCTCCCAGCTCTCTTTCTGGTGAATCCTCTCACCGCCCCCCCCCATCCTCTGGTCTGTACCCCAGCTCCTGTATGTATAAATAAATTTAAAAAGATATTCGGAGGGAGAGCAATGGAACCTCCCTTAGGAGGTTGTGAGTGATCCAGTCTGGAGATAACCTGGTATAGGCTGATGCAGTAGAGATGGAGAGAAGTGGAGTTTCCATAGAGATTTAAGAGATGAAATATACAGGCCTGGTGATATGGCAATGCCATGATGCAGCTGGTAAGGATCATTCCCGAGTTCTGAATGCTCCAGTAGGATGGACGATGGGGCTGGCCACTGAGACCTTGGAGAGGGGCCCAGTTTGGGGAGGAGGGTGATGAAATCCGTTTTGGAGCTCAAGTAGGCAGTTGGGTCTATATGAGAGGAGCTCAAGGGAGAACTGAGCAGGAATTAAATGTGCAGGGCATATAGCACAGGTGAGCAAGGCTTAGGTTTCCCCAGGGAAAATGGGGAGCAAATGAGGGAAGAAAGATAAAGCACTGAGGATGCTGAATGACTTAATAGAATAGAAAAATCAGCTCAGCAGCAGTCAGAGGTGGGAGAAAAACCAAGAGGTGTCTGAATGCCATGTCATTGGGGTAGATAAAAATGTACAGAAAAGGTGGAGTATCCTTCATTTAATCTCTGGACCCATTTCCCCGTCATCACCCCCAAAATCTTTTGTGTTCATGGCAGCCTTGAACATGCATCGCTAGATCCAAGTCATTTCTCTGGTGCACTGTTAAAGCTTATCTTTTCTGTTACTGTGACAGATTGCAGCGTGTGTGTGTGTGTGTGTGTGTGTGTTTTCTGTCTGGAACAATAACTTCCTTTCCTTTTTCCTACGTCATTGCACTTTTGGCTGCCACTAGGATTTGTTGCAAATCTGAGCTTGTTTAATCCCACAGAGTAGGAAACACTATTATCTAGTCTCCGGGCCTCTGTCATTCTACTCCAGGCCCCACCTTCATTTGCCATCTGGGATCTCTTAATGAGCTAGCTGGCTGCACACAGCCCAATACAAAAACTATTTTAGTTGGGGAAATGTGTTTGAGGAACCCACTGATGCAATGTTCTTCCACTGTCTCTGGAACTCTCTTTTCAGGATGGCTGAAGCTCCCCCGAGTTATTGCTTCGTCGCTTTCCCGCCACGGGCTAAGGAAGGTCTGGTGGTATTTGGAAAAAATTCAGCCCGGCCCAGGGATGAAGTGCAGGAGGTTGTGTATTTCTCGGCTGCTGATCATGACCCCGAGAGCAAGGTTGAGGTACGTCACGTGCGGATTATGTCCGTGAGCATTTGTTCTTTCTCTGGCTTTGCCCTTTAGACCTTTATTTTTTTTAAAGATTTATTTATTTATGCATACAAGAGCTGAGGTACAGGCCAGGGTGGCAGGAGGTGAGAGTGTAACAGGGTGGTCCCTAGGAAAAGGGAAAGTTCCCGGATCCCGGTCCCACCCTAAGTAGGGTGGAGCTGAGCAGGGATAAGAAGATGCTGGAGAGAGGAGCTAGGAGGACAGAAGGAAGGGAGGAAGAAGGAAGCAGGATGGAGAGCAGCAAGGAGACCTGGAGGAGGCACGTGGAGCAGAGGGGCATGTGAAGAAGCTGCGCTTGCTTCTTGGTCTTGGACTGGCTGGAACAGATGAGGGTGAGAGACCCGTGGGGAGGTGAACAATGGCAACTTTCACCTTAATTTTAATTTTGATTTTGCTCTTTCCTCCCGGATTTGTCTGACTCTTTCTGACCCTTTTCTATGGGTCTCTACTGAAAGGTCCTTTAGATGTGTGCCAGGGTTTTGGGCCTTGCTTTGGGCCAATCCTATTTGGCTGGACTTTTATCCTCAAGGAGATAGGTAACTTTGGATGCTCGACTTAGTAACTATATTCTTTGTCTTTTCTGTATTGTTCCCCAATTGTAATAAAGTTCCTTTCCATTAAGGGCCTTATATGTTTGTCTTGATGTGGCAGATGGCAGAACCCATTTAGAGAGGAGAGGTTTGGGGTTCTGGGGTGCCCCTTTCCCTGCCTTGTAACAAGGGGATTTACTGAGACAGAGCGGGTTGCAGAACAGGCAGATTGACTTAAATACACTGCTGAGGGGAGCAGCGGGTGAGGCAGGAGAGGTCTGCTGCGCCATGTGGGTCCCCTCCATGGCCCGGGTTCAAACTAAGCTGCAGTAGCTGCAGGTGCTTCATAGTCCTGCCCCTTAACTCATGCCTCAGAGCCTGGCAATAGCTTGATAGTGCTGAGACTTTAACTTCTGCACCACCAGGGAGGCCCCCCATGAGAGCACTTATTAACCTACAGAAAAAAAACTAAACTTCACAAAGAGTGAGACTCTCCTATAGAAAAGCCATCTATTTCTCAACTGTTCCATGACATTTTGAACAAACATATTCTATAGTTTTCTTAGAAAGCTCATCCTTGACTGTTGAGATCCTATGAATTCATTTTCTGAGAATAACCATGTGCAAAAAAGTCATCCTGCTCACTCACACCCTCCCTTCCCCCAGCTGGGCCATCTTCCCAAGTGGTATTCCCTCCCACCTCTCCACTCACTCACCCTGCATCTGTCCTCAGGCTGTCTGCCTTGTCCATCAACTATCTACTAAACCTACATGTCCAACTTGCTTGAGGCTGGAAGAATCCCACAGCATCGAGGTCTTTCGTTTCTAAAATTATACTGCCCGTTTTCGTGCAACTGCACAGTTGGCAGATTGGAGCATTTTGGTTTATGTTCTCTTTAATCTTTTTCCTGTGGACTGTGGGATTTAACAACTTCACTTTGGGTTGCAGAGTAGGCTGTGTATGTGTTTCCATTTATGAAAGTTCCTTTGTCCTCAGAGGACACTACACTGTGCATCTCAGAAATTATCTCAGCTCTACCTCAGTCCTGCGCCTCCCCGGGGTAGGGAGTGGGTAGAGTCTATTCTTACGTGCTGGAGCCTTCTATTTAGAAAAAATTCCCTGTTCCAGAAAAACAGTAGATTTCAGCTACAGTTCACATTTGTATGTGGTGTCCAAGAGGCTGGGCATACCACAATTTATGAAGACAGACTTAGTAGACAAGGCAGATTTGGCACATACTATTTTTTGAAAGTCTCTTTTTATTTTGTAATAAATCTCAATTCCATTGTTTCCTTCCTTTAAAATTTAAAGTCTCCATTTTTCCTTTTCAAAAATTTATTTCTACTTTCCATTGCATGAAGGTCTGTGTGGACTCAGTGACCCTGGCAATGTTCCCCAGGTCCCCAATGTGGGCAGTGGCCCCAATGCAGTGTTCATGATTTGCGAAAGGCTTTTGGTAGATCATTTCCCTTTTCTTCCCCACTGAGAATATTTTTAAGAATAGGAAATGACCAATGAATAGTAACTGGTAGCATTGCTAGTAAAGTTGCCCAGATAGCGGCTATAAGTATTTAGACACAGAGGCTGTAAGTATATAGACACAGAGGCTGTAGGTATATAGACATAGAGGCTATAGGTATATAGACATAGAGGCTGTAGGTATAGACATAGAGGCTATAGGTATATAGACACAGAGGCTGTAGGTATAGACACAGAAGCTGTAGGTATATAGACATAGAAGCTGTAGGTATATAGACACAGAGGCTGTAGGTATATAGACACAGAAGCTATAGGTATATAGACATAGAAGCTATAGGTATATAGGCACAGAGGCTATAGGTATAGACACAGAGGCTGTAGGTATATAGACACAGAGGCTGTAGGTATATAGAAGCAGAGGCTGTAGGCATATAGACACAGAGGCTGTAGGTATATAGAAGCAGAGGCTGTAGGCATATAGACACAGAGGCTATAGGTATATAGACACAGAGGCTGTAGGTATATAGACACAGAGGCTGTAGGTATATAGACATAGAGGCTATAGGTATATAGACATAGAAGCTGTAGGTATATAGACACAGAGGCTGTAGGTATAGAGACACAGAAGCTATAGGTATATAGACATAGAAGCTGTAGGTATATAGACACAGAGGCTGTAGGCATATAGACACAGAGGCTGTAGGCATATAGACACAGAGGCTATAGGCATATAGACACAGAGGCTGTAGGCATATAGACACAGAGGCTGTAGGTATATAGACACAGAGGCTGTAGGTATATAGACACAGAGGCTGTAGGTATATAGACATAGAGGCTGTAGGTATATAGACACAGGCTGTAGGTATATAGACATAGAGGCTATAGGTATAGACATAGAGGCTGTAGGTATATAGACACAGAGGCTGTAGGTATATAGACACAGAGGCTGTGGGTATATAGACACAGAGGCTATAGGTATAGACATAGAGGCTGTAGGTATATAGACACAGAGGCTATAGGCATATAGACACTTGGATAGCCAGTGGGGTATGCATGTGGGTATGTGAGGGGCAGCAGTGTCTGAATCTTAATTCTGAAGATTACCTTGTATAGTAGTAAATTTTGCTGAGGTCCAGGAGCTGGACCCCAAAAGTATTTACTGGTCTTAGCAAGGGAAGAATTGAACATTGAGATCAGAGTTAAGCAGAAAAGCAAGAAGTTTATTGTTAGATAAGGACAGGACAGGAAAAGCTTCTCTGAACAGAAAGACCCCAAGTGGGTAACTTCTGAGGGGCAGGGAACGGGCTTAGAAGCTTTATTAAAAAATAAGGGGTATGGTGGTGGTGACTGCCTTGTGTCTTCTTTTTGTAAATATATTTATGCACACAAGAACTGGGGTACAGGCCAGAGATGAGGGGGGTGAGAGGACTCACCAGAGACAGAGTGGGGAGTAGAGCACACAGATCTACTGAAATACACTGCTGAGGGGAGCAGCAGGTGAGGCAGGAGAAGTCTGCTGCGCCATATGGGTCAGCAACCTGACTGGGTTTGAACTGGTGCTGCAGGGGCTGCAGATAGCTTCATAGTGCTGCAACTTAACCCCTTGCACCACCAGGGAAGCCCCTCCCTCCCCCCCACTCCCCTTGTCCTTTTGATGGGCAGGGCTCTACAATGGTTCCTCTCTGGTTGGTTTCGGCCACTTGATTGTCAATTGGGGCCAGGGTCTCCTTGACCGGATTACATCTGATTTTTGGAGAGCAAATGGTGCTAATCTTGGTCAACACAGGTGTTTGCCCTTGGGGGTAGGGGTGGGCAACCTGTGGCATTTACTGTTTCCCAGGGTGTTAGCAAGGCTGAGTCCCTACCCCGCTCCCCACCCAGGCCCTAAGGGCCTACATTTCCAACTTGCTCCTTCAGTGAGAAAGCACAGTCATCCTGCTATCAGAAAGCTGAGGAGAGAAGCATGGCTGCCGCACAAATGGACAAATGGTGTGCTTCCTGTCCCCTCTTCCCTGCAGCCCCAGCGTGGCCTGGAGTCAGAAGCATCACCCTCAGCGCCTGGCTTCCTAGCCTTCTTCGCCTTGAGGCTCCTTTCCTAAGTCCGTTTCTGACCCCAGGTGTTGCCCACCCTTAAAGTTCTTACAGCTTCAGAGACAGAAAAAGCTGTTCTGGGCCTCCCTGGTGGCATAGCGGGTTAAGCACCGCACTATGAAGCATCCACAGCCACTGCAGCACGAGTTCGATCCCCTCCAGGGAGGGGACCCACAGGGCACAGCAGACCTCTCCTGTTCCCCTCTGTTCCCCTCAGCAGTGTGTTTCAGTCCATCTGCTGTTCTGCTCCCCACTCTGTCTCTGGTGAATCCACTCACCCCCCACCTACACCTCTGGCCTGTACCCCAGTTCTTGTAATAATGAATAAATAAATCTTAAAAAAAAAAAAGCTATTCTTCTAAAATGTGGTTCAGAGTGTTCCCCTCTCATCTAAACTTCTTCTTTGTTTTTTATTTAGATTCCTATGAATCTTCAGGGCCCATTTTCAAAAACCAGTCAAGTAGCAAGTAAGACACTGAGATAAAAAAATCAGGAAAAAACACAACGAAACAAAAACTTAGTGATAATTAGCCAGACTCCTTTAGAGTTGCAAATTTTCTGAAACTAAAAATATTTTTCTAAAGCGTCCCATTTCCTTGCCTTTCTTTCCCACTCTTAGAAGTCTGACTCATCAGCTCATTTCACAGCGGTTTTCGCTGGCGGTGCCAGGGTTGTTTTCCCCATCGGAGTACAGTAGCGAAGCCACAATGGTTGCATTTCATTAATTGAAACGTCTATTGTGTGAATGTCTCTGTTTCCCCTTTCACTGGGAGAGATCCAGAAGAAGTGTGTGCTGGAATGTGCTTGCTCGGCCCCAGCGTGAAGCGATTTTGCATTTTCATTTATGACACAGTCACAAAATAATCAAGGCCTTGTCATTCCCACAATGAAAGAATCTCCTTTTGTCTTTGTCTCTGGGGCCTTGTCAGGGCTCCTTTCCATTTCTCAACCTGGCACGAGTCCCCAGGTGCCACTTGAGAGAGCGGCAGAGTCAGGTTCTCCAGGGCCTTTAAAACGTCAACAATGAGCACCAGGCAATGTGGACCTTCTGTAACAGGGTCGTCCCAGGAAAAGGGAAGTTCCAAAATCCTGGTTCCACCCTAAGTGGGTGGAGCTGAGGAGGAAAAAAAAAATTCTACAAAGAAGGGAAAAAAAAAGCAAGATGGGGGAGCAGCAAGAAAACCTAAAGGAAGCATGTAAAACAAAGCTTACTTTTTAGTCTTAAACTAGTTAAAACAAATGTGGGTAAAAAACCATAAAAAAATTAACAATGGCAGTTTTCATCTTAATTTTAATTTTACTCTTTTCCTCCCAAATTTGTCTAACTCTTTCTAACCCTTTTCTATATGTCTCTACTAAAAAGTCCTTTTAAACGTGTGGCAGGCTTTTGGGCCTTGCTTTGGGCCAATCCTATTTAACTAAACTTTTACCCTCAAAAAAATAAGTAACTTTAAATGCTTAACTTAGTCACTACATTCTTTATCCTTTCTATATTATACCCTAATTGTATTAAAGTTCCTTTCCCTTAAAAACCTTATATGTTGTCTTAATGCAGCAAATAGCAGAACCCATTCAGAGAGGGCAGGCTTAAAAGTTCTGGGGTGCTCCTCTCCTAGGGTGCTCCTCTCCCTACCCTGTAACACTTCAGCAGACGCCCCCTGCAAACCCCTGTCTGGGCATTCTTCATTGTTCTGTTGCCTGGGCACCCGAGGCCATGTGGCTGGAAGATTAGTGTTTTTTTTTAAAAGACTTTATTTATTTATATGTACAAGAATGGGGGCATAGGCCAGAGTCTCAGAAGGTGAGAGGATTCATCAGAGACAGTGGGGAGCACAGCAGGCAGATGGACCGAAATACACTGCTGAGGGGAGCAGTGGCTGAAGCAGGAGAGGTCTGCTGTGCCATGTGGGTCCCCTCCCTGGCTAGAGGCAGGGATTGAACTTATGCTGCAGTGGCTGCAGTTTACATTGCTTAACCCATTGCCCCATCAGGGAGGCCCTTCTTTGTCTTGTATTGTTTTTTTCTGCTAGGAGTTTGGCTAGGTCTTTTGATAGAATCAAGTTGTTTTTGCTGCCCTGAAAGAAGATTCCAAAGTGCTTTTTGGATCATTCCTCAACCCCTGCTGTGAAATCTCCCTGCTACCTTAAATCCCCCTTTTCTCTGCCTCTTTAAAAATGTGGCAGTTGATCCAGCAATCCCACTCCTAGGAATATACCCAAAAGACAGAAAAACACTGATTCAAAAGAGTAACTGCACCCCTATGTTTATAGCAGCACTCTTTACAATAGGTAAGACCTGGAAACAACCTAAAAGTCCAAAAACAGATGCTTGGATCGGGAAGCTGTAGATACATGATGGAATACCATTCAGCAATCAAAAAAGAAAAACTAGATGCATTCATAGGAACATGGATGGAGCTGGAAGGGATTATGCTCGGCGAAATAAGTCAGAAGGCAAAAGAAAAATACCAGATGGTTTCCCCCCTAGGAGGAATATAAGGGAACCAAATAAGGATCAAGGAAAAGAACAATTAACAATAATAATAAAAACACACAAAAAAACAAAAAGACAAGGGCAAATTGGGGACACTTGGTGGGGTGGGAGAGGGAAAGGGTTGAGGGCAGATAAGAGCACAAGGATCTGAGGGTTCACTGGTGAAATGGTGATGGGGAATCCATGGGGATTACAATTGATGTCAAATATATATAAAGAGGAAAAAAAAGATTAAAAAAATTAAGTAAACAAAAAAAAATGTGGCAGTTGCGAAGGCTGGTCAATTTTATTTAAAAACCACGGCCACTGTGGAGTTCACGTTCTAGATGGCCTGATTGTACCTAGAGCTTACTGACATCGTAAAGGGTCCTTATTTGTGAAGTTTGTTTCCCACCTGGATTTTAAAGCCCCATCTGCATGAGATGAGGTATGTAATCCTCCTTACTGCTCCCGCACCTGGTGTCCTTAGGTTTGACACAATGAGCGTATGTGAATTCAACCACCAAGGGCCCTGGTTAGGCCCTGTGCTCAGCAGTCCTGACAAAGATGCCCCGTGGGGCACGAGTTACAGGCTCAACCTTGGGCGCACGGACCCCTCACCCCCTCCCAGTGTTCTGTAGCCCTCGAGGGAGACCTGGCGCCCTGGCTTCCAGCCCAGGGCTGAGGAGGGACTGAGCTGGCCCCTCTGGCTATTTGGGGGATGTCTTTCCTTTCACATCATTCTGCGTTTGGCCTCAAAAGTCTCAAGTTGGCTGCACATATTTTGAACTCCCACAAAACCCATACGTTCTTTTTGATTCTATCGTCAATGTTTTTATCAGTCAGTACTCACGAGCTCTCGCCGCTCTGTGACTCGTGCCATTGCAGCGATTCCGCTACGCAGCCCCGTGCAGCGTCCGTGGACCATGAACACCCCCTTGGGAGACCCATCTGCAGTGCCAGGAAGGCACGGAGCAAGTTCTCAAGGATTCCAAGAAAAGGAGGAGGCCTGGAGCTCTTGGTGGCCTTTTCAGATTTTATTATCAGAGGCTACGAGTACACAGCAGGCGGGGCCGGGGGGCCAGGAGGCTGGCAGGCCTCCCAGCCCTGGGCCATCTTCACTCTCTGGGCTCTCGAGCCTCTCGTGCCTCTGCTACTACTGCTGCTGCTTCCGCCTTTCTTTATCCCTCTCTCTTCTCTGCTGGCGGCCTCGTGGCACCACCCTTATATGCCCTGGGTCTTGGGCCAGGTGCGTCCACTTGCGCATGCGCATACCCTACTTCAGGAGCCGCTGTCAGGCACGCGTGCGGGACCGCAGGTGTCCATCAGCACGCCAATGGTCGGAGGGCGGAAAAGCCTGAGAACGTTTACATTTACCCTACACCTTCGTTCTCTCTTCTGAGGCTCTTTCCTCTGTCTGGAGTCAGCTGACCCAGTTTTCAAATTCAATTCAAATGTCGCCTTTTGGTAGTGTTTAGCCAGCAGGATGTGTTCCTTTTTCCTTTGAACCTCTGTTATGCTCCCTTTGACTTTTGTCATTCATTCACTCATTCATTCATTCATAGAAAGGCTTATTGATGCCCAATATGTTCCAGATTTGGGTTTATCAGTGAACTAAACAACAAAGGTGTTTCCCTGCTCTCATGGAACCTACATTCTTTTTTTTTTTTTTTTTAAAAGATTTATTTATTTATATGGACAAAAACTGGAGTACAGGCCAGATTGGGGGTGGCGGTGAGAGGACGCACCAGAGACAGAGCTGGGAGCAGAACAGGCAGATGGACTGAAACACACTGCTGAGGGGAGCAGCGGGCGAGGCAGGAGAGGTCTGTTGTGCCATGTGGGTCCTCTCCCTGGCCAGGAATCGAACTCGTGCTGCAGCAGCTGCAGCTGCTTCATAGTGCGGTGCTTAACCCCTTGTGCCACTAGGGAGTTCCCATGGAGCCTACATTCCAAGTGGGGGAGTGAGAGCATACAGGAAGAGTAGATGGGAAAAATAGTTTAATCATGTAGTATTTCTGAAGGAGATAAATGGAATGAAATGGGAAAGGGAAAAAGTAGAGCCCGTTTGGATTGGTCAGGAGTACGAGGTTGGGGAGGCAAGATGCAGTGCCTATGCCATAGACAGCCCTAGTGACACCGCAGGTGGCCACATGGTAATAGGAATGTGCACGTGTGTCCTCTGCTTACTTCCCAGCTGAAAGGACAGGGCTCGGCATCCTCGATGATTTATCTGCCAATAGCATTTATACAAACTCCCCGTGTCTGGTTGGTATTCTGTAGATATTTGTGAAGTGAAAGTGAGTGTGTAAAAATAGATTTGAGGACAAATCAATGAACCCATTTAGTTTTTTAAGTTTATTTTTATTTTTGAATAAAGATTTTTATTTATTCATGCATACAAGAACTGGGGAACAGGCCAGAGGTGTGGGGGGTGAGGGATTCACCAGAGACAGAGTGGGGAGCAGAACAGGTGTATCTACTGAAATACACTGCTGAGGGGAGCAGCAGGCGAGACAGGAGAAGTCTGCTGCGCCATGTGGGTCCCCTCCCTGGCTGGGATCGAACTCCTGCTGCAGCGGCCGTGGATGCTTCCCAGTGCATGCTTTATCCCTTTGCACCACCGGGAAGCCCATTTCTTATTTTTGTCTATTCTCGGCCCCTTTCTTTGAAGTTATATAATAAATCTATACTGCAGATCTGAGATTCTTCCCTCATGATTCTTTTCAAGACAGAATCTGTCACTGGAGCTCAGTGAGCTCAGAGCTTTGGGAAGTGATATGTACTCAGAGGTGACACAGCCAAGAAGCACTCAAGTATAAGCCTGACTCCAAAGTATAATAGAATTGGTTTGCCTCCTTGCATAGCAGCCAAGACAGCTATTGGCGTCAAGGAGATAATTCTTGGTCAATGCCTGAACCCCCTTTTACATGAAACACTGCAATTTTAAGATGGAAATTTCCATTTTATTTACAAAAGCATAGAGGACCTGGCCGTCATTGTACTGTTTTGGCCAGCTTTTTGCTATGGAAGAATCATTTTTTTAAGTAAATAACTTTGGGGAAGTGAATAGAGGAAAACATTTCAAGAGTATTTTATTATCACATTGCCATGAAAAAACCCAAGGGTGCCTTGATAACCTCTGGATCTAATTAGCTTTCAGTTTACAAATATTTATCAAGTGAAATCCCATTACCTCAATGCAAAGCAATGTGGATGCTGAAGACATGGCGTGTGCGTGCATTTTAGCTTTTACCTGAGGTTTAGTGATGATGGAAAGTCAATGCAGAATAACTTTGTGACTGCATTCGGTCAATATAACTGGGTCTTGAATCAAAAAAAGATCTGAAGCTGTGGTTCATTTGAGCTTTCAGCTGCCCAATTTAAAATATAAATGGCTGCTGTAGCTGATAAAATTCTCCCTTGAGAGCGGTAGGGCCCTGTCATTTAGAGCCCTAAATTCCATGCTGTTCTACTGCTTAGTGAGTGTGGCATAGGCTGATAGAATGTCAGAGCCAGGAGGCCCTGCATGGGGAATCTAGGTTAGCTGTTTTCAAGCTGCTCTAAGGAATCCTCCCAGGGGCCCAAGTGGGGAGGGAAGGCGAAGAACCAGCAGGCAAGGCTCTCAGCTACCCGACCTGGCCCCACGCCAATTGTTCCTTTTGCCTCAACACCCTCTGGCCAGTTTTACTGCCTTCATGCTTCTTTGTGAGCATTTCTATGAAGGAAGCGTTCTGAGGCTAAGAACACTTTGAAGGAGATAGTTTGATCTAGATTAGCTCACCCATTTTCCAGGTGGGTTCACAGCACCTGGAGAAGGCCAGCTGCACAGCGGGTGTGCTGAGTCCTGATGGCAGTGAGAGTCTGTCTCTCTGCCCTGTTTCCTTAGGCCTCTGCCTGATGGGTTAGTGTGAGAATCACATGGAACAGGCAGGAAAGCACAATGTAGAGGGAGCTATATGAACCACTGAATACATGAATGAAATATAAAGTGTTGTTATCATTTTCTCTTTTTTTAAAAAAAGAGATCTATTTATGCATACAAGAGTGGGGTACAGGCTAGAGTTGTGGGCGACAGAACAGGGAGCAGAACAGGCAGATGGACTGAGATACAGTGGGCTGCATCATGTGGGTCCCCTCCCTGGCCGGGGATCGAACTCTCGCTGCTGTGTTACAGATGCTTCACAGTGTGGCGCTCAACCTATTGCACCACCAGGGAGGCCCCTAGTGTTTACCTTTTTATCTGCTTCTTATGTTAGGCCCCAAGATAGAGTTTCATTTATAGATGGGACTCTATGATGTTTTAAAAGTCTGACAACCACTGATGTAGAAGCATTTTTACAAACAAGAATCCATAGATATTTTTGAAATACCAGTGGACAACTATTCCTATGGAGAAGACTAGACACAGAATATTCAGGTTAGAGCCTGAAAGTCTGGTTCAGGAGAGAACTACCATATACAGAAGCCCTATGGGTAGATTGGCTTGACCCAAAGAGACTGAAAACTGAAGTCTACCAAACAGAAACACACCAGGAGACCGTTGAACTGCCTTGAGACTTGGGGGGAGGAGGGTCTTTTATGTCTGGGTATTTCTGAGGTCTTTTAGAATGTTGCTGTGTTTATAACTGAACGGATGGTTCAACTTAATCAGCAGGGTGATAAATAAGTGGACTCTGACAGCTCACTGCCCTTTCTTTACTGTCTTCATTTTTTAGTGCACTTACATTTCCATCGACCAAGTTCCTAGGACTCATGCCATTGTGATAAGCAGACCTGCCTGGCTTTGGGGGGCAGAGATGGGAGCCAATGAACATGGAGTGTGCATAGCCAATGAGGCCGTCAATGCCAAAGAACCAGCCGACGAGACAGAAGCCTTACTGGGAATGGATCTGGTCAGGTACTGCCAGGAGAGCCCTTGAAACAACTCTTAGAACAGGTGGGAGTGGGGACAGGATTTATCTCCCCAGACCCATTGATGTGTAACAAAATCATCCTGTAGAAGGTGTGTAGCATTTGAGATAAACCTTGAGGCGACTGGGAAAAAACAGATTACAATGGAATAATCCACAATAAAGCAATGATGAAGTATTGAGACTTGCTACAATGTGATGAATCTTAAAACATCCTAAGCCATAGAGAATATTATCTGCCTACATGCTGTAGAAATCCATCTATAGGAAATAGCTAGAATAAATTCATAGAGGTAAATTCATAGAGGCCCAAGGTAGATTAGTAGTTGCCTGAGGTTGGGGTAGAGGGATGGGAATGAGGACTGATTCCTAAAAGACACAGGATTTCTTTATAGGGGTGGTGAAATAGTCTAAACTTAAGATTGTGGTGAAATGACCAGTTTGCAAGTTGGACAAACTTTGTGAATGTACCAAAAACTACTGAAATGCATGCTGGGTGAATTTTTCAAAAAAGATTTATTTATTTATGCACACAAGAGCTGGGGCACAGGCCAGAGTTGCAGGGGGTGAGGGAATTCATCAGAGACAGAGTGGGGAGCAGAACAGGCAGATTGACTGAAGTATACTGCTGAGGGGAGCAGTGGGCGAGGCAGGAGAGGTCTGCTGCGCTTATTAGCAGTACCTTTTGATAGCATGTTGCCTTTGTACCTTCTTCACCTTTCTCAGACCCTCCACCCAGAACCTGCCTGATTCTCAGAGGTTAGAAGGAACAACTTCCCTAAACTGGAGAAGAGAGGAAAAAGGCCTGCTATTTATAATCAGTATTCTGTTGATTAACATAATGAAATGACACAAATTTCAAACTTAATGTTTTGACAGCTGTCCTGATATTTTTAATAGACATCCTGAAAATGAAGAATTGACCATGAAAAATGTGTCCTTTTAATGCCTCATTTATAGTCTTGCATTTTGAATTATCATTCTTTTGTGGCATGGATTTTATAGAGCTGGCAAAGATCACCATTTCACACTTGTTTCCAAGGAATGACTGAAGAGAATTTCCCCCTGTCTTCAAAGCCTCTGATGTTTCTTTTCAAGATTATCAGCCTATAAAGCAACAGGGGTTTTCTGAATATCTGCTTTGTGCCAGACTCTGTGGGCACATGAAGAAGCTCCAAAGCTTCAAAGAGAATTCAGTTTGGTTACAGAGATGACAGAAAATTGAGCAATGCAAGATTTAAAAGCCCATTTAAGATGGCAGTAAGAAAGAAGTGTCTCAAGGCAGGGAAATTTGTAGCCACATGAATGGCACAATCGTGCTGATAATTATTTGACTATAAAATATGCCTGCTACAAGAATAAATCCATAGCAGGTAGCTGCATTATCTGATCTTCTCCCTGGCAACACAGTGAAATGTCCCTTTAGAAAGAATCCAATAGGGTGCATTTTAATGAATGTTGCTTTTCAAGTTGAAAATTCACCAAGTACCAGCTTAGGCTGCTACTTCAGTAGGCTCCGCTGGTCCTGTCCTAAGACTTGCATTCCTGCCCTAGGGTTACAATTTGAATACACAGATGAATAAATGGGTATTGACCAAGTACATGTTATATGTTGTACTCTTTCAAATCAGCCTGCAAGGGGAATTGTACTGTTTTCACTTTGCTGAGGACAAAATCAAAGTTTGGCAAGGTTCCTTTCCCTACAATCATACGCAGGTGGGTGGGTTGCAGGAACAAAGCTAGAAGCTGTGTTTCCCTGTCTCTGAGTCCTAAGGTTTTTGCTCCTAGCTGCCACTGCTCATAACCAGCCCGTCACAGGCCAGAGGCACGGGAGGTGGGAGGATTCATCAGAGACAGAGTGGGGAGCAGAACAGGCAGATCCACTGAAACACACTGCTGAGGGGAGCAGTGGGCAAGGCAGGAGAGGTCTGCTGTGCCATGTGGGTCCCCTCCCTGGCCGGGGACCGAACTCGCACTGCTGTGCCTCAGATGCTTTACAGTGCGGCGCTCAACCTGCTGTGCCACCAGGGAGGCCCTTTAAGGGCTCTATTAATGGGAAGGACAGGGAAAATTTTGCTGTTTCATGTCAGAAAAAGTATATACTTTTTGATAACTGGAACTGTAAGCCACACTGGTAGAGAGAAGCTGGGAGGTAGGAGGAGGAATATGTAGAAAAAGGCTTGAGCATAGTCTAACCAGCCACCCGTTTCTAATGAGATCTCTGAGTACATTGCATGTACCGAGGACAGTCACTGGCCCCGGAGCTCCTATTACTAACCCAAACGCCTGTGGTAGGAAATAATAGAGGCCCAGGCTGGACTGGGCAGTAATTTTCTTTGGCCTCGGCTTGGGAGAAGAATTGTCCGCAGAGGGTGAGGGCTGAGCTGGCCAGCTCCATGGAGGCAGAGCTGGAAAGAAGAAAGGTGGATGAGGGAGAAGCCACTGATTCCTAAAAAAGCCATTGAAAATACCACCATAGTTTTATTTATTTAAGATTTATTTATTTTTGCATACAAGCACTGGGGTATAGGCCAGAGGTGTAGAGGGTGAAAGGAGTCACCAGAGACAGAGCAGGGAGCAGAACAGGCAGACTGACTGAAACACACTGCTGAGGGGAGAATCAGGCGAGGCAGGAGAGGGATCGAACTCGTGCTGCAGTGGCTGCGGTTTGCCTCATAGTGCCTTGGTTAGCCCATTGCACCACCAGGGAGCCCCTCCCCCACCATGGTTTTAAATGGACTGTACAAGAGGAGTACTGCATACTGGCCTTTGTATCCAGCGTATTTACACGTGACAGCTTGTTTCAGAGCTCAGCCTGGCCCCAGTCTTTGACTACTATGGTAATAATCTTGTGGTATGATGTGACAGAGCCTTACGTATGGTTTCCTTACCTCAGGCTTGGTTTAGAAAGAGGGACGACAGCTAAAGAAGCCCTCGATATCATTGTCGCCTTGTTGGAAGAACATGGACAAGGGGGGAATTACTATGAGGATGCAAACTCCTGCCACAGCTTCCAAAGTGCTTATCTTATCGTGGATCGTGAGGAAGCCTGGGTGCTGGAGACCGTCGGGAAGTACTGGGCAGCTGAGCAGATCACAGGTGCGTGGTGTGGGTGGAGAAGCTTCCAGCACTGGAAAGGCTGAGAAGCATGCTGTTCAGTTCTCTGACCCTGACCTTGAAGAATCATTCGGTCTAGCAGCCCCCGTGCTGGGTCTTCAGCACTTTGCCTGCCTCTCCTCTCTGGGTTTCTGCTTCTCAAGAACCAGGAGTTTCCTGAATCTGAGTGCAGAGATGTCAGCTCTTGTGAAGGGCACTTCTAACAGTTTCTGTTTGCTTTCTGGAAAGGCCCCAGTTCTGATAGCGTGACCTCAGTCATGGCTATATTCGTTGGCCAAGGGAATGACTGGATTTCCCCAATCCAGTCATTATAGGTCAACAAATCACAACAGGGAAATGCCCCTGGTCATGCCTGGCTCAGTGGCTCTGTGTGTTTGGAATCATCTCTAAAAGAGGAATTTCATGTGTGAAGACTGTTCAATACCACTGCTAGCCAACAATTCCCGGTACCTCTGAGGCAATGTTCCTGGAGAGAAGAGGACTAGAGAACACACCCAGAAGGATTTAATGCTCATAAAACTGCTGCTCTGAGCTCCCTGCAGCATCTTGTTCTAAGCCTTTGAAGGACAGTTCTGGGGAAGGATATGTTAGGGGTGGGAGTACCTGTCTTGAATATCATCTCACCACCCTCATATTCTGAATATGAATATGAATCCCAGAATAGAGGAATGGGTTTTTTTAAATTTATTTTTTATTAGTTATATTTGACATCATTTGTAGTCCCCAGGGAGTACCCACCACCATTTCACCCGTGCACCATCACCTCAGTCCC
>JAGFMF010011726.1:9414357-9434055 GCA_019455555.1 Galemys pyrenaicus | reverse complement strand
CAGTGTTTTTGTGTCCTTTGGGTAGATCCCTAGGAGTGGGATTGCCGGATCATATGGTAGTTCCATTTCTAGTAGACTGAGGAACCTCCATACGGCCTGAGGAAAGGGTTTCTAATAGAATCAAGGAGTTCTAAGAGAGCACTGGCCTTCCCTAGGACTGGATGACAAGTGTGTGGCATACGCTCTCATGCATCATGTCTTGTGCCTGTGACAGACATGGCTAGTCGATCCCAGCACTCTTCTCTTGCTGAACCTGTGCTTGGTCTATATATTTTTTTCTCAATATATACCAGGAAGTCTTCCAGTTCTTAGAAATGACGTTGGGTGTGGAACTTGTTTGCCATCTCCACTGAAGGGATGGATGTTTGGCATCTACCCCCACCCCCCACACCTCCTGAGTTAGTTGCAGATTTTCTCCAGTTCTTGGGAATTGCATGCTGTCTTCTGTGGCCTGAATTAGACTGGCCTTCCGGGTTGCTGTGGGCATGTTGTGTCCAATGCCAGGGTGCCCCACAGAGGCTGTGAAGTCTAGCCTGCCGTTTTCTGGGCAAGCAATGCACAGGCTATGTGTGCCCGGAGGGGAGAGGGCACCCACTCCCCAACTCACCAAGGTGCAGAATGGGCTGGCGGTGCCCACAGAAATCTCATAGTTTTTCTCCCTCAAGTGCCCAGCTGGTTTGACCTCCTGCCACGGCAGTTACAGAACTAAGGCAGCCACGCGGCTTCCCAGGTGTCCATGACCCTGCAATGCAGGAACTTAAAACTCTTTTATTTTGTGTTTTTTTTTCCCTAAAGATTTATTAATTATGCATGCAAGAGCTGGGGTACAGGCCAGAGAGGGGGGCGAGAGGATTCTCAAGAGACAGAGTGGGGAACAGAACAGACAGATGGACTGAAACACACTGCTGAGGGCAGCAGCGGGCGAGGCAGGAGAGGTCTGCTGCGCCATGTGTGTCCCTTCTCTGGCCAGGGATCGAACTCGTGCTGCGGTGGGTGGCTACGGATGCTTCACTGTGTGTTGCTTAACACCTTGTGCCACCAGGGAGGTCCCGCATTTTGCTTTTTGCTTTGGTAACATGTGTAAGTGTTCGGGATGCATTTAACCAGAATGAATAGCTCCTTTGTTTCATTTTGATGGTGAATTTAAGAGCAAGTGACCACTGCTCATTTAAAATGGGATAATGCTGGGGCCTCCCTGGTGGCGCAGTGGGTTAAGCAACACACTATGAAGCAAACCACAGCCATTGCAGCATGAGTTCAGTCCCTGCCACCGGCCAGGGAGGGGACCCACGTGGTACAGTAGACCTCTCCTACCTCGCCCGCTGTCCCCTCAGCAGTGTATCTCAGTTGATCTACCTGTTCTGCTCCCCACTCTGTGTCGGTGAATCCTCTTACCCCCTATGCCTCTGGCCTATACCTCAGTTCTTGTATGCATAACAAATGAATCTTAAAAAAATAGAATGTGATAATGCTGGCCAGGTCCTGTCAAGTCTTCTGGAAGTTTCCCTCAGAGGAGTAGCAAGACTCATTTATTTTTCAAAAATGCAGTCAGTGCCTTCCTATAGTTAAAGGCGAGTTGCAGGGGGAGGGATTCACTATAAATTTCTGTTACTTTTTAAAAAAGATTTATTTATTTGTAGAAGAGCCAGGATGTAGGCCAGAGATGTGGGGGGTGGTGAGAGGATTCACCAGAGACAGAGCGGGGAGCAGAACAGACAGAGTGTCTGAAACACACTGCTGAGGGGAGCAGCGGGCGAGATAGGAGAGGTCTGCTGTGCGCTGTATGTGGATTAGCTCCCTGACTGGGGATTGAACTCAGGCTGCAGAGGTGATGACACTGAGACGCAACCCCTAGGCAACCAGGGAGGCTCACATTTCTATTTGATAAAGTCTTTATGTTTCCAATTAATTGGGCTTTGCACTTTCCACAGAGGGAGTAAAGTGCGTCTGCAATCAGCTCTCACTCACCACCAAGATCGATGTCGAGCACCCTGAACTCAGAAGTTACGCTCAGAGTCAAGGATGGTGGACCGGAGAGGACGAGTTCAATTTTTCTGAAGTTTTTTCTCCAGCCAATGACCATGTAGACTGCTGTGCAGGCAGAGAGAGCTTAGAACAGCGAGAAGGTGAGCGCGGCCACTCTTGTGACTGCCACTCTCCAGTCAGGGCTACCCCTCGCCACAGAGGAAGCTGGGGGAGACGGTCTCTAGTTGGACAGTCACGTTCCCAGCTATGACTTCAGGAGCTCTACGGAGAGAGAGAAATGAATGGATCTTGGCAAACAGCTGCCACAGTTGTGTCTCCCATGTCTACCTTTTCTTACAGAAAGCATCACTGTACAGACGATGATCGACGTCTTACGGGACAAAGCCGGAGGAGTCTGCGTAGATTCTGAGTTGTTCCTCACCACAGCCAGTGCAGTGTCTGTCCTGCCTCAGAATAGAAGCTTGCCGTGCATTCACTACTTCACAGGAACCCCAGATCCTTCCAGGTTGGTCTGAGACCCAGCTTGTTAGGTAGAGAGCACGTGTTTCCTCTGAGAACTCAACCAGCAAGTGACTTAAGTTCTGCTTCTCCTTTCAGAGCCATGTCACGCCTCACTGTGGTCAAGGCAACACAAAGACCTTCAAGCCCATGGGCCAGTTCTTTTTCTTTTTCCTCTTTTTCTTTCTTTATATATATTTGACATCCGTTGTAGTCCCCATGGAATTCTCACCACCATTTCACCAGTGCACCATCACCTCAGTCCCTTGTGCTCTTTCTGCCCTCATCCCGGTCCCTCCCCCAACACAGAGTGCCTCTGATCTGTCCTTGTCTTTTTGTTTTTGTTGTGATTTTTTAAATTGTTGTTCTTCTTTTCTTGGTCGCTTATTTGGTTCCCTTATATTCCTTTTAGGAGTGAAGCCATCCGGTGTTTTTCTTTTGCCTCCTGACTTATTTCACTGAGCATCATCCTTTCTAGCTCCATCCATGTTCCTATGAATGACTCTAGTTTATCTTTTTTAATTGCTGAATGGTATTCCATCGTGTATATGTACCACATCTTCTTGAACCAGTCATCTATTTTTTGGCATTTAGGTTGTTTCCAGGTCTTACCTATTGTAAAGAGTGCTGCTATAAACATAGGGGTGCAGGTGTTCTTTTGAATCAGTGCTTTATGTGTCCTTTGGGTATATTCCTAGGAGTGGGGTTGCTGGATCATAGGGGAGATCCATTTTTAGTAGTTGGAGGAATCCCCACACTGCTTTCCATAGTGGTTGGACCAGTTTGTATTCCCACCAGCAGTGTGGGAGAGTTCCTTTCTCTCTACATCCTGGCCAATATTGTTGTTGCTAATTTTTTGGATATGTGTCATGGGCCAGTTCTTTAAGACTGTGTGTTATATATTTCAGGAAAAGAGGTAGTAGTATATTTCCAGAAAGAGGTAGTAGTTTTGAACAGGTTAAGAACACAGCCTCCAGAATTAATTGCCAGGATTTTGAATTCTGACCTGTCACTTAATGGTTGGGAAGGTAATCTCCTCTACTTCCATGTCTGTACTGTGTGATGGGATATACCAAACTCCTCCTACCTTTAATACCTTTAGGTACTTGTTGGGAACATTAAGTGCTGATACAGTAAATACATAGCAGGTTTAACTGTTATTTGTTAAGACTAATTTAGTCTTAAGACTAATCCAAGACTTAGTTAAGACTAAGATCATTCCTGGTTAAGAGTAGTCTAAGACTCTATCTAGTCTAGTAGGCCATCACTCCAATAATTTCAGTGATATACACCACAAATCACATCATGCTGGCTTAGACACAACCTTCCAGGGGTTTCCAGATCTGTTCATTATCAGAATCACTCAGGGGATGTTCTGAAGACACAGCTCCATTGGCTTAAACCTCCTGTATCAGAATCTTTGAGGTAGATCTAGGAATCTGACAGGTAAGTGGCCCTCAATTTGGAAAGCTCCAGAAAACTACCTATTCCTTGTCAGTCCTCTGTACTTTTCAGGTGTTCCACTGGCTGAAAATCATCATTATTGTTTAAATATTTTATGTCCAACCTTTGATCTTGTTACCAGCTGTTACCTGCAGCTGTTCAATTTCAGATCCTTTGTCTCTGCAAAGACTTATTCTCTTCTTGTTTCAGGAACGTAAGGCATGTCCAGCTAGTGACTATTTCTTAGATGACTCAGGAAAAACCTGTACCTCTCCTGATGCTTTGGCCTCATTTTTAAAACTATTGCTAATATCAATAGTTCCTCCCACCTGGCACATTATACTTGGTATTATCTCCTTCTTTTTTCATTCACTCATTCATTCATTCATTCAACAAGCACTTATTAAACATCTGCTGTGTACCAGATACTGTGCTTCTTGGGTACTTAGCCATTAGTACAGGCATGTATGAGGTAAGAGGCGGCCAGTTTGACTATGGAGATGTCAAATTGGAAAATTTTACACAGGAAGGACTGGAGGACTGGGCATTGTGGGCAGAGTAGAAGTTGATTGAGTATAAAAAAACAGGAATGACATTCTGGGCAGAGGGAGCAGCATGTGCAAGGCACGGAGGCGTGAAACGATGTGGCATATGGTTGCAGCTGTACATCCTCCTGCAGAGTGGTGCATCCTCTCAACACCACCTCTCCTCCAGGAGACAAGCCTCATCACCCTCACCTGGTACCTGCACTGGGCTCTGACACTGAGCCTCAGCCTCCCGGCGGGGTTCGGGGCAGCCTCCGGGGACTCCAGTTGGACTCCAGCCGCTTTCCCTCTCTCTCTTTTTTTTTAATATTAATTTATTTATTTATATAAGAACTGGGGTGCAGGCCAGTGGTGTTGGGATTGGTGAGAGAATTCACCAGAGACAGAGTGGGGAGCAGAACAGGCAGACTGACTGAAACACACTGCTGAGGGGAGCAGCGGGCGAGCAGGAGAGGTCTGCTGAGCCATGCAGATCCCCTCCCCGGTTGGGGATCGAACTCACATTGCAGTGTCTGCAGAGGCTTCATAGTGTGGGTGCTTAACCCCTTGTGCCACCAGGGAGGTCCCCACTTTCTCTTGATTTGACGTCCACCTGGAACGCTCGGTTCCCTTGGCCCTGCTCCCACCCCTTTTGTCCTCCAGAGCAGGGGCTTGTCTTCCTCTCCCTGCTGTCCGGACTCCCCCGTGAACTCTCGCCCTCGGTGCTGCTGGCCCAGCTGGCTCTTGTGAGCATCCACAGGGACGGCCCACAGGGAACACGGAGGGCTTCCGAGGCCGACGCTGAAGGTCTCTGAGTCATCTCGATATTTGGACGTTGTTCTGTAGAGAACAGGAGTTTTGAAGGAGTAGGTTGAAGGAGAAGGCCACGCAATCCCCATTGTCCCTCAGGTCACAGGAAGGTCACAGACACCTTCATGACTGTGCTTCAAAGACAGGGCTTAGCTACACCAGGACACTAACAAAAGGATTCTCTTTCCTCTGCTGAAGTACTTGACCTATACAGTTACAGAGAAGGGTTAGGAAAGAGCCTTCTAATAGTGTAGGTGGAAATGGTCAAGTAATTTTTGAAAGAAAATTATCATGGTTAAATTAATTGAGAACACCTTATGGATGATTGAGGACCCTCGGGAAGACATTCATTTTTATTTTCTAAGGCTGAATTGCATTTCCTACTGTGACTGTAGAACTGTCATAGAATTGCCCCTTGTTCACCATTTCACTGTTTCTCTGTAACTGGGCATGTTCAACAATTTGTGGTTGTCAGCAGGAAGCATAATTACCTACTCTTGGGTTTTTAGGTGGTAAATTAGGGAAATTTAAGTGGCATTAACTCGTGCTAAAAACATGACAGACATTTTCAGGAAATAGTTTGAGAGCAGTGGACTTCCAAAAGCTCATGATGGAGAAGCAAAACCGTATTATCCGTCCCTCCAGTTAATGATAGAAGCCAGAGGACATCATCTTGTGTCTGTCTGCCTTGACACTTCTGCTCATTGCTCACTGTACAAATTAGAGATTTTTTTCCCCCTCCAAATCACAGTCTCATATTCTCTTCTCTTCTGCCCCCCCTTCTTTCCTTTCTCTTTTTTAGAATGGCCCAGGCACTGTGTGAGCGTGAGAGTTGGAAGGAGATGTGAAAGTCAAAATTTGAGACATTGGGGAGTGGGTTACAAACAATCTATAATTTTTAAAAAAGATTTATTTATTTATGCATACAAGAACTGGGGTACAGGCCAGAGGTGTGGGGTGGCGGTGAGAGGATTCACCAGAGACACAGCCGGAGCAGAACAGGCAGATCAACAGAAACACACTGCTGAGGGGAGCAGCAGGCGAGGCAGGAGAGGTCTGCCGTGCTATGTGGGTCCCCTCCCCAGCGGGCAGCAGGGATCGAACTCGTGCTGCAGTGGCTGCGGTCTGCTTCATAGAGTGTTGCTTAACCCACTGCACCACCAGGGAGGCCAAACGATCTTTAATTTTATCGAGAAGGAGAAATTGGTCCCGTTGATGTCATGACTGTTGAGTCGACTGATGCCTCGATCATCCACGTGGAGACACCATTACGCTTTAGTGCCTTGGTTCTGTTCTTGGAAAGCTACTTCCGAGGGCACAGAACTTGCTAAGGCTTCCGTGCTGTGAGACGTGGGAGCGGGGTGGAGAAGGGTCCTGTTGTGTGCTGGGAACGGCGAGCGTGGTTTGCATAACCAGTGATTATGCAGCTCTCATCCTGCACTGTGTTAGGTGAGGCCGCCTTGGTAATATGAAATGGGCCACTGAAGGTACAGGAACTGGCGGACGCCATAAATCAGGGTATTATTTTCCTTCAGAGATATAGTTGTCAAACCAGCACATTGAGAGTCCTTCCCCCACCCCCTTCTAGGAAAATACACAAACACTCAAGATATAGGATGGGCCCATCAGAGGGAGTGGATTTAAAAGTTTTCCATTTTAAATATTAGAAGGCTATTTCCCATCCTATTTCTCTAATGGTATTAGGCAGTGTACTTCAACCAAGGCAACAGAAAAAAGGGAAGAAAGTTCTAAATTTGACCTGCTTTAACTAGTGACAAGGAGCTGGGTGGAAGCAAGGAACAGGGAGTGAGTGTGTGTGTACATACATGAGTGTGTGTGTGTGTGTTTGCCTCCTCTAACTACTAAGCTTAAAGGCTTAATTGGATCAGCTAGAAATGTCTCATATGGGGGTCTCCCTGGTGGCACAATGGGTTAAGCAACACACTGTGAAGCAAAAAGTAGCCACTGCAGCACGAGTTCGATCCCTGCCGCCGGCCAGGGAGGGGACCCACATGGCGCAGCAGACCTCTCCTGCCTCGCCCGCTGCTCCCCTCAGCAGTGTGTTTCAGTCCATCTGCCTGTTCTGCTCCCCACTCTGTCTCTGGTCACTCCTCTCACCCACCCCACTCCTCTGGCCTATACCCCAGTTCTTGTATGCATAAATAAATAAATCTTTAAAAAAAATGTCTCTTATGGGTAACATGGCTGTTAGTGCCAAGTGGCACCTTTTCATTATTGGGGTGACACCATGGGCCTCAGACAATGTCCCCTATGTTAGTGTGGCCCTCGTTCCCTGGAGGACACAGCCTATGCAGACATACCCAGGACCGAGGGTCCTGTGCAGAACAGCTACCCCCAGTCCCCCATTTCATTCTGACTTTTTGCAACACCATCTTATCTCTCCTGTTTTGATTTTTCAAAACCTCTTTAATCATGTAGATCCAGCCTAAGGTTGTCCCACGCTCCCTAAGTACTAGTTCTCTTTCCCTCTACATGGAAACTTCCTTGGGCATTAAGTCTGCCCTCAGCTAAATGTGGCTTTGACGATGTGACTGAAGTGACTCACCACGAAGTGGACTGACTCACTGGTTCATGACGAACCACGCAGAGTGATGCCTGCAGTGGAGGGGAACAGGCTTCCAGGTTCTTTTCCAGTTGCTTCCAAGTTGTGCAGGTTTGTCTTCTGTGCAGCTCCTTTCTGTGCCAGGCGCTGCCTCAGCAGATCTGCTGGGCACTGCAGGGCACAGATTCCAGTGGCTCAGGGCGTTTCTGCATCTTTGGTAAAAGAACAGAGACTCTTTGAGGTCGGAGCGTTGACTGGCCACTGATGTTAAAACCCCAAACCTCAAAGCACAAAACTACTTCTTTTCCTTCAGTAGCAGTGTACAAACACCCAACAGCAAACCAGCAGAAAACAGTGAGCTGTAGCAGGGGACAAGGATGTTAGATGGGAGCCTCTGAACTGAGTTCTACCTCTGGCACTTACTAGGAATGTGCCTTTGGATAAAGTCCTGAGCATCTGTCAGCCTCAGTCATCTTATCTGTAAAATGGGGCAAAAGGTTTTGGCTCTGCCTTGTTCGTTGCTGTAGCCCTAGGGCCTAGAACTGTCTCACACTCAGTCAGTTCTAGCATGTTTACTGCGTGTTGATGGCATATTTTTACTGAATGAATGAATGAATGAATGAATGACTAGGGGTACAGTGAGAAGTTGAAGGCAAACACTTTGAAAACGATGATGCACCATAAAATGTTGAGATTTCCATGATAATTTTGTCACTCCAAGTGAGAAAACAAACGAGAAGAAAACAGTGTCTGTATACTGACTTCATGCACCCATAACAGGGGTTGGGAGGCAAACAAAGGCAGGGAAGGCAAAGATACCTCCAAGGATGCAGATAGCTCCAAGTGGGGCTCGAAGCTCAAATTCTGCAGACGCTGAGACAGACCGAGGCAGGCTGTATTGCAGTTCATGCTTGTATCTTAGATTTGCCAAGTTAGAGCTGATGTTTGCGGTGACTCAGTTTCTTTGCGGTCTCCTTTGATAGTTTGTCCTGTTCTTACCAAGGGTCCCCTTTGAGTTACTCAGCCAGCTCTAAACTTGGTCATTGGCCAGCCACAAGGCTGCCCTTTGCCATTGGCAGTGCTGCCCCTTTGAGCTGGTCACACCAACCACATGGGGGTGAAGGGTCCAGGCAAAAGCTGGGGCAGTTCATGTCTCTGAAGTTTAGTTATGAGGACAGAGCAGAAGCAGCTTTCTGGAGCACTCTCTGCTGTGTCCCACCTCAGCACCCTCTATGGAGCTTTCTGGGGATGCTCCATGCAGGAAGAAGTGGGCTGTACCCTGACTGGGTTGGCTGGTCCCCACACAGGTGTCACTTTCAGCTTTGCCACTAGTGGACATGTGACATTGGGTAAATCATTTGATTTCCCTGGCCTATTCATTAGCATACATTCATTCAAGTGGCATTAAATGTTGCCATCCAATGACTGGATCAAGACGTGGTATATGTACACAAATGGAATACTACTCAGCCATCAAAAAGATAAACTTACGCCATTTGCAGCAACATGGATGGAGCTGGAAGGGATGATGCTCAGTGAAATAAGTCAGAAGGAAAAAGAAAAATATTGAATGACTTTGTTTACAGGAGGAACATAGGGAAACTATACAAGGGCTCAGAAAAAAGATAAGACTAGCAGTCAAACTATAAATTGGAGACATTCATCAGGGGCGGGGAGAGAAAGGGATCAAAATGGGAGGGAAAAGCACAAGAGTCTATGGTGATAGTTCACGGGTATCTTGTTGGTGGTAATTTTATAGGGACAACACCTGAGAGGAGAAATCAAACATAACACAAAAATGAACAGTGATGTATAAATAAATAAATTTTAAAAAGAGAGATGAAAGTCAGCTCACAAAAAAATAAAAAATGCTACCATCTGAGGTTCATTGTGGGATAATATAGCTTTTCAAGGTGATATCCCATAAAGAATGTTATGAAATCAGGATATTTGGGAACTGCTGAGTTACCTACGTTCCTCCTTTCTGAATACATAGTCACAATTGATCAAATCTGTATTAATAGATAATTTCCTACCTTCTGGTTTAAATAAATAAACATATGATTGCAATTTATTAATTATAAGCAATGATTTTCACTTACTCAACTTCCAAAAAAAATCCCTCCTTTAGCCACCTGGCAAATCTATGCTTTACATTTTCATTATTTGAAGACGCTGACTTCCTTAAAAAGTTCTTGGAAAGCTTAGCTGCTTTAGAATACTACGTATTCTATTAATATATTAATATGTTAGTACTATTACTGTAGCAATAATAAACAATATATAATACATGTTAATAATATTATTATTGTAATACTATATTTATTACTATTTAAAAAATTGAACTAACAGGTGGGAGGGATGAGCACGTGTTACCTCCTGTCTTAGAGGAGACCTCCTCGGTGATGTTCAAGTGACCCTCACATTCCAGTAAATGTGGAATAGATTTGGAGTTACATCAGACAGAATGACTTTCTGCTGTGCTGTAACCCCACACCTACACACGGATTCAGAAGACCATGACTGTGCTTGGCACGAACTTCCCGAAGTCTGAGTCACAGGTGGCGTGATAAAGAAGTAGCTGTGACACAAAGGGGCAGGAGCCAGAAGGGGCAGTGGAGATCATTTTAGTCGAGATGAAAGGAAGAGGAGAAAATGATGGGCAGAGGCAGAGAGGAGGGCCCAGTTTTACACAAGTACACACACGCGCACACACACACACACAGCATTCTCTCAGCTCTATCCTCCATGTCCAAAGAACTGAATCAAAGAGTTCTTGCACCAATCACCTACTCTGCTCAGAACTGGCCCCTAAGATGACCACCCGGACTGCTGTTTCTGTGTGTTGTGTCTGCCTTTTGATTTTGTTTTTTTGTCATTTGTCTTAATCCTCCTTCTCCGAGTCCGTCGGAAATATTCCAGAGATTTTCAAATAAGGCAGAAGCAGAGAAAGAATCTCAAATGAGCGTCTTTCCCAGGAGGTCACTTTCCAGCAAACGATGGCAGAGAGAAGCAAAGAGTTGGCTCGACACCCCCTTTCCTGAAAACACCACGTGTGTGCTTGCCTTACTTCACAGAACTGAAAAGAGCCTCTCAAATGGTCCTCCCAGAACAAAACAAGTCTGCTTTGATGTCTCCTCGCTGTAAATAGATGACTTCGCAGCTTGTGAATGGCAGCTGCCGCACTAAAGCATGCGGTGGGGCTGGGGTGCACCCGCTGCCACCCACCGCGAGTTGGCTGGGATATGCTGACTTGCCCCAGGGAGAGTCTCTGGAGTCCCCAAGCCCTGACTCGCGTGACTGAACCACCTCTCCTTTCTCCCCAGGTCCATATTCAAGCCTTTCATCTTTGTTGATGATGTCAAACTCGTCCCCAAAGTGCAGTCTCCCTGCTTTGGGGATGATGACCCTGCCAAAAAGGAGCCCCGGTTCCAGGAGAAGCCAGACCGCCGGCACGAGCTGTACAAAGCCCACGAGTGGGCCCGCGCGGTCCTGGAGGGGGAGCAGGTGAGCCGGGCTGGCGTGTGGGGGTGCAGCCAGGTGGGAGGCAGTGACCAGCTACCAGCATACTTCTCTCCAGAATGCCTCCTCCCAGAAATGCAAGGCCCTTGCTGTTCTAGAATCTCTAAGAATCTCTCGTTGACCGAGGACTGATAGAAATGTGTAGTCTTGTAGAGATACTGCTTTTCTGCTGCCCGAATTCTTTGTATGATTGTGAAAGTTGTAGGTGATAGCAAGGCTTTACTTATGTTCTTTTTAAAGATTTATTTATTTATGCATACAAGAGCTGGGGTGCAGGCCAGAGGTGCGGGGGGAGAGGGGACTCACCAGAGACAGAGTGGGGAGCAGAACAGGCAGATGAACTGAAATATACTGCTGAGGGGAGCAGCAGGTGAGGCAGGAGGGGTCTGCTGCGCCATGTGGGTCCCCTCCCTGGCCCGGGATCGAACTCGTGCTATAGTGGCTGTGTCTGCTGCACAGTGTGGTGCTTAATCCTTGCGCCACCAGGGACGGTCCTTGGAAACTCTTTTTATTAGATTGACTAATAACCAGCAGATACTATTGCTCTCCTCTGTTCTTTCTGGTGTTTGATTTCATCTTCATGTCTAACCTCATCCTGTTAAAATCCTGGCCTTGTGTTCCTCTGAACCTCAGTAACACGTTTTTAGCATCAGGCAGTTGTCTTCCCATCAGGGAAGGAGAATAACGTAGGCAGTTTAATTACAGTTTTACTAAATGTAAAGTGCTTAGTGGTGTCACTAAACCATAAAATGGCGAGTGGTAACCACCACACACTAGTCAGCTGGGGAACACATGGTACACTGATGTTTGTTTGCTTGTAGATTTATTTATGCATACAAGGCCTGGGGTACAGGCCAGAGGTGTGTGGTGGGGGTGAAAGGATTCACCAGAGACAGAGTGGAGAACAGAACAGGCAGATAGATTGAGCTACACTGCTGAGGGGAGCAGCGGGCGAGGCAGGAGAGGTCTGCTGCACCCTGTGGTTCCCTCCCTGACCGGGGATCGAACTCGCTGCAGTGGCTGCGGGAGCCCCACAGTGCGCTACCAGGGAGGCCCTGCACAAGTATTTTAACAGCAGAGCAGCGACACGGCCATGTTGCTATTCTAGGATCCCTGTGGTACTTCTGCAGGAACAGATTGATGCAGTGGGCAAGAAACTCAGGCCCGCTGCCATGGCCCCCACATTTTTGTCCTTTCCCAGGAGCAAGGTCACAAGCTGAGGAAGACCATGCTGGAATTAGAGAAGCAAGGCTTGGAAGCCATGGAGGAAATCCTGACCAGCTCTGACCCCCTGGACCCCGCCGAAGTGGGGGATCTTTTCTATGACTGTGTTGACACGGAGATTAAGTTCTTTAAGTGAAGTAAGCATTCCTTTTCCCCTTCTTATTTAACTTTCCCACCTTACTAAGTTACCAGCAAGACAAACCACTCTCCTGTTTGAGTAAAATGAGAAAGTTCAGATGTGTTCTCTTTTTCTGAAGCCAAATCGAACTGTTCACTTGTGTTCTGCCTTGAATCTCAAAAAGTCCCCTTGTTCTGCCCTGTAGGTTCCCTTCCTTTGCAATGTAACATGTACCCCATCTGCCTGTTGTTGAATGTCTGACTCGTGGATTGGAGCTGCTGTGACTGTGTTTCGGTGACAGGCACATGAGCCTTTCCACGGGATGAGAGTTCACCAAGCTCTGACAGACGTACCCCTCAGTGCTCGGTTTTAGGGAAAAGCAAAGTCTTTTGAAATCCTACCGCTTTTCTCAGTAACAGTCTCTTTCAGGTTCACAAAAGGCATGTCTTTGTCTGCCGGGGCTGCTGGGTATGGACCCCAGGGAGCTGCTCCTGGGCATGTCATCCAGGGAGAAGCTCCTGGCCTTGCTCAGCTCACCTCGAGTGCATGGCCACGGGGCAGTGTCTCTAGCGAGTGTTCTGAGGGACAAAATCAGCAGGAAAGGAAAGAGGGGGCTCCCCTCCGGTCCCAGCTCCACCCTCAGTCTCTGATTCCAGAGCTCTGTACGCTGCACTCGTGTGAGGCGGCATCACCTGCCGCTTCTGGGGCAGGAGCTCCGGGCTCCATGTGAACGGGGATCTGCCTGCCCTGGAGGTTCAGAGGGGCTTCCGGGACGTCCCGAGTCTCCCTAAGGACACAGCTGCTCTCCCCACCCAGCAGCACACCCAGCCCCTGGAGGAGGCCCCGTGTTGAACAGATCCTGGGCTGGTTACTGCCATCTAGTTTAGGATTAATTAAAGGGCTCCATGGCATAGTTCCACTCCATAAAGCTGCGGCTCTCTCAGCTGATGAGGCAAAGCAAAGGAAAAGCTCTTGACTATTTAATTCCAGTTAAAGTAGCTGGAGTCCGGGCAGCCACCGCGTTATCTCAGCAGAGCGGCTTCCACGGCACTGATTTGTTTCTAGAGCTGAGCTCACATGGAGGCTCTGACTTAGCAGCGGAGCATAGAGAAGCATCTAAGACCAGATGGGCCCGGCACCGGGAAGACAGAGGGCCAGGGGGTGACAGATGGCTGTGGAGGCATTTCGCTCCAGGGTGATAATCCAGCCCCTACCTTTCCTGCCCAACCCATTATACCCCACAAAGCTCTGCAGGAAGCATCGGGCTTCCTGGTCTTTCCCCTGATTCCTCAGGTCTGGTGCGTCCCGGTGGCTGCCTTGAAGCTGGCTGGAGCGAGTAGAGGGTGGCTTACCTCCAGCTTGAAATGCTCAACCAGTCTTGAATGGAAAGGAGGCAGAGCTGGTAATAAGAGTATGTTCGTATAGCAGCTAGTGAGAGAGTAGCAGCAGAATCACCGCAGCTCCCTTTGGGTACCACTGGGGCCTAAGCAAGTTGCACCATGGGTGGGAATTTTCAAATGGAGGCATCTGGTGGTCGTCTCGGTAGTCTGGGAAGTGATTTAGCAGGATTGTGTCATTGCCTGTGAGAGCTGCTAGGCACTGGTCTCATTCACAGATGCGGGCACTGAAAGTCGCTCTTTCCCCTCTACCAACTTTCCTGTGAAAGGATAGCTATGAGAACACCATGAGTGTATTGCTTGGCAGTTTTGTAAATTTTGTATGCAAAGCCACTAGCTACGAGTGGTGACAGGTGAATGTGTTTGTGCTGATAAAGTAACGGCAGCCAGTTATGGTGGCTTGTAGTTGCTGAGAGTTTTCTTTGGGTTTGGCCTTGGAGTTCACTGTTGATGAATTTAGGATCTCCTCATAGTTGGGGATGTCCTTCCGAGACTTTCTGTCTATAGCTGCTGCTAATCATAGAACTTGGAGGATGATGTAACCTCATCCCCTTCAATAAATAACCTGCCGGTGGTTATTTAAAATTAGATGGTGCAGAAGGTCACTCTAAACTTTTGACAGATGGTCTCATCTTTTTCTATTATGGAAACATTTCATCAGACCTGACATGCCTGAGATAACCAAGGCGATTCGGGGTTTGGCCAAGTGTTTAGTGAGAATAAATTACACAGAAACCTGCTTTCATTATTATGGGCCAAACAAAGGTCATACAAACCCAGCCAGTCTTATGCCATTGCTTAGCCATTGTGCACTGGGAAACACAGTGGCTACGTCTTTTAGGGGCCAGTGATCTTGGTCCAGCACCCCGGAGAAGGACCAACCCTGACTTAGTTGTCTCCACTGCTTGACAATTGTGATGCCCCTGTCTCACCACCAGAGGGCTCAGCAGCCCTCCCTGGTTGAAGCTGACCAGGGCTGGTGGCTTCCACCAGGTGGGGAGGTGGTCTAGACACAGTGCTGCCCAGATGGCCCTAGTTGCTGGATTCTTGGTCTAATGGGGCATGTGGAGGAAAGACAAGAGAAAGCAAGAAATCCGCTAGTGTGGCTGCACTCATTTCTAGTGACTTTTATCTATCTACTTAACAGCTTGACATTCGTTGTTGGATTTCAAACAGGCTGTTTGGGGATGTTTGTTATTAAACACTCCAGCAGACTTTGTTTTTGAAAACTACGTATCATGACATGGATAATTTCTTGACCCGGGTTGCTTTTCTGGAGGCAATAGGAGGGAAATGAATATTCAAGATGAACTAGGAAAATAATGTTTAAAGGTCACGGTATGTAATTTAGCTTGTTAAAATATCATTTGTGTATCCATTAGGACTTGGGGTGGGGGGGAGAGGTGTGCATGCTTTTTGCAGAAAGAAGACATGGCCTTCAAGGACTGACTCTCTCCCGTTCCCCATGGCCCGTCGCCAAGCATACACTACTAGTTAGTCTTGTCTTGTGGATGGAAGTTACTGTACATCAAGACAGCCCCAAATTCTGAAGGGTGGGGGTGGGGGAGGAAGGGAGCAGAGACGGTAGGCAAAGCAAATTAGTAAAGCAGAAGGTACTACTCTTTCGTTCTTGGAGGTGGTTTAGGACTTTAGGTAGAATAAGGATAGATTTGCCCCTAGGGCGATCCTTTAGAGACCAATAACCTGAGGCACGTGTGTTGGGGTCTTCCCTACAAGCTGTCTAACACAGCAGGTGTGTGCCTGCTACATAGTAGCGGGGGACTCTCCCTCCTGGATAAACCTTAGGTAGAAAAGATAATTAACCACCAGGCAAATTACTTTGCTCTTAACTGCTGTGATCCCACATCCAGTGTGTGTGACCAGCCCTGGCTGGTCCCTCAGGGCAGCCGGGAGGGGCCAGCACCACCTGCACTGTTGAGTGACGGGCTTGCCTTTCTGGGGAAGGTTCCTGGGGAAGCTCTTTAGCTGAGCTCTCAGCTTGAGGAGGGAAGCATATGGCGGAAGGCGGGAGGGAACGCACTGGCTGGTCATTCTTGTGTGGAGTGGGGAGGGGAGCGTTTCTCTCTCTCTCTCACTCTCTCTCACACACACATGCACACACACCTGCTCGCCTCGCCCTGCACCACCTGTGCTTCCCTGTGGTCAGGTGTTCCGTTCCACACGATCTGAAATTCCAGCTGCCCTCCCATGGTTTATGTCAAAATGTGCTTCCTCTGATTGATTTCAAACACCCCCGAGTGTCACATGCAGATTTCTTATGGGAACAAATACATGCAAGTTTACAGTCACCTTGGGAGAAGTTCAATGTGTGAGCTGGAAAATGCCCTTGGCAGGGAATAAAGAGTCTTTCTGTTTCCTGCTGTGGAAATTGACCATGTCGTTTTAACAGTCTTTTGTACAAAACCTACCCACCAGATAACTTCCCCATCTAGTGCTTGCCCTGGAAATTGTCTCTAAATACATCAAGTATACAATAAAAAATGCTAAAATGAATGTGTGTGTGGCTTCTTCTGTCTTGTTGCTCATGAGTAAATGTGAACATCAGGCATAAATGTATAAAAGGGGGTGTTTTTCCGGCTGGAATCTTCGGAAAACCAAATCAGTGCCATCTGTGAATAAATGTACTCCCTAGGGCTAAGCACAAAGGCCACAGTGAGATACCACTTTACACCCATCAAGTGGCTACTGTCAAAAACCCAGGCAGTATCAAGCATGGGTGAGGATGTACTGGTGATGAAGGATGTAAGATGGTACAGCCCCTGCGGAAGATAGTATGGCAGTTCCTCCAAAGATTAAAAATGGAATTAACATTTAATCTTGCAATTCCAAGTATATACTTGAAATAAGTGAGGGTGTCTTCAGAGTGTCGAGAGGTATTTATACACTCACATTCAGCAGCAGCACAATTCACAGTAGCCTAAAGGTGGAAGCTAACCCAAACATCTGTGGACAGATGAATGGATGAACAAAGTGGTGTATGTACACCCAGTGGAATATTATTCAGCCTTAAAAAGAAAGGAAATTCTAACACATGCAACAACACAGATGAACCATGAGGACATTATACTAAGGGATTGAATCTCCAAAAGTCAAGTAGTATGTGATTCTGTGGTACCAAGAATGGTTAGACTCGTATGGACAGGAAGTAGAATGTAGTGGCGAGGGGCTGCAGTGGGAAGAGAATGAGGAGGCATTTTTATTATTTTTCTTTCTTCTTAAGATTTATTTATTTATGCATACAAGAACTGGGGCGCAGGCCAGAGGTGTGGGGGTGAGGAGTCACCAAAGACAGAACGGGGAGCAGAACAGGGAGATCCACTGAAGTACGTTGCTGAGGGGAGCAGTAGGGAGGCAGGAGAGGTCTGCTGCGCCATGTGGGTCCCCTCCCTGGTGGGGATCGAACTCGTGCAGCCTCATAATGCTGTCACTTAACCCCTTGCGCCACCAGGGAGGCCCAGTAGCCATTCTTAATAGGTGTAGAGTTTTGCAAAAGGGTAAGATTTCTGGACAGTGTTTGCATAGCAATGTGAATATGCTTATCACCACTGAACTGTACACACTTAAGAGTGGTGAAGGTGGCGAATTTTATGTTACATGCATCTTACCACAGTTAAAAAACTAAAACAAAAACCATATTAGAGACAGGAATCTAGAGCACAGAGTGACTGGTGTCATCGATACCAAGCACGGTAAAGCCATGCAGCCCCGAGAGAGGGCACGGGGACAGGAGACCCCTGGAGTCGCCAGCTAGCTCTTCACATGTGCAGCTGGTTGCATCTGTGATTCTGACTCTGCCATGTTGGGCAAAATGCACGTGAATGTCTTACTCATGAAAACAGGACATAGAGACTGGCAGACAAGGTCACAGTAAACAACTGCCCCATTTCTATGGCAAAGAACTAACTCTTTAAACTTTACTCCCACCTACTATCCTCCTCCCACCCATAAATACATAGGTTTCTGCAAAGCTCCGAGAGTGACAGTGTATTAGTTTGCGAGGACTGCCATAGCGATGCACCAGGTTCCTGTGGCATCAACAACAGACATGAGTTGCCCCACGATTCTGGAGGTGAGGAGTCCGAGGTCAAGGCGTTGGCAGAGTTGGTTCCTTCTGAAGGCTGCAAGGAAGACTCTCCATGCCTCGCCTGCCTTCTGAGGGTTCCTGGCAGCCCCCAGTATTTCTCAGCCTATAGAAGCACCACTTCTGTCTGTCTTCATCTTCATGTATTATTCTCTGGTGTCAGTGTCCAAACATCCCCTTTTTATAAAGTCATGGCGGGCAGTTCACCATGAGGGTTAACCTCTATATGACACCTCCAAACTCCCTCTATACGACACCTCCAAGCTCCCTGTTTATTATGCCTCCAACACTTTATTTTTTACATCATTGTTCATTTTTGTGTAATGTTCGATTTTTCCCCTCCAGTGTCACCCCCATAAAGTTCCCACCCCCAAATCACCCCTGAACCTTCACCACAGTCTCTGTGTTCTTTTTTTCAAAAACCCCATTTAATATGTGACACTGTGAGGAACTGGGGTTAGGACTTCGGCATATGAGTTTACGGAAGATGCGGTTTAACCCACACGGAGCAGATTCCTGCAGGACGCCAACGGTCCAGTTGCTTCTGGACCCTTCCCAGTTACTCCCTTTGCCCGTCGAGGTGCCCCCTCTCTCACCCTTGCCTCCTTAAGGGGTGCCTAAGATTATGGCCACTTCACCACCCTCCACAGTCTATGACTTGAGGTTCCCGACCTACTTTAAATATCTGGGGCCATGGCCTTCCTTCTTCACTCAATCTGACCCTTTAGGTCACTGAAAATCTCATCTGTGCTTTTACTGTGAAGAGAGAAGACAAGTCAAGTCCTTAACTAATTCGAAAGCAAAGTATGTCGCCGTTAACTTTAAAATGAGTTTCTAGATGTGATTTATTTTGGGAACATCTCTGAATTGTAATTACTGCTCTCTCCTGGCTCTCCAGCAGTGGAGCTAGTGGAGTGAGACCTGTGCAGCTCAGTGAACACCTAAATGCCCGGATGCACCCTGCAGGAACTCTGCCCGCAGCCGAGCCCAGGGCAGACCAGAGTGTGGCTGGCACCTGGGCTGCTGTGGCCCAAAGGTGAAGGGCTTGCCTAGGTGTTATGTCGCTGAACCTCCACAAGCACTGTGTGCTTGGGGACTTTATTTATTTTTTAAAGATTTATTTATGTATGCATACAAGAGCTGGGGTACAGGCCAGAGTCCAGGGAGGTGAGAAGATTCACCAGAGACAAAGCGGGGAGCAGAGCAGGCAGATGGACTGAAACACACTGCTGAGGGGAGCAGTGGGCAAGGCAGGAGAGGTCTGCTACACCATGTGGGTCCCCTCTCCGGCCGGCAGCAGGAATCGAACTTGGGATGCAGTGGCTGCGGTTTGCTTCATAGTGCTTTGCTTAACCTACTGCGCCACCAGGGAGGGCCCCTGCTTGGGGACTTTATTTATTTTTTTAAAAAGATTTATTTATTTATGCATACAAGCACGGGGGTACAGGCCAGAGGTACGGGGGGTGAGAGAATCCACCAGACAGAGCAGGGAGCAGAACAGGCAGATCAAC
>JAGFMF010011726.1:9330551-9414260 GCA_019455555.1 Galemys pyrenaicus | reverse complement strand
TGGGTCCCCTCCCTAGCCGGCAGCAGGGATCGAACTCATGCTGCAGTGGCTGCTGTTTGCTTCATAGTGCGTTGCTTAACCCACTGCGCCACCAGGGAGGGCCCCTGCTTGGGGACTTTATATATGCCCCCACTCATGAAGGCTGCAACTGACGGATGAGGCATAGACTGGTTCATTTTCTTCCCCAAACTTTTAAAAGGCAACACACAGCCTTAGATCTCTGTTTGCTTCTAAGTTAGATGACTTACCTCCCGTTCCGTCCCAAACCATACTCCAGAGACAGCCCCTGAAAAACCGCAGTGCAGATCGAGATGGTACTGCTCCATATAGGTGATTCTTTGGAGGGGTTTGCTAGATTGGGGGCGTTGCTAAGACCCCTTCATATTGAAAGTTGTTCCACTGTCCAACAAGTCAGAGCATTTATAAGCAACGCTCTCTGCTTATTTTATAGAGTTGAAACTGAATAGTGTTATGTACTTCTGGAAAAACAGATTTGAGGAAGTTTTCACCTTTCCTCCTTACATACCCATTCCCTAAAATACCCTAAACTAATGGGGTAAACCCAGGAAAACTTGCAGTTAGAGATGAGCTCAAAAAAGCAAGCCCTTGAACGTAACACAGCAGCTTACAGAAAGCCTTTGACTGTCAGTCTCAGAAGTCCTTCTAATCCTTGAAAAGAGTTTGCTAGCACTGTGTTGGTGACTGCCGGGGCTTTAATAAGGACACGGCTGCAAGTATTTCCACTTATTAAAATTTATTAGGTACAAAGAAACAAATCTGCAGAGGGAGCATCAATAAATATGAAACAGACATGAAACTCAGAGACGACAGTTTCTCTGGGGAGGGTGAGTGCAGTAGGGGCCTTGTGACCTGCTACCTAAACATAGGAGTTCATGGTCAAGTTGCTGAGTCTTGTCCTGCCAGAGGAACAAGGTCAAGGGCATGAATCCAGTGATGGTCTCGAGGAGAGATATGAAGCCAGATTCCTGAGATTTCTCCCTAATTGTGATTTTTGGTTTTTGCTCATTCTTTCCCTCTGTCCTTGAATAGTTTTAATTTCTATCTCAAGGGTGTGGAACACGAACATATAAACATCTCATCAGGGCAAAGGATCTACTCTTAAGGTGAGATGACCTCTGTTTGGGGCTTCGAAATCATGATCATTAAAACTCCATAATTTTTTATACAACTGGGAGTTGAATGGATACTGTTAGAATAAAGAAATCCTGATCTTTCAGAACTTTCTAGAACCAGTAAAAAAAAAAAAAATCAGCTGTGCCCAGGGCTGATGATCTGCAAATCATCAGCTATTTGATTTAGCTATTTCCACTGATTCACCCCCCTCAGAAGGGAACTTGACTTGGCACAGTCACTTCTGTCTGGAGCGAGAACACAGGACACCATCTTTGTCTTTTCTCTGCACAGCAGCGAGGTGGAAGCAGCGATATGCACAAACCCTCCCAGCTGCCTCCCTGGGTTTGGGCACCTCGGTCTGGGCGTGTCATTCAGCTGTGAGCACATGGGCGTGTCATTCCAAAGGAAACATACTCTGCACTGAACTTCCGCCTCTTCCTCCCTCATCTCCTTTCATCTGCAGCTATTTTGAAGGTAGCCCAGGGACTATTGTTTCTTTCTATTCTCTCTTTCTCTGTCACCACCTCCCCTCCTGGGGCGGAGAGCATCTGAGGTGAGGTGGCAACGAAACACACACTTCCATTCCCCTGCCAGCACCAAAGAGAAAAGGTGTGAGTGGTTGCCGTCTGTCCTGACCCACCACATTCAGGGGCGCTGGATTTGCTCACACCTCCCCACCCCCTAGTGGGAGCTCTCGGATCCCTGAGGTGCTGGTTAGCACAGAGAGGAGCTAGGTTTTGCCTGACAGGTTCTGCCTGCTTTCCTAAGGAAGGGGATGAGAAACCAGCTATTTGAGGCAGATATTTCACCACCTATTTTGCTACATCTTTTTCTGTGCCATATTTTCACAGAAATCCTGCATTTGGGAGGAAAAAAAAGACCTCTGAGATAGTGCTAGTAATTCACTATGAAAAGGAGTTGTGTCTATTTCGAACTTGCAAGGAAAATGCCAATATCTCATCAACCTCACCTCAGCCTGGCTGGGCTGGGCTGGAGGCTCAGAGAGGACAGGAGGGAAGTCACGGAGACTTGGGCCTGAGGGCACTGTAAACAGTAAGAGCATTGGCTACTTGTGGGGTCATTATGAAAGGGTCAGCGCTGGAGGGTCCAAGCCCTCCCCTTGCCTCTGTCTTGTACTGTATTTACATTAGGCAGCCAAAAAAAAGAAAAATCCCTGTACTGCAAAAAGGAAGCGAGACATGGTCTCGTCCACTGGAGGCTGTGGCTCGAGGTGTGGGGACACACAACTCTGAGCTGCGTCATTTGTAAGGCATTTTTTGGTTTGACTTTGCGGTGGGTGTGATGAGAATATAAATCATGCCAATAAGAAGCCGTTGTGTGTACTGTGACTTGGGGTGACCTGCAAACTAAGAGCTCCTCGCAGAGGGGTTCAGCATCTCGGAAGGGCCAGCCCGCACACATCTACACAGTCATGGGGTGGTCACCCAGGGGGACAGGGCTCTGTATGTACTGACAGACGAATGCCAAGATGCACGTAAAACATGGAGAAACGGTGACTTTTCAAAAATCAGTTAAATAAACATCGACTAGAATACTGATTTAAAGCCTGTGCAAACCACGTATTTACAGTAAATAAAAGCTCCATTCAGAGCCTGCATGTCAGCTGAATCGCAAGTTGAGTATGGTGGAGCGGGACATGCCTTCCCGGGGATGCCCATCCTGTACTGCGAGCCAGGTGGCCCGGACCTCGGCTTCATCTGTCTTCTCACCGGAGTGTCTTTAGCGATAACTGTGGAAACATGACAACAGTGCCCGGCAGGGTTACAAGATTCCTTGAGGTCAGCAATCTCCCCTCAGCACGAGGCTGCCAGGGCTGCACCAGGTGCAAGGTGCTGATTTTTGCTCAAAGGCTGATGGGTAGAGAGGGGATGAACTGGGACATGTGGTTGGTGCACATCGGACCTCTTGCCATCTTAGAAACATTTACAGGACGGGGTACCGGTAGATTCACTTGGCAGAAAGCCCAAGAAATGCAAAGAGCTTGCTGGAGATGCTAGAACAAGGCAATGAAAAAGAGAGACGGCCCCATGTCTGCAGATCTGCAGCTCAGGGCTCCCACCATGCACTGATTGCTTGGCCCTCAAAGAAGAGAGTTCCTCTCTGTTTGCCATCTGGACCACCTAGTGATTTCTCTGAGCCATTATTCCTGGCCCATGAAGGGGACAGGGATGAAGGTGGTATCCAGTTAGACAAAACCATCTTGACTATGGGATGCCCAAGAGAGACTTCACAGCCCACCGTTGACCAGACATTTATGGGCAAGGGTAACAAATGCCAGTCATAGGTGATTAGGGGTGTGTGTTTGCTAGGAAGCGAAGGACCAGATCCAATGTCAGGATGCTCGTCATGGTTGAAGGTGAGGGGACTCCTGGCCTGAAAAGCAGTGTGGTAGAGTGGAAGGACTGGGCCGGAAGTCAGAGGTCTGGGCACGTGACCATGGGTCACCCCTGGATCCTGGTTTTCCCTGCTGAAAAAGTGACTCGTAGAGTCTCTGCTTATTTATGTAACAGGGCTACTAAAAGGCTCAAATAAGAGAACATATGCAAGTGATCGGAAAAGCGTAGAGTCACATAATGGAGGGAGCATTGTCAGAATTATGTCTGTATTTTTCTGAGCACAGGAATAATGCATTCATTGTAGAAAATTCACAAGTTGCAGAAATACATTAGGAGGGGAGGAAAAATCATGTATACTCTCCCAGAGCGAATGCCTGTCAACAGTTCTGTGCATAGTCTTCTTGCCCTCTTTTCTCCTGTGCACGTACCCTTCCTCCTTACGGCTGCTGGACACTTACCTGCTGCTGTACACTCAGTTGGAACATGTGATGATGATAATAATGGCCTCTGCAACTTTTGAACTAGCCGTGCCTAGAAAAGGGGGTGTGTGTGCTAGTCACCTTCCTACTAAGGTGCTTTCCTTGAGGTTCCAAAGACCCCAGAAGGGTCCTTAAAGATGAGACTGCGCTGTGCGGTGAGAGACGAGGGAGAGACTTGATCCCTGCCAGGTGAGGAAACTGCACCCCAGCTGGGGTGGAGTGAGGGTGATTCATCCAAGACTGTCTTGTCACACAGGCTCCTATCTGGCTCCCCTGCCAGTTATGTCTCCTCTAACCACCAGGATTCGAACTGTGACTAAACTTAACCAAAATGAATTATAATATTGATGGGGTGAAAAAAATTCAAGGATGCTTTAAGAAATCCTGTGTTCTCGAGATGAGAGAGAACACTGAATTAATTACGTTTTATGTGCGTTTCAGAATTCTTCTCTCAGGCTTCTCAAGTCATCCTAACAAGGGAAGAATAGGGGAGTAAATGAGGTGAGTGTTGTAAATCCATCCCAAAGGGGTACTGAGTTGCCAACTTTTGTAATTGGTGGTGATTCCAGAGGATTTTGAAGTTGTGACTGTTTCATTCTGACTAGGAACAAAGAACACCCAAATGGCTTTCCCTGAGAAGAGTCTGAGGAGAAATGTTAAGTGATTAAAGGAGAAAGTGTACACTCACACGCCTGTGCTCCTTCAGGAGACGCCTGGTTTGACATTCAGACACCCGAGGGACATATTACCTGAGGATTTCTGCCTTTGATGTCATCGGAGCTGGGCCCGGTGGCCTCGGCCGGGAGCCAGGGACCAGGTGTACGGCCTGAAAGAAACAGGAACGCTCTCACCATCTATGGGCCAAGGACAGGCTGTGCGCACGTCACGAAAAGTTCTGGCTGAACAGGCACTGAGAGCCACAGCGGAGAGCCCAGGAGAACATGAGCTCGTCAACCTGAAACCGTCACGCTGCTGGGAGACCGTGTGTTTCCACCCACCATTGCTGCGTCACAGGCTGTGGCCACACAGGTGCGGGCACATCACTGGGGAGGAGCACAGGTATAAGGTCTGTCCCCTCAATGCATGAGGGAGCTTCTTAGCACAAAATATAACTTTCTCCAGACACCTCACTTAATCCAGCACCTGAACTTGCCGCCTACCCTGCAGGGGCTGGTTAAAAAGGAGTGAAAGGTAAGTAATTGCTGACTTAAATCAGGCTCTGTCCATGATGAGTCAACTCATTCCCTAATCTATGTAAAAACATTTCACAGGTTGGGGCCCCCCTGGTGGCGCAGTGGGTTAAGCACAGCACTGTGAAGCAAACCGCAGCCACTGCAGCACGAGTTCAATCCCCGCTGCTGGTCAGGGAGGGGGCCCACATGGCACGCTGCTGCTCCCCTCAGCAGTGTGTTTCAGTCGGTCTGCCTGTTCTGTTCCCCACTTCTGTCTCTGGTGAATCCTCTCACCCCCCACAATTCTGGCCTGTACCGCAGTTCTTGTATGCATACATAAATAAATCTTTAAAAAAAGCCAAAACATTATACAGGTTACATGCAAGTATATTCTCATAACCAAGAATGTAAAGAACACAGAAGACAACAGCGGACTATCACCCCACCTATGGGGTGTCTTCTCTGTCTGTCCTTTCTTCTAATCCCAACCCCCCAAACTCCATCACCTGTTAATAAATATCACTGGTGTTTATTCACCCAGATGTTTTCTTTCTGACATTTACTTACATCTGTGTACTTACTTCCATGTGTTTATATTCAGGTATGTGCTTTGGTTGGCAGAGCCAAGTTTTAAATCCACATCCTCAGGCATCCCAGAGCCTTTCCTGAGTGGGTGGTCGGAGGTCCCTGGTGTCTCTCTGTATTGCATTTGGTATTAGACTTTTCTACCCTGCTTCTGTGATGAGCGAGGTATGCAATAACCTCTTCCCCATACCCTCTGAACAATTAGGGCTGCTGTGCTACTTATAAAGCAAAATAAAAGCAGAAATAAGGGCCTCCCTGGTGGCACAAGGGGTTAAGCACAGTGCTACAAAGCAGCCACAGCCACTGCAGCATGAGTTCGCTCCCTGGCCAGGGAGGGGACCCACATGGCGCAGCAGACCTCTCCTGCCTCACCCGCTGCTCCCCTCAGCAGTGTGGTTCAGTAGATCCACCTGTTCTGCTCCCCACTCTGCCTCTGGTGAATCCTCTCACCCCCCACATCTCTGGCCTGGTACAGGCCAGACTCGCAGGAGGTGAGAGGATTCACCAGACAGAGTGGGGAGCAGAACAGGCAGACTAACTGAAACACACTGCCGAGGGGAGCACTGGGTGAGGCAGGAGAGGTCTGCTGTGCCATGTGGGTTCCCGCCTTGGCCGGCGGCAGGGATTGAACTCGTGCTGCAGTGGCTCTGGTTTGCTTCATAGTGCGTTGCTTAACCCACTGCGCCACCAGGGAGGCCCCAAAATTAAATAAATCTTAAGAAAAATGAGAGCAGAAATATTCATCAGAGATTGTAACAGTGAACAATGGAAAACCACCTGTGTTTGACAAACGTGTTTAGGAAATCTAGCATTCACCATCATTAAAAATGGCAATAATATATATAAGGAATGGTTTTCTCCCACGTAGGGCAGAATTACTGTTTTTTAAACCTCAACAAATACTTTTCAAGTTTTCTACTATGAACCTATGAAGTCATCTTAAGAATCTTTTTAAGTAAGGGACAGTTTTTAATGCCACATAGAAGGGTCCCTGCAACTTATAAAACATTAACCAAATGGACACAGTAATCTTCATTAAAACACTTTTACAATTAATGAGTGCAACTGCTCTAGGATAAAGGTATTTTCAAGCAAATGGCACGAGTGGTGAATTTTCAATGAGTTCATTACTTATGTAAAAAGACACTGAAATAGCTAATTCCATGTGGTAGTGTGGCCTTGAAATTATTGCTCTCAGATTTAGGAAAGTTCAGTCTGCTATAGAGAAGCCCCTTTAGTCTAGAACTTCCTAACTGGTCTCTGTTAACATTCTGGGCTGGATAACTCTTTGTTGTGGAGCTGTGTGTATTGCAGACTATTTTAGAGCTAATAGTACATCTCCAAGCTCCATATTCTTTATAACCACAGAAAGTATCTCTAGACAATGTCATATGTTCCCCAAGGGGTGAATCTGCCCCATTTGAGAATTACTAGGCAATAAAATAGGCCTCTTCATAGGTAAGCAGTTCCTACTAGTGTTCAGAAACATGACTGGAAATAACAGCTGAGCTAAAGGAGAATAATTTCTTCATGAGACAGAAAGGCAACCTCTGATTCTTGTTATAGAAGAAATGTCACTGCTTCTAGAAGTGATTAGCCAGGATGTAGTGAGGAATCCCCAGGGCGGCTTTAACCCAATTATCTCCTTAGAAGGTTTTCCTTTATGAATGGCATGAGAATCTCTTACCCTTCAAAAAGTATTTCTGAAGTAGTTTATGTTTATTATAGAAAACCTGGACAAAATAATAAAGCATAAATAAAATAAAAGTCACTTGGCATCCCATGACTGAGTGATAACCATGTTTACTACTTTTGTGTATGTGTTTCTAGACTCTTCTCTCCTGTCTTTATTCTGTTTTCCTGTCCCCCTCAACACATTGATTCACAACATCATTCTCCCCCCCACCCCAAAAATTTAGGTTCTATTTTAGTACACTTTTGTTTTTACTTCTCAGGGTAGCATTAATATTTCCCTATGCCACTAAACTCTCAGCATTATTTTAGTGTTGCATAGTATTCCATTCCACCATAATTTATTTAACATGGTGGTTGGAGTTGTGTGTTGTTTCCAAATTTTTTTCTGGTAAGTAATATATATGTGTGTGTGTGTATATTTTATATACACACAAATAAGAGTACACACACACACACACATATGGACATTTTGCTTATTATTTCACTGGAGGATTCTGAGCAGTGGGGGCCCTGACTGGACTGGGCCTTAGATGGATGACCTGGGCTGTGGTGCTGACCAGGAAAGGCTGCTGGAGATTTCTACAGAATCCAGATGGGAAGTGACCCTGGCTTAGGCCAGAGTGATAGTGGCAGCAGAGGGCAGAGAGAGCACAATGGGGATGCTTTTCAAAGGAAGAGGTCCAGAATATACTAATAAGTTGGATGTGGAACAGAAGAGAAAGACAGATGTCAAGGGCGACTCCCAAGCTGGGATTGTAACAAAAATGCAGGAGCGGTGAGCATGTGGTAGAATGAGAGGAGGCAGGGCTGTCAGAAAAATCTAAGTGAAGAATTGCTCCAGAAGGAAGGAGGAAGGGACTGGGGCTAAGACCTGTGATTTGACAGTGGGGTCCATGGAGCAGAAGGAAGAAAGCTTAGGAGGACAGGAGGAGAGGATGTGGAGGCTGCTGGCCTAACCAGGAGTGGAGAAACGGCCCAGGGGCCAGAGTAGGTCAAGGGAGGTGTTTTATAGATATGGCAGTATTTTTGTGGGTTCAGAGGAATGAGAAACCACCTGGAAAGACAAGGAATGTTGGAAAGAGGATGGGGTGCTGAAAGCAGCTTATGCAGGCATGTAGACAGCGGCATTAACTACACTGAGGTCGGCAGGCCAGGGAAGAGGTGCTTTCTGCTCAGCTACCCTCACACAGTGGAAATAAAGACCACCGCCGGCCCTGTGGGCTGATTCTCTCAATCTTGGGACAGCTAATGCATTGATTTTTACAATGTGAATTACCCAGTTCAGTTCATGTGGCTGACAGCTGGGGGAAAGTTTCCTGGCTTATGGAGATCACGGTGGTTAGCTTTACTGTAAGTGCAAATTAGCTCAGTTTTAAAATAGGACTCTAGCCACGAGATACCACTTCACACCCAACATAGTATTTTTAAAAAGTGACCATTAAAAACAAAACAAAACTCGGAAAATAATAAGTTTTGGCGAGGATGTGAGGAAACTTGAACCCCCATGCATGGCTGATGGGGATGGAAATGGTAGAACTGGAAAACTGTGTGGTTACTTAAAAATTAAAATTAAAATGTAAGCACCATATGATCCAGCAATTCCACTTCTGGAGACATACACAAAATAACCGTAGGAGGAAAGGGGGCCTCAAAGAGATATTTGCTATGAACTCATGCTCATAGCAATACTCACAACTGTCAGAAGGTAGAAGCAACAAGGTAGATCGATAACAAGATGTGATACACAGATACAATACATGCTCAAACTTAAAAAAAGGAAAATGCTACAATATAGATGAACTTAGAGAAATATACCATTAAGTTCAAAAAGTCAAATTGTATGTGATTCCACTTACATGAGATACCAAGAACAGTCAAACTCATAGAGAAAGGGGACAAAAAGGTGGTGGCCAGAGGCTGGGTGAGGGGAGAGGGGGAGTTACTGTTGAGCAAATATATTGCTAATTTTGCAAGGGGAAACGTATTTAGGAGATTGATGCATCATAACGTGAATCTACCTAGCTCCACTGAAAAATGGTTAAGATGAGAAGTTCCTGGCATGTATTCTTTTAACCACAATGAATAAAAGACAGAACACAAAGTTCTAATCAGCTACTTTCCCACTGACTTAAGATGAAAAGGATGGTTTATCCGGGTTTCTGTCTCCCCTACCTTCTTCCACCAAAATGCAAATACCTGCGGGCATATCAAGGGACTCCATTATCTAAATCTCTCCAGTGACTAAGGGCCAAAATAAGTATCCGACTATATGATGATGAGTTCACTCTTTCTAGCATCAGGATGCTAATAAATATTTGTGACTCCTGCATTCTCTCCAAAGATTCCTACAGGTAAAGGTTTTGAAAACTTCCTTTATAGTGTGGTAAGTGCACATATCATAAAAGTTACCACTGATGACATTTAGTAGATTCACAGTGTTGGGGAACCATTATCACTGTGTAGTTCCAGAACATTTCATCATCCCCAAAGGAAACCTGTATCCATAGCAGTTACTCCTGTTCTCCCCCTAGCCCTTGGCCACTGCTAAGTCTATATTCTGTCTCTATGGCTGAACCTGTTCTGGATAGATCATGTATATGGCATCATGGAGTATGTAGCCTTCTGTGTCTCTCCACCCAATGTTTTCAAGGTTCATCCCAGCTGCAGCCTGTTTCAGTACTTTATTATTTTTTATGACTGAGCAATATTCCACTGTATGGATATGCCACATGCTGTTTGTCCACTCATCTGCTGATGGACATTTAGGTTGTTTCCGCCTTTCAACCATTATGAGTAGAGCTGCTGTGAAAATGGGTGCTTGAGTTTTCATTTGAACACCTGTTATCAATTCTTTGGGGTATGTACCCAGGAGTGGAATTCACGGCTCATATAGTAATTCCATGTTTAACTCAGGAACCTGCTACATTTCAAAATATTTTAAGAGCTAGGTAAAATCATTCTACCAAAGAAAGAAAATGGCTCATAGCTGCAGTGGAGAGACAAAGCAAATAGGAGAGTTAAGCATCAGGTTATCCATCTGCATTGAAAGGAGAGAGAAGCAAGAAGAGGGGGAGCGAGGTGGAACTGCTAGGGCGTCTAGATGCAATCTGACAGAACCAGCACTGTCTCCAGACCTTGAACCCAGCCGGTCAACAGTGAGCAGGAGAAACTGTAAGAAGAAATGTAACCTGACAGGCACAAACTTATCAGACTCATTAAGATAATTAACAAGGTTCTCCACTCCAGCTACCAGGGAACACAGTAATTTAATTGTGTAGGAGGTTATTGAAACATTTTATATTCATGATGCCACGGCAATCAAAAACCATATCTTAATTTTGAAACTGCAAATGCCCTTTCTGATCTGTAGGATGTCTGTTCATTAATAAAAATGTTTTTCTTTTACTCCTTCACAAGCATCAGGGATTAGTTCTTGGTGGAGGCACAGAGGAGGTAGTTAGGCATTTCTCCAAGGGGAGGGGCACGCAGCAGAGACAGCTTAGTGCAATCAGCTGTGGAGCCGGGGAGGGCACAATTTCCTTCTTGCGGGGATGAGACGGGGCACTGGGATTCAAAACACAGCTAGCCATAGGGTAGAATTTACTGGGTCTGACGGCTGAAGAACTCTATGGCATAATCTGAGAAAGAAATGTAACAAAAAGAGGTTTTTAAGAATTGGCTCTTTTGAATGGCCAAATCCAGCCAGCACCTGCTACTGTAAATAAGTCTTACTGGAAGACAGCCTGTCCATTTGGTGATGTGTTATTTATGGCTGCTTTCATGTTAAAACAGCAGAACTGAGTACTTGTGACAGACACCATATGGCCTGCAGAGCTGCAAACACATCCTCGCTGGCCCTTGAGAGTAAACACTTGCCCGCTCGCTGGCTCAGGCTGGGGTCACCGCCTGAGAAGCCCCAGAGGGCAGGTGGACACTTCAGGTGTTGCAGTGGAGTTTTGGCATGAAATTGGCCAGTTAGCAAGCCCAGGCTTTGGGAAGGAGCATGCATGAGACGCTCTGTATTTCAACACCACAAACAAGCCGAAGAAATAAAAGAAGAAAAGTAGGCTATGTTTTCTTGCTTTATAATGGTGAGAGTGCAGTATAAGGAATTCCTTAAATCCCTCCCTCCCGCCTTAAGTTGTCTGTCTGTCACAGGGTCAAACTTACGAAATGCCTCTATGGTCCTGGGTGTTAGGGGATGCCTAGCTGATCCGGTTCACGAGCAGATTTTAGATTCCTGAGTGCAGTGAATAGCATCCTTTTACTCACCCAGAGATTGGTTCTGCTCAGGTCTTTATTTCCATCACCACAATAATAACTGGCAAATGCAGTTCCCATTCCTGACTTTATAGCTCAGTCCCAGACTTGTGTACTTGCTGTTCCATCTGCCCCAGGACATCTCCTCCAGGCAGCCCTCCAGGTGCCTCTTACCATGACCCATCGATAACTCACCACCTCCAGAAGACAGTCCCCTCTTGCTCTTTCTTGGTTCCACGTCAAGGAACCACTCCCAAGGAAAATACTTGGGGAGTGCTCTGCTCCTCCACTTCCCTGTTCTTTTCACAACCTGGATCCCCAGTCCTTGGTCACTCCCACCCCATCCACTCTGCTTCCTCCTTGAGTGGTCCCTACCTTCTCCAATCAAGCCATCGGGTTTCTGTCTCCACCTAGTGCTAATCACATTCCTTCTTGGGGTTCACATGTGAGTGGGAGCAGTGCTGGCTCTGGTTTAGACATGTCTGAACTGGAACTTCCTGGCTCTTCCTGTGTCTTGCTGTGTGGCCTTAGGTAAGTTACTTGGCCTCTCTGGACCGCTTCCCCCCCTGTAAATCTGTTGTGCTGAGGAGGTGAGGGCAGCAGAGGTGAGGGCAGCAGAGCACCTAGAGCAGTGCCAGCGTATGTGAAGATGTCTAGTCAGTTCATTCACTGTACAGGTTTATGACGGGCCTGATTTCCCCCCAGTTCAAAGAAAGAATATCAACATATTATTTAAAAAGCACAAAGGTCACCCCATAGTCCAGCAGGAAGTGATCTACCAGGCGGATCCCGGGAGGTCAGGGCTCGCACCCTCAGGGCCTGCTCTGCAGGAAACTGAGCCTCAGAGAAGGGGCGTCACAAGGACCTGGAAGGAGAGTCAAAAAGCCCAGTTCCTGGTTGGGGTAACCCTGTGCCCCGGTGATTTTCCATGCTGGTTCATACACATCTGGAATTGGGCCCTTACTCCGGTTGTAGGAAGGGGAACCTCTCTGACCTTCAATCCCTGTTACTCTGCTCCCCGTTACCAGCTCCCGGCCGGGTCAGACTGGCCCAGCACTGGCTAAGAACTGACTCATGTCAACCAACAGATGGCATCACTGTGCGGCCAACAGCCCACTTTGCTTTGCTTTGCTTTCCGTATCCTGAGGTACTTGTCTCTCTGCCCTTTTGACTTTAAGGAGTAGGCCGGCCACTCTCTTCTCTTCCACACTTGGGACTAAATAGGTGAGCTGACACGAGGCTTCTCCTGCAGCCTGGCCACGCGATGCATCCAAGAGGTGGGAGGTCCCACTGATGTGAGGTTCTCAACCTGGGCTGGACACTGGAATTACCAGGCAGCTGTCAAAAGTACTGACACCTGGTCCCCAGTGAGTATCCTGACTTCGCTACTTTATGGGTAGCCTGACCTTTGGGATTTAAAGCTTCTAGAACATTCTAATGTTTAGCCAAGGTTAAGAACCACTGACCTAAAGTATTCTCCCTTTCATATACTGTAGCAGATCTGAGTATCTCTCCTAGATATTAATGCAACACTCCTAAATTCCATTTTTCTTGTCTTAGAGTGTTTGGCTCCCTCATGAAAAGCTCCAGGGAGCAGAGATATGAGTGGTAAATTTAGGCATCCAAATTTGATGCCCAATAATTAAACATGGTGTTTGATAAAAATCCTCCAAATGAATCCTTGGGAATTGGGACAAATAAACATTCTGAAACTTCTGGAAGTATGAACAGTACTGCATCATTGCAGGAGTACAGTGCAATCATGACACCATTCTTCAGACCAACTATGAGGTCAGTGCACCGTGAGCGTGAATTCTAGAGAATCAGGGAAAACCAGGGGCCTTACCAAGGTGATACTCACTTCTGGGGATCTTGCTGGGGTAAATCTTCTGGCATGGTTTGTATTCATCAGGAGGAGGAAAGTCTTCCACAGAATGGAACGTGAATTTAGACTCAAAGTCGTCTACACACAAGGGAAATGGCAAAGTTACCCTGGTTACAGCAATGGCCCAAGTTTTGATGACTTTCAGGAGTACACAGTTTGCTCCGACTGAATACACTGTTTTCTATTTGCTGACCACTCAAGGGTTTGAACGGCATGGCTATTCTCCTAAGACATCCATCCACCTCTCAGTCTGCACTGTGCAGCTGGGACAAGGGAAACCAGAAAAAGGCAGTCAACAGACTCTCCACCACTCACCCCAGCTCCTGGCCACGAACATTCTAAGGAAGCTCCTCATGCAGGCTCCACACTCAGGGAGCAGCCTGGCAGTGACCATGGGCCAGCAAAGTCCCATAGCCTGAAGTAACCCCCAGCACCCTCCCATCCCGAACTTCTAGGGAGGGTTTTATGGGAGGAGGACCCAGAACAGGAGCCCTCAACTTTGGCTGGGGTGCATGGCCTGTGTCCAGCTGGGGACCTGGGCTCCTCAAAGCAGACAGGTTCTACCTTTGAGCCCGATGCCAAGTGGGGAGCAGTTTCGTGACCCTCCCATGAGCTGACCCCTGCTTTGGGATCTAGGCCAGTGGCTCAGTGCGTGGAGGAATCCAAGGATTTTGTGGCCACATCTGACCCGAGGTGACGTGCCTTCTGAGCAACATGGTTTTGCCCGGTCCCCCCGCCGCATGGGCCTTCCATCCCCTTTCACCTTGTCCGAACCACTTAGTGGTTCACACTGGTCCATGGATTTCTCCACGGAGACAGACAGGCAGACACATCCAGTCTAAATGCTGTCTTTCTTCCCTTTCTCTAATCTGTCAGAAGACTGGAGTGAGGTTCTAGAACCTTCCAGAGAGTCTTGGGAGGGAGCCTATTTAACCCAGACTGTGGCTGTTCTGCACAGGTGACGACAGCAGTGCAGGGCTGGCAGTCCCCTCCGAGGCCAGGCGTGGCCACGTCTTCGCCATAGCCTGCACCAAGTCGGAGGGCCCCGCTTACCGCTTACCCATGATGCTCAGGCTTCCGTTCCGAAGTTGACCTCCTGGCTGCTGTGTCGGGGTCCAGGTGGGGGGCTGCTGGCTCTTGCTTGAAAGCTCCGTGGTGGGTGATCTCGCAGGAGGTGCTGGGGGAGGGTTTAGTTTGCCCCCGCCAGTGCCTTGCAGAGAAGATGACAGTGTGTTCAGGTACAGGAACGGGACCCTCCCTTCCGAGAGAGGGGAACTGCTGAGCTCTTTGGATGCGCTATGCACAGGGAGTGCAAGGGCGGCGAGTCTCTGAAGCCAGCCTCCCTGGGATGGAACTCAGCTCTCTTGTGGGCTCACAGCACAAGCTCTTTGTGCTTCCGTTTCCTCGTCTGTAAAATGGGAGTAATAATATGCCCACCTCCTAGGGATGCTGAGGAGGCTGAATGAGTTGATTTAGGTCTGGTGGCAGGAACGTAAATGACTCAAGAAATGTTAGCAGCTAAGAATAGAACTTCCATATGATCCAGCCATCCCACTCCTAGGAATATACCCGAAAGACACAAAAACACTGATTCAAAAGAACACCTGCACCCCTATGTTTATAGCAGCACTCTTTACAGTAGGGGAGACCTGGAAACAACCTAAATGCTCAAAAACAGATGAGTGGATTGGGAAGCGGTGGTACATATACATGATGGAATACTACTCAGCCATCAAAAATGAAAAGCTAGACGCATTCATAGGAACATGGATGGAACTGGAAGGGATGATGCTCAGCGAAGTAAGTCAGGAGGCAAAAGAAAAATACCAGAGGGTTCCTCCCCTAGGAGGAATAGAAGGGAACCAAATAAGGATCAAGGAAAGGAATAAGAACAATAATAATAATAATAACAACAGGAAAGAAACAAAAACCAAAAATGAAAAGACAAAGACAAACTGGGGACACTTGGTGGGGAGGGAAGAGGGGAAGGGTGGAGGGCAGACGGGAGCACGGGGGACTGAGGTGATGGTGCACTGGTGTTAATGGTGATGGGGAATGCATGGGGATTACAATTGATGTCAAATATATGTAAATTAAAAAAATTTATATATATAAAAAAAGAAATGTTAGCAACTGTAATAATATTAATGACGATGGCAACGCTGATGGTGCCGCCCCAAGAAGTGGAGCGCAGCAGGCCCCTAAGAGAGGGCAGGGCCTGGGGGCAGGCTGGGGGCGGGGGAGGGCAGGGGAGCAGACAGCTGAGGGCGGGCTTGGAGCCCTGTGTTTCTGCTTGCCTGCGGCCCCTGCCGTGCAACTCTCTCTTTTCTCCTTCAGTCAGTCTAAATGTTCCCCACACCATGGGCCGAACCCGAAGCCCACCTGCTTCATCCACCCCTTCCTGGTGACCCCTGTGGGAGGCTCATGCCGTCCTTTGCCAATACTGTTCTGTACGAATCATTTGGCTACTCCTAACCCACTGTCTTGGCACAGTCACGTGGGCATCCTACTCTTCACCCCACTTCTTAAAACGCTGACAACTGCACCTCTGTTATCTGTGCCAAGATGTTCACAGTTGCAGCCTTTTGCTCCTCCCCTCACAGTTGGCCAAAGCAGAAATTACTCATTTTCCATATGGAAAAACAAAGAAACGTGCGCAAAGACACAATGAAAGAGGCCAGGCTAGCAAGCTGTGGTTCCTGGCCTTGGGTTCACTGCTGGGGGCAGGTGAGGCACTGGAGTGCCCCACTCCCTGTACCTCCTGCCATCTTCTCTTCTCCTTTCCCAGTCTCTTCCCGTCCCTTTCTGGTCTCCTGTTCTCCCCTAGCAGGGCTCACTGGGGATTAACTTGCACCTACCAGCAGACTTAAGGGGCTAAGAGGGTGCTGACCCCCTTCTGGATGAGGGGCTGTTCTTCCACTTGGCAAGGAAGAACGGAAGGAAACAGCCATGCTGAGCCCCGGTACATGCACATTCACCATGAATACTTAAGAGTCACAAGCCAGAAGAGGCGCACGGGTACCAGGGCTGGTCCTTACGCCACCCCACAGCTGAGAAGAGAGTGAGGGAAGCCTTATTTCTTGTGACCGAGAGCCTTTACGGCATTCTTGCCCTTTGAACCAGGAATTTATTTCCTCTGAGGAACCTAGATTTAAAAAATATATACCCAAGCACATAGATTAAACATATTTTGTAAAATGCTATCTGCAATAAGTTCAAAAGAGAAGTATCTAACACTAGAGATCTATAATTATCGTGGAGAAAATCTGTTTATAAAATATATGCAAAATATAAATATATAATCTGCTTAAAACAAATTTTAACGATTAGATAAAAGCAATTTTACTATTAAAGTAAAAAACAAAACAAAACATAGTATATACAAAATAGCATTAACCATGTAAATCTGTAGCTATATTTGGGGGGTTGGAAATGAAAGGTAACATGAAAAATGAAATAAGGCAGTCTTTATTTTTGGGTGACGTTATTATAGTTGATTTCTTTTTTTTATTTGTTTTATTTTGTTGTTGTTGTTATTTTTGTTGTTAATATTTTCCCCTTCATTTATATATACTTGACATCATTTGTAGCTCCCATGGAATTCCTACCACCAATTCACCAGTGCACCATCACCTCAGTCCCTTATGCTCTTTCTGCCCTCGACCCATTCCCTCCACCCCACACCACACACAAGGTATTTCTGATTTGTCCTTGTCTTTTTGTTTTTGTTGTAGTGCGATTTTTTTTTCTTTGTTATTATTCTTTTCCTTGGGCCCTTATTTGGTTCCCTTATATTCCTCCTAGGAGAGAAACCATCCAGTATTTTTCTTTTGCCTCCTGACTTATTTCACAGAGCATCATCCCTTCCAGCCCATTCATGTTTCTACAAATGACTCTAGTTTATCTTTTTTGATGGCTGAATAGTATTCCATTGTGCATATGTAAGTATAGGTGATTTTTATGCCAGTTCTTCCCATTTACTCAGCCATGAGCTCGTGTATTTTCATTCAAGGAAAGACATTTAGGAATCTTTCTGTATCAAAAGCGTTTCTTAAATATGCAGAAGTGTGTGTGTGTGTGTGTGTGTAGATGTGGGGTTTTATGTGCACGTGTTTATGAGTGTGTTTGCATTCATGAGTGTGTGTGTGTGTGGGGTGTGTATGTAATTGTGGGTGTTTATGTGTGTATGTGTTTATGAGTGTGTTTGCATTCATGAGTGTGTGTGTGGGGGGGTATGTGTGTAGGTGTGCTTATGAGTGTGTTTGCATTCATAAGTGTGTGTGTGGGGGTATGTGTGTAGATGTGGGTGTTTACATGCACATGTGTTTATGAGTGTGTTTGTGTTCGTGGGTGTGTGTGTGTGTGTGGAGTATGTGTGTAGATGTGGGTGTTTATGTGCACATGTGTTTATGAGTGTTTGCATTCATGAGTGTGTGTGGGGGGGATATGTATGTAGATGTGGGTGTTTACGTGCACATGTTTTGAGTGTGTTTGTATTCATGGGTGTATGGGGTATGTGTGTAGATGTGGGTGTTTACATGCATATGTGTTTATGAGTGTGTTTGCATTCGTGGATGTGTGTGTGGGGTATGTGTGTAGATGTGGGTGTTTATGTGGGTATTTATGTGTTTATGAGCGTGTTTGCATTCATGGGTGAGTGTGTGTGTGTGTGTACCTTCCACTTAGAAGGCACTGAGGTGAGCAAAGGCTCACCACGATACAGAAATCAGTGTCACAGGGCATGTATCCTAAATCCCACGTCATCTCTGCGGGGCAGGTGAAGAACTCCCACCTTTTAATATTTTAATAGAACTCCACTTTTAATATTTGGCTCAAAACACAGACCCTCCGTCTTCGTGAGTCAGCCTGAGCACCTGCCAGAAAGAAGGCAGGAGGCTAATCTGGTCTCCCGGGCCCAGTGGAGACTCTGACTGCGAGCTGGATTGGAGCAACATTGGCAAAAGCGAAACAGGAGACTCGTGTCTGGAAACAAACTGCACCCACAGCCCCAATACCTGGGGAGTCCAAACTGTGACACAAGAAGAGACAGCTGTCTCTAACGCTCACTGTCACCAGGCCTGACCCAGTGAGACCCGAGGGGAGAAGGACTGCCGCATTTTACAGCCAAGAAAAGGAAGCACCAAGAAGGTAAATGGCTGCCAGGGTCACACAGCCGGCAAAGGCAGGGCGGTCGAGCTGGGAGTTCTGGCTTATGGTTTGCCTGATCTTGGATACACTTTCTCTCCTCTCGTAGCCTTGTTTCCTGTCCTAAAACGGACACTTCCAACAGAAAGTCCCACAGAAACGAGTTTCCAGGATGGGCATCAAACAGGTCTGTTCTGAAACAGAAGCCCGAGGCTTGAGCTAATCCAAGATATTCTCAGGGGGCTCAGTGCGGCAGGTCTGTGTGTCCCTGGCACCCCCACACCCGCTGGCCACGGTCACGGGACCCTGTGACATGGTCAGCCCGGGCCCAAGGCAGTGCTTACCTGGGCCTCTGCCGGGGCGCTTCTTCTGCAGGAATGCCTGGGACCCAGGAGGGGCGGGCGGTGTGGGCCCACCGGGCTTCGGTGGCTGGACCTGGAAGTTGGGGGACTTGGGGGGTAGTGGAGGTGGGGGTTCATTGATGTTGTTAGTGCCTGCCAGTGGGGACACAGGCACAGAGCATCTTGGGGTGCATGTGGTGTAAAGGGGTAGAGGAGGTGGTGGGGGTGGTGGGGGCGGCGGGGCAGGAGGCTCCCGAACGTCTTGGGTCGGGCTGGCAGTATCCGAGTTGAGTCCTGGGTACCCACAAGGGGGCAGGAGCGGGAGTGGGGGTGGGACAGGTGGCAGGTGCAAGGGAGCTAGCTGGGGCTTCACTGCCTTGTCGCTGAGAATAGAGGCTGGGGGAGGTGGGGCTGGGGTTGGGGGAGGGGGTGGGGGAGGTGCGCTGGGGAGAGGTGGTACAGCCACTGAGGGGTTTCCTTTGGTGGGTGGGCCAGACGGTGACACCAGGGGAGCTTTGAGTGGGGATGGAGAGGGCAGGGTTGAGGGCAAGGGTGGGGGGGGTGGGGGTGGGGTGGGAGGTGGTGGCGCAGGCATGCTGGGGCGGGGAGGGATCCTGCCAGCGCCATGTGCCCCCTCGGGGGCATTGCCTAGTTTGGGAGACGCAGGGGCGTTGAGCGGGCCACCGATGGTTTTGATGGGAAGCCGGGGAGAAGGCGCCCGGGAGCCGGGGCTCTGCCCTGTCTTGCCACCTGGAAGGAGACAGTTCTGATTAGTCGGCCATAGAGGAAGAGAAAGCCCCTGTGCTGGGGAAGCAAGACCAGCCCAGGCTCTTGCGCTGATGCCAGGGAGCTGCGCGCAGAACGTGTGTCCTCTGAGGTCCGGGGGCCGCCACACATGGGGCCAACTGGACCAGCCGCAGGCCCCACCAGCGCGAACTGTGCTCCCTCCTACGAGCCCAGCCCAGCCCAGACGGCCTCCGGTGCAGCACCCACCTTCCCACTGCAACCCCCTCCCTCCATCTCTGTCTCCGGCCTCCACGTCCCCCTGCCCAGGGAGGACGCCGACCACCCCCTTCATGCCTCCTCTTCTCAAAGTCGCCCTCACACTCGCTAGCCATCACCACTAGGTCCTCAGCCCTTACTCAGGTCCTGCTTTGAAGCCTTGATGTACCAATCAGTAGTTGGGGCTGGACACTTCCTCACTCACAGCATTTTGTGAGCAAGGATTTGTTTCTGCCTGGAGAACAGAAGAGCCCTGATGCTCCTGTATATCGGGAACTCAGAAGTCAGCGGGCAGACACCAGTCTGAGGCTCCAGGGCCAGCCAGTGACCTTGAGTCTCAGTTGCACACCGCTGCAAGTTCAAAGCCCCTTCTCCCAAGGACTTCCACTCCCCAGGGGCTGTCTCCTGTCTACATTAGCTCATAAATTCTTCACCACATCAATCCCAACTCGAAACCCCCCCCAAATACAGTGTTTTCCCTAAGAGGAATTCTAGGGAATATATTTTCCCTACTCCAGTACACCTATATTTTGCAAACCTCATAAAAACACAGGGACAACACTAGAAAAAATCATTCCTTCTCACACTTAACCACTTAGTGGATGCTGCAGAATAGGAGATAGGGCCTCCCTAGTGGTGCAGCGGGTTGAGCGCTGCACTGTGAAGCATCGCGTGACATAGAAGCGCAAGTTCGATCCCTGGCCAGGAAGGGAACCCACATGGCGCAGCAGACCTCTCCTGCCTCACCCGCTGCTCCCTCAGCAGTGTACTTCAGTAGATCTACCTGTTCTGCTCCCCACTCTGGTGCCCCCTCTCACCTCCCACGACTTTGGCCTGTACCCCAGCTCTTGTGAACATAAATAAATCCATCTTTAAAAGAAAGGAGACACAGTTTTCACCTCAGAGTATAAACACAGTGTATGTTCGTGGTGCTGAGCTTTCTGGGTGCTGAGTCTGCAGGGTGTCTACCCAAGCTAAACCATACCCCAGAGTACCTGATGCCCAAAGCCACCCAGTCAAAGCAAGGGGGGGAGGGGCAGATGGGCACTGGGCTAAGCTGAGCAGGCAGGACGGTGGCATCCGACTGTCCAAGTGGATGCCCCTCCTCTCACTCTGGGCTCAGTTGTTCAGACCACGTGACTCGTTCCCAGCCTCAGCTAGGACTGGCTGTTCTCGAGGCAGGGCAGGGGAGGCGCTGTTCTTCTATTGAGGGCTGTCTGTGCGGTTCTAGAAGAGTCTGTACTGATGCACACCCGCTGCTGACCTTACTCCCATGGGCAGCAAAGACAGGTGCTGCCAGAGCAGCTGGCTGAACATGAGCAGGGCTGGAAAGCCTCCAGCTGCCTCTGCAGTGACAGGGCTCCCACCTGTACCTCCAGGATCTCCGGGTCGGCTCAGGGACTGCTGCCTGCATGTCCTCCCTCACACAGGTTCTCCCAGTGTCCACAGGTCAAGATGGAGGACCCAGGCAGCTCCCTAAAAGGGGAGGTCTACCTGTAGGCCCAGTTACTACGTGTACTTTATTTATTCATTTATTTATGTATGCATATACAACAGCTGGGGTACAGGCCAGAGGTGTGTGGGGTAAGAGGAGTCACCAGAGTCAGAGTGGGGAGCAGAACAGGTAGATGGACTGAAACACACTGCTGAGTGGAGCAGCGGGCGAGGCAGGAGAGGTCTGCTGTGCCATGTGGGTCCCCTCCCTAGCCGGGGATCGAACTCGTGCTGCAGTGACTGCTGACGCCTCATAATGAGGTGCTTAACCCCTTGTGCCACCAGGAAGGCCCCTATTACATGTACTTTAAGGGGACAGAAATCGACACTGAATCACCAATGCTAACTTTATAATCCTAACTGGGGATGAACCAATTATTCAAAACCTTTAAAGTGACTCCATTAAAGGAGGCTCTGCTTACTAACAAGCAACCAAAGGAGAAACGGGCAAGCCCATTTTGACCGTAACACATGAGCACAGCGGCATGGATGGCAGAAGACCCATTTGACTTATGTTCATGCCCAACAGGAGATGAAGCCGAGAGCTGGCAGCATGCATTAACAGAGGAGCTGGTGGTGTGAATGCAGGCGAGGCCGCCAGGCGGGCACAGGGCCAGCAGAGAGAGCCCAGGGTGAGCCATGCGCAGGAAGGAAGGGAGGGCGCTTTCCTTCATAACACAAGTGCTAAGCCTGGAAGTTCAACCAGGAAAAATAGGAAGCCATGAAGTGGGTGGAGAAAGGCCACTAAGGTTATCAAGGAGGCTGATGAGAAAGGAATCTGCTCTAGGGCCTGGGGTGTATCAGTACCTAAAATGTCTCTTCTTTCTTCCATCTGTTTATGTTTCTAGAAGGACCATGAATGGCACGGGAGTCTCATCACACATTCCCTAATAACTAGGCGGTGTCTACCAGGCATAGTATGTCAAGGATCATCACCTTGGAGCACTGCGCCAGAGCCTCACTATGTCTTTCAAAGACCCAGGGCACTTTGGCTTTTGCAGGCCCCTTCCTCCTTAAAAGAATCATTTAAAATGATATTTTATGAGTGTATCTTATGTTTTATATATATATATAAGTTTTCTATATATACAAGTTTCTATAACTGGAACATATAAAATATGTTTTATATAAGGCACATATAAGAAAGGCAAATCTATTCTTTGACTCTAAAAGTGCATGGGTTTTCTCCCAACTTGAAAAGAAATTTAAACATTTTCATGGGCCACTAAAAGTATTGTAAGCAACAGAGATAGCGCTTCCTGTGCTTACTGGCTCAAGCAACCATACGACCCATGTATACCTTCCACTCACAGATACTTACTAAGCACCTACTACGTGACAGGCATTTTTAATGCCATGAATAAGATATGGTGCCTGCTTTCATGGAGCTTATATTTGGAGGAAGTACACAGACAATGAACAGGTAAGACAGTAAGTATGTAATATGCCAGGTGGTGATCATACAAGAACTCTGAGCGGACCTGGAGGGGATATGGAGGGTGAGGTGGGACTGATATTTTGTGTGGGGTGATGAGTAAAACCAACTGACAGGTTCATCAGGTGCTAGTTGAGCGGAGACCTGAGGAAAAAGAGAGAGGGAGCCAGGTGGACATCTGGGGAGGAGTGTTTAGGTCGGGGGAGAAGTCAGAGCAAAGGCCCTGTGGCTACCGCTTGCTTGGTGGGTGGGAGAACATCAAGGATGGCAGCATGACCAGAATGGAGGCTGTGAGACAGCAGGTGTCCTTTCTCTAAATGACAAGGGGGTGGTGGGAGATCTCTGAGGGAGGAGAGCTATAGTCTTACCCAGATGTGGCACCCTGTCATGGCTCCTCCTTGAGTTTCCACCCTGTGGCAGCCCCTACTAGTCACCTCCACATGGAATCTGATCTCCTTTGAAGGGATCAGTTCTTGTCTTCCCAAGCATCTGACACTCTCCTAGGGAGACCAGTACGAATACTGCTCACTGACTTGGGCTACTGTCATAAAACCTGACTGGAGATTATTTCTGCTTTATTTCTGTGTAGAGAAGCTAGCAGAAGTTTTATGTCTCAAAGGATTTTTTTTTTTTTTGATGCCACTGAGGCGTTTTGAAAAAGAAGGAGCTGAAAAAAATGCTAGTTCTCATTATTAAGAAGGAACTCAGCACTGTCTTTCCTGAAAAACCTTCAGGAAAAATCGCGGACATGACAATGGCATCTGAGAGGGTTTAAGCTAGATCTCAGAGCATTCTAGAAGCCCTATCTCTGCTGGACTTCATAGCAAGTAACGGCAGTAAATGCATCGCATAATGTCACAGTCGAAGAAACCACCGAGAAGGGCAGTAAAATCACATGGCAGAAGTTTCTATAACTGGAACATTTGGGGCTTGATATTCCCTGGGATAATGAAATTTCTGGAGTTTATTCAGCTTGCTGGCTAAAGAGTGTAGTCATAGGAATATGTTTCCCTGAACACAATAAATATGTATTTGCTAATTTTAATGCACTGCCCTCGAAGTATCTAATACCTACCAAAACACAAGTGACTGTGGTAAAGTTGCAAAAATAACCTCGATTATCTACTTATTCCTGATTTTGTATTGCACAGTGATTCTGCAGCTCTTCTTATTCACATCCCCACCCTTGTTGCTGGGTTGGCCACATGACTTGTTTTGGACAAGAAAATGTGGCAGGAATTAATACTTGCCAATTCTAAGATTAAGCTTCAAGAGACTTTATATACTTCTGTCCTCTCTGCTAGAACTCTGCCACTGCCATGAAAAAAAAAAAAAAAAAGCAAAAAACACCTGAATAGTTTACTAGATTTTGAGGGATCCTATGGCTGTGTCAGGTTAGTTGTTCCAGCTGAGGCCCCCAGAGATTTGAGAAATATAGCATCAGCAATGCCACCCACCATCCCATGGGTACAGCAGGAAGTCCAGATCAGATAACCTTAAACTGCCAACCCAGAAAATTACAAGCTACCTAAATGTTATCTAAAGCTCCTATGTCTTAGCGTGTTTGGTTACACAGCCCTACCTACCTGATATGATGGCTAAGAACCATCACGATCCACACATTGCCAGTGTGTGATGTCACTAAAATCTAGTAGGATCTATGCCTCTGTCTATACTTTGCAGTTGGAGCTGTGATTAGACCATTGCTAGACCCCACGTGCTATGGCAAATCATTCTTCAGTTACTGCCCATACAAGGGAGGGACTTAAATAGAACGATGACTGAAGAGATCTCATGAGAACAACTCCACGCTTGGGAAGTCTCCAGTCATCAGGGTCCGAAATACGTGCTCCCCTACTACAGGACTGTTCACGGGAGGATCTGTAGCTGGTTCTGAAGCGCAGAGGCTCACAAGGCCTGTAGGTGCTTCCTTACCTGCTGCATCCCTCTGGCCTGCTGGTCGCAGCACTGGGAAGCCACCGGCAAACAGATCCCCCAGCGCTGGGGGCGTGCTCCCGCCCCGGGAACTTGCAGGGCCTCCTCCTTCTTTGTTGGCTCCTTTAGAACCTTGAGAGAGAAGAGACAAGCAGAGGACCTGTGGGCGACCCTGAGCAGCCAATCGTGCCACCCTGGGCCATGGCCTGCCAGGGCAGGCAGCCTCCTGGGTCTCCGCCTCCCTCCTTACCCTTCTACTCGGCGTCGTTCCAAACACACCCGGCCTTGCACCCTGCAGACTCATGTGCCAGCAGTCTGCTACCCCCTTGGGCTCCACCAAAGAACTCACCATCAGCAGACTGCTCTGCAAAGTGACCAAAACAGAGGGACCTAAACATTGCCTTTTAGCAGATGCCAGTGCGCACACCCAAGGGGCACCTTGCAAGTTATAAAATCCGAACACTGTCGGTGTAGACTTGGCTCCAGGAAGACTAGACAGAGAACCCGCAGATTTAATTCAGTCAGCAATTTAAACTCGTCCCCCACTCTCCCAGTGCCTGGCCTGGAACCGTAAGTGGAGCAAGGTCTGCAGCAGAGATTTATGCTTCGGCATCACTTCCTGCTCTGGCCCTCAGCTCTCACTCCTGGAGCCCTGCGTGCTTCCCTGCGCCTCTTCTGGTATGAGCTCCTGAGGAGGTGTCCCTCACTGCAGCCTGCCAGATGTGCGTGAGTTCCAGCTACGCAAAATGAGAAGATGTCTGGCTTACGAGAGTTCCTGGCAGAAAATGTTCCAGCCTGAAGCTAATTTGCGAGGAGACTCAGGGCGCTGTGCCCACTGGTGGGCGGGCGTGGCCAGCTGATTCGGAGCGTTAATACTATACGTACATACTCACGGCAAGGGTCAGAAGTGAGTGTTCCAATAAAATATGCTTATCTGTTCATCGGGCTTAACCAGCAGACAGCCAGTCTAACCGGAAACTCATTTTTCTCATTATCAATGTTGAGACTACTTCTTAAAATAATTTGTGTAAGGCAAGAGAAAAATATCTGATGGCTTCACTTTTAGGGGGAATGTGAAAGAACAACAACCACAACAAAAGATAAAAAAGAAGAAAACAAAAAAACAAGAGAAAGCTCAAGGAAATGAGCAATTACAACCAAAAACAAACAAACAAACAAAAACTCAACAAGATCAAAAGGTCAAAGATAAACCCCAGGGATGGGGGGGAGGGGGTGTGGGGTAGGGTGAGGGTGGGCAGAGGGAAGGGAGGGCAAAGATGGGGATGAGGCAGAAAGAGCCCAAGGGACTGAGATGATGGTGCACGGGTAGAATGGTGGTGGGAACTCCCTGGGGACTACAAATGATGTCAAACACAATTAAATAAATCTAATAAAAAAATAAACCTGTCACTCGCCCCCCCCCCCCAAATAATGTGTGTATGCCTGTGTATTAACATGTAATTGCAGATACGGTCTGAATATTTTTAGGACCACCTTTGAGACTTACCACATGTACCATTTTAAAATACCTGAGTTTAATGATAAATAGTTCATTATTTCAACCTCGACAATTCTGACCCAAAACAAAAGAGCAGGTATTATTCCCTCCCCTATTCTGTAGACGAACAAACAGCCTCAGCAAGGTTCCCAGAAGTGTCCGGGAGCAGAATCAGGGCCCAGCATATGGGCCATTTGGCCCACACACAGCGTGACTTCTCTGTCACACTCTGCAAGACAGGAAAGCTGCCGTCGACGGTTGTGTAAGAGAACTCGGGATTTCTTTTTCTTGTGAAAATCAAAGCTATAGTTTTTAATGTTGTTTTAATTTTTCTCTCACTGAGTTTGAGGACTATGTTGACACAGGGTATGTGTCACCTCCCACTGGGTAAGCACAGTGTGGTGTATCCATAAAACAAACACAGCTGAACAACATGGGGGTTGTGGGGTTCTGATGCCCCCAACCTGCCCTCCAGGATTCGAAAATTTGCATGTGACTTTTGATTCCTACGAAACATAAGTAAAAATTGTCGATATTCACTGGAAGCTTTACTGATAACATAAACAACTGCTGAACACGCATCCTGTAACCCTGTGTGTTATGTTATATGCTGTATTGTAATACGGTATATTAGAGAAGTGATGACGTTATTAAAATCATACAGTACTTAATGTATTATCAATACACTAAGTTTATACATCATCTATTGACATGATGAATCATCTCTGTCAGCAATTAGATCAATATGGCCTTATAAGACAAAAAAACAGTAACTGTTATATGCATTACTAACACTAGACATCAGAAGAAAGATAATGTGAAAAATAAACCCATATTTATTCATCCTTAATGACTCATGCACTGATAATCTCCAAAAAGATTTCCAAAGTCATTACTGAAAAAATTCTGCAGGTAAGTGGACTCTCACAGTTCAAACTCACTCAAGGGCTAATTGTATTCTTCAGCAACAAAAAGGGCTGGAATTCTGTCACCTACTACAACGTGGGAGAAATTTGAAAACATTATGCTGAGTGAAAGGATACATCTTGTGAGTCCAATTACATGCAATACCCTAAATATGTAAAGCCACACAGACAGAAAGCAGATTTCGTGGTTGTCACGGCCTGGGGGATGGAGGAATGGGGAGTGGCTGCTAATGCATATGAAGTTTCTTTTGGGCTGATGGGAATGTTCTGGAACCAGATAGAGGTAATGATCCAACAACACTGTGAATATATAAATGCCACAGAACTGGATATTTTAAAATGGCAGATTTTATATTATGTGTATTTTATCACAATAAGAAAGTGATCTCACCATGAGGCTCTTTAAAAGCACCTGAAAAAGGATGGAAGAGATGCCACAGACTGTCCGTGCACCTGGAGGGAAGCCCTGACCCGCTGACCCTTGTGGACTGGACACTGAGCAGGTCTGAGAGGGCCTGCTGTGTCATCTGGGGAGCAGGTGGCTCCTGCCCTGAGCAAGCGAGGGTTTCCGGCTGAGCCTCGTGCCAACTGGCCTTAGTTCACAGCAGGCTGCTTGGGCTGCTCACTTACTCTCGATTTGCGGGGCGCTGCGGTCATTGGTCTGCGTGACTTTGCGCAGGTGAGTTCCTTGCCGGATGTCGGCCAACAGTGCGTTCCGGCCCTTGGGATCTGCCTTCCTTAAGCTAGGAGGCTCTGCACTTAGCTGTAAGGGAAGCGGAGGGATTTGATTAGAATTGCACAATTGACATAATTGGCAGACAAGTCAATGCCGTCTGCGGAGAGCTGTCCCATGCTTCTCCTCCTCCCTGCCTGCCCGTCCAGCGCGACTCCTCAGGTTGAACTTGCCAGTGAGTTACTTACCTCCCAGTCTTGGAGACTCGCTTCCTGCTCATAACTGTCTCCCTAGGGGCCTAGAATGGGGTCCCTGCTGCGCTGGCCTTCCCGGTCTTAAAGTGCCCTGAATTCACAACCCCTCTTCCCACGCCCCCCACCCATAGGTGGGCACCAGCCACAGACCAGGACTTCTGTATGGCCTGACCCTTGTTCCTAACTCTGAACCATCACCCTTCCTGGTGTCCCCGCTCCCTCCTGGACCACATCTTAGCTGACCCCCAGATTGATGACAGGAGCTGGTGATGCTGCCCTCTCATAACCTGGGCTATCCTTCATAACCATGGCTCTAAGTGGGGTCCAGTCTCCAGTTCTCATAGCCCCCCTGATGTTGCGCATATTATGTCTTACAACTGGCGCAGATTCCACCTGCAGGAGCTGGTTCAGAGGGAGGGATGGTGAGCATGTGGACACAGAGCAGAGAGCTGGAAGTTCAAAGGGAACTGGAGCCCTGAGGAGTCAGAAAACTGGGGAGTAGGGAAGGTAGGTCAGAGATCCAGTGACTGCTCACGCCTCTGTGCCGGGTGTGTCACATTAATGCTCGTGAAACTTTGTGAGCTTGCCCTGATTTCTGCAGACAAGGAAACAGAGGCTGGAATTGTTCAAGATCACGATACTAGGTTCAAACCCAGATCTGTTCACTTCCAAAGGCTGTGTGCTTTCTCACTTTGCAGCCACGCAGCTGTAAGGGCATGTGCCATGGTTAGAATAAGTAGCCCATAGGGCCTCCCTAGTGGCACAGCGGGTTGAGGGCTGCACTGTGGCGCTTCCACAGCACAGCAGCACGAGTTCAATCCCAGGCCAGGGAGGGGACCCACATGGCACAGCAGACCTCTCCTGCCTTGCCCGCTGCTCCCCTCAGCAGTACTTCAGTGGATCTGCCTGTTCTGCTCCCCACTCTGTCTCTGGTGAATCCTCTTACTCCTTGTGACTCTGCCTGTGCCCCAGCTCTTGTATGCATAAATAAATAAATCTTAAAAAAAAATAGCCCATGGACTACTAAAAACAGTACATGCATGTTGTCGAGAATAATCTTGGTCCTAATTCTACAAGCAGCACAGAAACCCAAATACTTCACTTCTGTTGTAACTCGAGCTGAAACTTGCCCCGGGGGCTATCAGAACAAGGAGCACCAGAGAGAAGAGCTGAGGTTGGTGGCACATAAGGAGAGGGTGGCTTGCACAGGTGACATGGCCAGGAGGATCTTCTACAGTCGGGTTCATACAACGTGATCTGAGAGCTGGTTAAACATTTCTCACACCAAGAAACACTTCCTAGCACCTGCTGTACAGGGAATACCATGTGTTTTCAGCTTAAATAGCATCACTTTGGGGGCCTTTTCTAAACCCCAATCTAAATAACAACATCCACTCTTCTCCCTTAGGATACTATATTCTCTTTTCCTTTGTAGGTTTTAGTACAGGACATAATTTTCCATTGTGGAAGATTCTCACCTGTGGTTATGCGGTTAAGGTTTATCGCTCTACATTTTCTTTATCATAGAGCCCTGTTTGTTAATTAACAATATACCCCAGAGAGCAGAGCAGAGGCGTCCCCATGAGATAGGAAGGATAGGACTCTGCTGTTCCCAAGGGCTAAGCTGGCAAACAAGAGGTTAAGCAAACACGATAACTCTAAGCCCGCATACCTGCAGCCTTAAATCTCTTTGGCCCATTATTTTTATTGCTGTCTTTCCCCTGGCTGTGCATTCCTGAGCTATCTCTTTGTAGCTTATCGAGCCCCTTAACTGTTGCAGAAGTGAAGCACAGACCCTGAGATGGGGCCAGTTCGCGATGGAGCTGTGGGCACACAGAGCGCAGGGCCCCACGAGATGGTGAGAGCCCCGCACAGCCTCCAAGTTGCAGCTGACAGCTGCCACAATGGAGCAGCAATGGAGGCACCACAGTTGGATGAACAAAGGGGCTTTGGACTAAGTCCATGCTCTTTGCTTTCACAGCCGATAAAGTTTAATTCCTCTGTTTTCCAATCCAAGCCCTAAAGCCCAGATAGACCTCTCATCCTGGCAACTCAGAGAGGTTCTTGTGCCCCGTGAGGTCTCCCTGGAGTTCTTTCCCTGTCTCATTGATCAGTAAACACCAGCCCCTTGTCTGCCCTCACCATGGTGTCTGTAAAGTCCTCTTTTCAATCTTGAGCCAAGAGTCTCAAGAGCTCTTTCCTGGCTTCGGAATCAGGGCCCTTGGTTCCTGGCAAGTGGGGCCGCATGGAGTGGCTGGTTCGTTACCGGCTTATCCACCAGTTGCACGGGGGATGGAAGTGGGCCTAGGGACCTCTGGGTGCCTTCCCCTTGTGCGGTGACACTCAGATAGACTTAGTAACTATTTATTGGATGGTGAATGAGTGAGTGAACAGCGAATGACTGAAACAGACCCAGTATGTAAAGTGTCTTGTCCCCCAAAGCATGCATGTGTTCCAGGGGCCAGGGCATCCCCCCAGGAGTGAGGCTACTTATATAACACAGCATTTGGACGAATTTCCATGTGCGTCCCACAAGGAGGGAGACCTCTGGGAGTTCAGACAGGGCCATATTAGCCAGGCAGAGCAGGCTGCAAAGAAGATATGGAGCCTTAGGCAGCCCTTGAAGTATCGAAGGGCTGCAACCACGCTACAGCTAACTCGGCTTGCTGACTAGACACAGACTAGGAACAGAGGGAACTGTGGTTTTAGCTGAGTGTGCATTTTCACTGGCTGGCTCTATGGCACTGAAGGTGCATCTGACACAGGCTTTGAGAGGGACAAGCTTCAATGTCAGGTTCTTGTCTGGAAACATGCTTTTCAAACCCTTGAAAGAGGCTGCTGGAAGAGTCAACAACAGAACCAAGAGCAAGAACCCTGACCCTCATATTACTTGTGTTTTCAGGAAGGCAGGTACATAGCTGAGGATTTCCTATACTTCATATTTTAACAAGACTGTGTAAGCCATTTTGATCAATAACTTATCATAAGCTGCAGGTTTTCAGATTATTAAAGACTCCTCTCATTCTATGTATCAATAATGAATGACAGGAGTAAGAGGCCACCAGAAATATCACGACCAAGAAGGTATGAATTTTTTGTAAAAAATTTTTGTGAAAATCCCAAGGACTTGGGGAGATGGTGTTTGATAATCTTCCTAGTTACAAGATAAACAGCACAGTGCATTATGATAGTCAAGGTCCAGTTCGGGGCTAACCTTGCAGAAGATGAGGGTTAAAATGGTGCATTTTTCTGTTTAAAGAAGCCACTAGAATGGCGAGCAAACACAGCTGTTATGATCCCTTGGGCACTGGGGGAGGGGGTCATCCTATCCAGTTAAGACACAACTTTTAAATTTATTGCCAAAATGGACCCTCACTCCCTGACCTTGCCTATTCCAGGCTTTTCTGGTGAGGCTATGAAGGACATTTCATGTCCTTGGAATATTGATTTTCATCTTAGTATCTATTTAGCGCAGCTGCCCTCACTATGTTCTGAGATTCCACATGACTGACTGGCTGATCGATCGCTTCCAAATCAGCAGGAGGATATGAAGAGCCACATCACGTTTACACGATGCATTCAGCTCTCTGGACTAAACTTCACTTTGCTTCTTCGACTTTCTGGTTTTCTTTTCCGTGATGCTGTCTGCCCTGGTGATAGTCCACTAGAGGGCTCTCCCTGCCCTGATATTAATATGGTATCCTTTAACCATCTGTAAGGCAGAAGAGAGCAAGCTCATGGCGAGGGTGACCAGAGACACTTAGGTTTCACGATTTTCCTACCAAAGGACATGCAAGGACACGCTTACTCATTTGCACACTGAAGGTCGTATTACAGAATGACAGTTGTTTCTACTCTCCATTTGCAATATTTGGTAACAAGTCATCCAAAATTGCTTTCCTAAAATTCTACAACCCTAAGAAATTTTGTTACCCTGGCCACAGATGCAGGAACAGGACAGATTTCTGAAATTCATTAGAACTTTTATTCTATGCAAATCCTGATTATGGGGCAGCTTTACTAAAAATATGATGGGAGAGACAGTCACTCTTAGACACATTTCTCACGGTGTATTCCACCAACCTCCACCTCTGCACACACACACACGCACACACACACACCACCGAACCAAAACATCCTTTCAAAGAGCTCCAAGTGGAATAACCCTGGCCCTATAAAGAAGCAGGAGGATAATAATGCAAATTAGCTCATTTACTAGTCAGGCAAAGACTGAAAAACAGAAGCGATTAGAAGGACAAAAACTGAATGATAGTTCTAAACGATAACTCTAACCTAGTCAAGGGGGCTGAGGGGTCCATCCTGTCTGGATAAATTAGACAAGCTGTTGCATATATATCTGTCATTCTGACAAATAACCCATCTTAAGTCTCATTTTTAGAAATCCAGGTATGGAATTAGGCACTGCAGGCTGAAAGAGTAGCCCTGCCAATCTCCTAAGTCCAGTGTTTTACTTGTTTATTTTTAGATTTATTTATTTATTTATGTATACAAGAACTGGGGTGTAGGACAGATGTGTGGGTAGGGGAGGGGTGAGAGGATTCACCAGAGATAGAGTGGGGACAGCACAGGCAGATGGACTGAAACACACTGCTGAGGGGAGCAGCAGGTGAGGCAAGAGAGGTCTGCTGTGCCCTGTCGGTCCCCTTCCTGGCCGGGGATTGAACTCGTGCTGCAGTGACTGCAGATGCTTCATAGTGCAGTGCTTAAGCTCTTGCGCCACCAGGGAGGCCCTAAAGCCCAGTGTCTTAAAGAACTGTATGCAGACCCGTGATCACACGACTGGAGCACAGAGTTGCCATAGGTGGGGCCACTTCTTATCTGGAGGTCAGGTGGACTTAGGGCATTTTTGTTGGTGGGACAGACCATTGTTAAGTCTGGTCTTATTTTCTACATGCATGAAGACGTCCACCCATCGGGGTGGCATCTCATCTGCTGGCATGACCTTTGCTACAACATGCCAGCAGCCACCTCTTGTCCAAGGATCTGGAGATCATCTCAGTCTCTGCATTTTCCTCATTCCCAGCAGCTTCTCCATCACAAATTCCTATTGGTTTTTCCTGAGCGATTTCTCTGGAATTGGGCTCTTTCATTTCATCCTTGCAATGACACCTCAACGCAGGCCACCTCACCTCTGGATTCCAGCCCCTAGACTTCATCATGCCTCCTGCCTTGCCTTCCGCCACACCAGACTGACCTCCATAAGGTCACCCCACTCCCAGGGCAAAGCTCCTTGTCGTTCCCCACTGCTCCCAGGATGAAGCTCAAACCCATCCATGCTGCACTGGCCTTTAGGGCAGCGGCCAGACCAGCTAGTCGCTGGGCATTCCCTGCTGGGGCACAGCTCTGGAACTGAGCTCCAGCTAATCGCTCTGCTCTTTCTACACTCTCTTGGCTGTTTTCCAGGATGCCTCCTGATCCTGCAAGGTAAGGTGAGGAGCTCTTCTTTGTTCCTAGAGCAACACGCTTACCTTCAGCAGAGCACCTCCACCCAGCTCAGGTCACTCCACTCAAAACCTGCAGTGAATGGGCCTCCCTGGTGGCACAGGGTTAAGTCTTGGCGTTACCAAGCTATCGCCAGCCATTGTGGCCTGAGTTCGATCCCTGGCCAGGGAGGGACCCACATGGAACAGCAGATCTCTCCTATTTTGCCTGCTGCTCCCCTCAGCAGTGTGTTTCAGCCCATCCACCTGTTCTACTCCCCGCTCTGTCTCTGGTGAATCCTCTTACCCCCGCACCTCTCACCTATACCCCAGTTCTTGTATGCATAAATAAATCTTTTAAAAAATTCATAGTTTTCCATCTCTCTTAGAAAAAGAAACTCAAAGATCTTATTAATATTGTCTGCAGGCTTGACCACATTTCTGTATAGTGCTCTGAGTTTACCTACTTCTCTGATTTTATGTAAAAATGCCAGCCCTTTTTCTGACCACAGCAGTGTAATAAAGTAGTTCTACTATCTGGTGATCTTTTCCTAATGACAAGCTGGGTTTCTGGTATTCATTTTAGCAGGAGACAGAATTTTGGTTCCAACATGAATTCCTTTGGCAGGGAAAAAAATCAGGGAAAAAAAAAAGGAGAATACAGGATGTGAATGGAAAGAGTAGTAAAGAAGACCTATGTGAGAGAGAATTCTAAGATGTGTGCACACATCTGGCAGGATGACGATAGATTTTAGAGGTGGGGATTTGAAAGTTAGTTACTCAGGGACAAAAAATGGATACAGCAGTCCCTGGAGAAACAGTGGGTCAGACACTGGACAAAAACACATCTTTAAATAAATGCATGTGGGGTTAATTTGCATCTGTGACACAGTAATGAATTTGTGATTTGTTAACTGCTAGAGAGGAGGCCTGAAAAGATAAAAAATCAGAAGCGCAACCCTTGGTTAGTAAAACAATCCAATAATTAGTGGATTATTGGAGCAAGGTTAACAGTATGGACTCCCCTGTGGGCAAGACTGACAGAATCCTGTTCTTAGAGAGTGTATGTGTTAGGTACATGCAGGTATGTAACACACACGTACATGTATACATATAAACACAACACACACACATGCTGCGTATACATATAAACACACACACGCTGCTTCCCATTTTTTTCTATTGTACAAATGCCTTCTCATCTCTTCTCACAAATGCCTTCTATCACATGAGTGTATATACAGATCTACATCATCAATATCTGTATCTTTATTTTCTGGATGGGCCTCTCCAGGCTGTCTCCCAAACCAAGCTCCTACTGTATCTCTGAGGCCACCCTCGGGTGATTAAAGCACTCCCTATCTGACTTCCCTTCTCAGAATGCTGTAAGTGGCCCTTCAGCACGCTGTACCCATGAAGGAATCCAGCCAAACTACCACAAGGAATGCTGCAAACTTATTTTCTACTTCTTGGCGAGATTTGCTCTTGATTTCTCCTGTGTTTCTTCACTTCCAAGCCTTGTACTCATGCTTCTGCCTCGTTTGGAATGCCCCAAGTCACCTGAGTCCCCCAAATCAGCAAACTTTTTAAGTGCTACATCAAAAACAGTTTAATTTACAACAGCATCTCTTGGTTTTTAAAACTTCCTCCATTCGTCTTTTCCTTGTGCACTGTGCAACCCCTCTAAAACACGAAGTTTGTAATTCCCTGCGACACTCTGTACCTCACTGAATATTATGCTTTTATGTATATATCGGCCTTTCATTTTGAGTGGGTACTTAGAACGCAATACTGGAGCCATTCCCTTTTCTAGTTCCAGTGCTTGTAGCTTTTTTTTTTTAAACCATGTGAGTAATCTATCAGTATTTTGTTGAGATAAACTCCATCTAAACCTTGGTCCCTGAGTCTCTGACATCCACCTGCTTTGACAAACCTGCTGGTGTGGGAAGAGAAGTTTCTGCCTTTGAAGCTTACCACAGCCCTGCTCTCCAAGCCCTTTTCCTGAGTTTTACCCTTCGGTTATTCTGTCCTAGATGTGGGAGTCCAGTTCAGCACTCTCTTTTCGGATGCCTCCAATATTCCCAAGTCTTAAAGATGAAAATTTAAATTCAGAAAACCTTATTTTAATGCTTACACTGGCATAGATGAGCCAGAAAACCTGCTCCTAGGGATTAACCAGAGGACACACAAACACTAATTCAGAAGAATCCCTGCACCCCCATGTTTATCGCAGCATTATTTATAACAGGTAAGACTTGGAATCAACCCAGATGCCCAAAAATAGATGAGTGGATCAAGAAGATGTGGAATATTAGTCGACAATCTAAAAGGTAAACTAGAGTCATTTGCAGAAGCATGGATGGGGCTAGAAGGAATGATGCTCAGTGAAATGCCAGAAGGAAAATGAATACCAGATGGTCTTACTTATAGGAGGATTATAGGGGATCAAGGGAAAAAAATAACAAAACCACAACAAAACAAAAATAAATAGACAACTACAAATTAGAGTCATCTACAGGGAAGAGGGAGGGGGTGGGATCAAGGCCGGGACGGGAAGAGCACAAGGGACTGTGGTGACGGTACACGGGAGAATTGGTGGTGGGAATTCTACACCTCGAATTGTAAGAAAATACATAAATAATTATTTAAAAACAGAAAACTTACAATGGACATGGAAATACCCTGTAAACTCAACAACAACAAGAGGCCAGCCTTGGGAATGCAGGTCCTGACACTAGAAATTGCTGACAAATAATTCATGGTCCCAACAGTGTCTCAAAATGGGTTGAAGTTTCATATCTTCTGTTGCTTTTAGACAAAAAATGACTATCAAAAAGAAGCATGCTGTGCAATGCAACAAATGAACTTGCAAACTAATGAGCTAACACTCATCAGGCCCACATTCTTCTTCCTGTGAAAGGGTTTCTCTCATTCATCCCAGCCTGGAACCTCGAAGCTCCCAATGCTCCTTCCTCAATTTCGTCTGAAACAGCCAACTTCCGCTGAGACTGGCTCCTCTTCAGCACACACGCAGAAGTTAACGTTCTGAGCGATAAGGCTGTCACATGCCAAGGGTGACAGCTGCAGTAACAGAAAGAATTGGGAAGGCAGGTGTAAGGGCCACCACAACTCCATGCACTTTCCGTGTATTAGCTCATTTAAAGGGCCCTTGAACAACCCCATGGTGTTGCATTAGGTCTGGTTTACAGGCAAGCAAGGAGGGGAAGCAGGTGTCATGGCCAATAATTGGAGCGCTAAGAGGCGACCCCAGCTTTCCTACCACCACATTCTACAGCCACTTAGAAGTGACATCACTCAGGAAAACAGTGAAAGCTCAACACCCAGGAAATTGTGGGAAGCATCAACTGGGTAGGGGGAACTGTCCCCTCGCCTGACACCACAGTAAATGCTCCTTCCTAAGGGGTGTGACAGGCAGACAGGATGGAGGGGGCCGAGAAAGGCTGGCTGGCAGGATGAAAAGAAGAGGAGGAGGGGGGAGGGGAGAAAAGCAGGGCAGAGGTCATTATTTCTAAGAAGGCTGGGCCCTGAGGAGCTAAGTGCTGGACTTTGCCAGGGTCAGAAAGGCCGACAAGGTTGAATGATGGACTCTGAGCACGTCTGATTAGTGCATTGAACGTGAGCCAGCAGCCGTCTGGCAGGGACAGGAGGGCTGAGAGCACTTAAAATGGAAACTGTGCAGAGTAACCCTATGCTGTGGGGCTGATACCCTCAAATGTAAATAGCTTGTACCTGAAACTCCCTTGTCAGGTTATACAGAACCTCCTCTGGGCCAACCCTTCTGGTCTGAGGCCCCCCACTGGAACTAGAAAAGGGAATGGCTCCAGTATTGCGTTCTAAGTACCCACTCAAAATGAAAGGCCGATATATACATAAAAGCAGGCCTCCCTGCTGGCTGCAGGGTAAAATGCAGGGTTCTCAGCATTTGGCCTGCCTCTGGAGACTGCTGGAGATAAGGATCATGAAGAGCACTTAAATATGAAAGGAGCCAAAGTAACAAAAATAACCACAAGGGGGCAAATTCCAAAATTTCTAGGAAGTTCAATATGTTTCCAAAATACTTTATTTCCCTTTATAGACGATACTGTAACTGGATCTAGGCTTTCTAGTCTCACAGTCGCTTTTCCAGGACCTTTGGTGGGGGGAGTGGATGGACAACAGAGAGGACAATAGAAACCTCAGGTTGGACTTGGACTGGATTCCAAACCTCTCTGCTTTGGGACCCTAATTCACCAGGTCTGGGCCGCTGAACATAGGCACTCTGGGACTCATCATTTCCCTTGGATTCAACCCAGTTCGGGACCCGATAGTTGAAGAGTGGCAGATTCTCCCTCCTGCATCCAGCACATAAAGAGTCCTCTCCTCCCCACCTAATGTCTCTGTGGACCCACGCTCTTGACATCCTCTGTTCTTCCCTAGGCCACTTCTTTTGGTGCTAGTTGGGATGCCAAAAGCATATTCCCAGTTGCTAAGAAGTGTGGTGTAGAGGAAAAAGCTGAACTCAAGGGTTAGTTTTACAACTTAAAATTCTGTTGCAGTTGGGTCTTCCATTAGCAAAGCATCTGGGTACAGTTTACCAGCGACCAGTTTGCAAGTGGTCTTGGTAGAGTAAGTCACACCTGGAAGGGCATGTCGGCCTTCCATCGGTGAGAAGGAACCCTTCCTTGCAACTACAAAGGAGGGCTCAAAGCCTTGAATTGATCCAGGATGTGCCATTTATTAGTGGCATAACTTTAGCAAGTTTATTCACCACTACAGGTTTCTACTTTAAGAGAATTTTTAGAGACAAAACAGGAAACACTGAACTATGGTATGGTATGGGAATGCAAGGCAGGTCCGATGTAGTGTAGAGAAGAAAGATCATACGATCATATCAATTGATGCGGAAAAAATCTGATAAAAATCAGCATTCATTCATAAAACTCTCATCACAGTAGGAAGGTAAGGTGATATTATCCATCTAATAAAGGTCATCCACAAGATTCTATTGCTAACAGTTGTACAACTGACCCTTGAACAACAGGGATCTGGAATTCCTGGGACCACTTAGAAGCGGATAGAATGCAGAGGAATTAACAGTAGATGTTTAATGCAGAAGAGTGCTCTGAACCAGCGCCAGATGATGAGGATGAAAACAGAAGAAGAAGTGCTTGTAGATAAATTGACATTAGACAATCTGATAGAAGAGTTCTGATGATTTCTATCACCATGGACCTTTCTATCATATGGACACTGAAACTAAAACAAACTGTGAAGAAGGATTGGAACTAAATACAAACACCTTTGGAGAAATGAAAAAGCAAAGATAGCACATGGAAATAATGATATATTTCTGCCTTTCCTGCTTCGGCCTTCACTCTCACATCCTTCTCTGAGACCACAAGACCATCCCCTCTTCTTTTCTTTGTCTATTTGTTACAGGGCAACCCTAATATAAAATGGGTTTGCCTGACTGGGTCCTCACCCGCGCGCTCGAACGGCACTTATAATGCCCCAACTGCAGGCACACACAACAAAGGTTAATAAAGGGTTTTATTTACAAGGGAAGGAGAAATAGCGTAGTGAATAACACAAGGGGAAGAGAGGGATACAGATCTGTAAATGTCCTACCATTTTCTTGGAGCTGGAACCCAACGGTGCGCTGAGAGCTGACTCCCAAGGAAAAAGGACCCCCCAAGGCCCACGTGTCTGCTTTTATATTCAGCCTGGCTGCTCAACTCCACCCTCAGGTCCCAGTGATCTGCTCTTCGATAATGACCTTATGAGATTTGTAGTCCTTGGATCTTGTAGGTCTGGAATGGGGGTCAAAGTCCATAACCTATTTGTATAATCCATTCAGGAGGGTCTTTCCCCCTAACATATTCAACAAGAAGACCAACAAGGATGGAGCCTCTTATGATTATCCACTTCCACTTATGAGTAAATAGAAAGTACATATTAACTAACTTTATGTCATTAATAAGGCTTCTGATCAATAGCAGACTATTAGTAGTTATATTTGGGGGAGTGAAAGTTATATATGGATTTTCAACTGTGTGTGGGTCAGTGCCTTTATCGCCCACATTTACTTAATGATGAAGTGATTCTTCCCTAAGATCAGCAACAAAGTAAGATATTCCCATCTAATACTCTTATTGATCACCATAGAGGAAGTCCTAGCAAGTACGATAAGGTAAGCAAAGAAATAAATGGCATACAGTTTGACAAGGAAAAAAAGAAAGTTGTCCCTTTTCATAAACAACATGATACTCTATGTAGACGATCTCAACACCCCAAAACTCTTGAGAACAAACATAAGTGAGTTTAGTAAGGTCACAGGATACAAAATTTACACACAAAAATCAATCATATTTATACATACTATCAATAAACAACCGCAATCTGGAATTTAAAAAGCTCCACATTACCTTATAATAGCTCCAAGTACAAAAGAGTTACCTATGCATAAATAAAAAAAAACATGTACAGGATATGGACACTAAAAACCATAAAATGCTGATGAACGAAAGAAGACCTGAGTAAATGCAAAGATACGGTGCTCATGAATCAGAGGATTCTACGGAGTAAGGGTGAGAAGTCTCCCCAACTTATATATAATTTCAAAGCAATTTCAATCAAAATAGCAATAAGAGTTTTAAATATAGACATGCTGATTGTAAAACTTATATGGAAAGACAAAGGAATGAAAATAATATTGCAAAAATGAAAGCCGAAGGAGTCAAACTGATTTAAGATTCACTGAAAGCTACATTAATCAAGATGGTGTTATATTGACAAAAGGATAGAGACACAGATCAATGGAACAGACAAGAGTTCAAAGTAAACCCACACAACCGTGCGTGGTCAATCGATTTTTGACAAAAGTGCAGGAGCAATTTAGTGAAGAAAGGACAAATTTTTTTCAACAAATGATTTTGGAGCAATTCAACATCCCTAAGCAAATCATACCACCATTAAAGCTCTGCCTCAAGTTTCACTGGCGACACTTGGTGGGGAGGGAACAGGGGAAGGGAGGAGGGCAGACGGGAGCACGGGGGACTGAGGTGATGGTGCACTGGTGTTATGGTGATGTCAAATATATGTAAATTAAAAAAAAATATATTAAAAAAAGTTTCATAATAAATTAGCTCAAAATGAACCATAGATTCAAATCTAAAACATAAAACTGTAACCTTTCTTTTTACATTTTAAAAGGACAGGCTTATCTGGAAAAGGAAAGAAAAGACGCTGGCACAGCACCCTGGGTAGAAAGAGCTGCTGCTGCTGTTTTGCAAAGGGAAAAGGTTTGTGAAAAGAAACACCTGCATACTCACAGGAGTGCAGAAGAGCTGCCCAGACCATACCATTTTCAAAAGAAAATACAGGAAAAATCTTTGTGACCTGGGGTTATTAAGCAAAAGGTTCTTAGGTAAGACACCTCAACAACAACCCATAAAAGAAAAAATATTACTAAATTGGAATTCATCAAAAATGCTAAGGTTTTGTTTTGGGAAAGAAGCCATCAAAAGAATGAATAGACAAACTACATACTAGGAGAAAATATTTTCAAACTGCCTATACAACAAAAAATGTGTATTCCAAATATATAAAGAACTCGAAAGTCAATAGTTAGTAAACAAAAACCCCAGTTTAAAAACAAAAAGACAAAAGACTTAAGCAGATATTTCACCAAAAAGGATATAGAGAAGGCAGATTTTGAACAAAGATGTTCAGTATCATTAACTACTAAGAAAATGCAAATTAAAACTATGACGAGCTACCACCACATACCTATCAGAATAGCTAAGTAGAACTAAACAAAAACCTGACAAAACTATGTGCTGGAAAAATGTGGAACAAATGGAGCTTCAAACATTGTTAGTGGAATTGTGAAATGGTACAGATACTCTAGCAAACTGGTAGTTCATATAAAGTCAGACACGCACACGTACACTTAACATATGACCCAGTAATCACACTCCTGGAGATTTACTCTAGAAAAATAAAGACTCATGTTCATACAAAACATGTACATAAAAGCTTAATCAGCTTTATCCATGATCACCAAGGACTGAAATGAACCAAATGTCCTTCAATGGGTAAAGAGATGAACATACTGTGGAATATCACTCAGCAGTGGAGTAAGAAGAAAATAGAACACTTGCTACATACAATGACATGGATGAATCTCACATGTGTCATGCGAAGGTGACATATGCTAGTCTTGCGAGGTCTCACACTGTGTGATTACATGTGTAAGACATTCCGGAAAAGGTGAAACTAGAGTGACGGAGAATAGACAGATCATTGGCTACCAGGGAGTAGGGATGGGCCTGGTACGACTACAATGGGGTAACACTGTAACAGGGTGGTCCCCAAAAAGGGGAAGTTCCAAAATCCTGGTTCTCCCTAAGTGGGTAGAGCTAAAATGCTGGAAAAAGCATTTTTTATGCATACAAGCACTGGGGTACAGGCCAGAGCTAAAAAAATGCTGGAAAGAAGAAATAGGGGGACAGAAGAAAGGAAAAAAAAAGGAAGCAGGATGGAGAGCAGCAAGGAGACCTGGAGGAGGCACGTGGAGCAGAGGGACATGTGAAGAAACTGCGCTTGCTTTTTGGTCTTCAACTAGTTAAAACAGATGTGGGTAAGAGACCCGTGGGAAGCTTAATAATGGCAGCTTTCATCTTAATTTTAATTTTACTCTTTTCCTCCCGAATTTGTCTAACTCTTTCTAACCCTTTTCTATGGGTCTCTACTAAAAGGTCCTTTCAACTTGTGGCAGGCTTTTAGGCCTTGCTTTGGGCCAATCCTATTTAACTAAACTTTTTCCCTCAAGGAGATGGGTAACTTTAAATACTTAACTTAGTAACTATGTTCTTTGTCCTTTCTGTATTGTACCCTAATTGTATTAAAATTCCTTTCCATTAAAAATCTTATATGTGTGTCTTAATGCAGCAAATAACAAAACCCATTCAGAGAGAGCAGGTTTGGGGGTTCTAGGGTAACAACACCAGAGAGGTTTGAGGGTGATGAACCCTTACACTTTTTCTGATTATGATGCTGGTCTCATAGAGTTGTTTCCCTCTCCTGCAAAAGTCAATCTTACTGTTATGTTAATTAAAAATTAAAAAAAAAATACAGCTGAGAACATTTGGGAAGTGGAAGATAGAAAAGAGAGAGCGTAAAGGGTTCAAGCATATGTCAAATGTTGACCCAAACAAAAAGAATTTAAGTGCCTTCTCTTCAGTTACAAGGTGTGCTGATCAATTCCAGGCATCAACTTGTCTGGCTAAGAGCTGCCAGGCAGTTGGTAAAACATGATTTCTGGATGTGTCTATAAGGGTGTTTCTGAGGAGATCGGCACTTGCATCAGTACAGTGTGTAAAGGTTACCCTCACCAATGTGGGTGGACCTCTTTAATCCACTGAGGGTCTGAATAGACCAAAAATGGCAATAGAAGGTTGAATTTGCTGTCTTCTTGAGCTGAGACATCCATCTTCTTCTGCCACTGGGCATCAGTGCTCCTGGTTCTCAGGTCTTTGGACTTACAATGAATTATACCAGTGACTTCCATGCAAATTGTGACTCTCTGCCTCCATAATTGTGTGGGCCAATTCCTATAAAAATTCTCCTCAAAAATATATCCTGTTGATTCTATTTCTGTGGAGAACCCTGACTAATTCTCAAAGGTGAGCACAAAAAGGGAGTGAAGATAATGGTATACATATCAAAAATAAAGTGGAGCGTAGGGGAAGTAAGGAGAGATGTAAAGGAGCTAAGTCCTCATCTCACATAACAATAAGCCAATAGATGATGTCTCCTTGTAATACATAAAGAAACAACAGTATTGCCCTACTATTTAGAGACTGCAACTTAATAAATTGCAAATTTATCATCTCTTCTACAAGCTTGGTTGAAAAAGCGAACACTATTAGAACTTTACCCAGACTCTCGCTGCAGCTCTCTTTGCATTCTAGACTAGCTCATTTTTCAGCCACAGGCTTGCACTGAGCTGATAAGCCTTTTGTGTCACTTGTAAGATGCTAACATATTCTGAGGGCGACACATGACCAGGTCATGTGACCACCCTTGTCTACTGCCCCGGGGTCTCCCTTACCCTCTATCAGTTCATGGCCCTAGAGTGAGCCTTTTACAATACAAGGAAGTTTGAACATCTGGAGCGAGGCTAGTGGGTCAGGAGTTCTGGGACAAAGAAGTCGGCATTCGCAGGTTCTGGTAAGAATTAACTGCTCTGGGGTCAAAAGGATACCGTGGAGTGGAGTGTAGAGTGGCGCAGGGCCTCTGCACCTCTACGTGGTATTTCACCGCCAAGCACTTCCAGGTATTCTCCCTCCAGTCCTGGCACCCCAGACTCTGCAACCAGACAAGTCCTGCCCAATATCATTTTCATCATTCCGACCTCTGGTAGGAATGTACAGTCTCTGCTGGTTCAGCTACACCATCTCTGTGACGTCCTTTCTGAAAACCCTCGTGGGTCATCTTCCTGCCCGCCTGGCTCTCACAAACATTATCGCAACAATGCAGTCTCAGGACTGCAAACACTCTCAGCTTGCAAGTCTTCCCAAGTCCATGATGCTGTGGGCACTCACAGTAACCTGGGACCATGTCAGTTCCTTCGTTTTCCATCTAATCCAGGATCACTGCATACCAAGAGTCCAATTCATATTTGTTTGACTTTCTTGGTCTGTTAAACATATCATTTTGTTCTAAAATTCTCCATAAAGGGCCTCCCTGGTGGCGCAGTGGGTTAAGCAACACACTATGAAGCAAACCACAGCCATTGCAGCACGAGTTCGATCCCTGCTGCTGGCCAGGGAGGGGACCCACATGGCGCAGCAGACCTCTCCTGCTGTGCCCGCTGCTCCCCTCAGCAGTGTACTTCTGTTGATCTGCCTGTTCTACTCCCTGCTCTCTGTGGTGAATCCTTTCACACCCCACCGCCCCCCGCCCCCACACACACCTCTGGCCTGTATCCCAGTGCTTGTATGCATAAATAAATCTTTAAAAAAAATAAATAAAATTCTCCATAAAGACAGTCTCAGGTTGCTCCTCTTTGGGAGGGAAGGACAATATCTCCAGTGAAGAAAACTAAGTAATATCTGAAATAAATGACCTACAGAAAATAGTATAAAATATTACACTAAGAAGTCAAGACAAAGAAAAAAGGGAAAGAAAGCAGGAAGGCGGGATGGAGACTATATCTCCCCACCCATTTACTTTTTCCTTCTGCATTTTAAAAATCTCTTTTGTAAAGTTTTATTTCTCTTACTAGGAAGATACTTGTTACACCTCCATGTATCTTGGTGAAAGGTAAATTTAAGTAAATATAGGAAATCAGTACTTCCTGGCCATAACTTGCAAGAAAAGTATGAACTTGTCTCCTAGGCCTGGCATTGCCAAACCGGACTGTCGCTGTTGCTCATTTAACAACAAATATTCCACAGGCATCACCTGCAGGAAAGGACAGAGTCAGGGCTGGGGCGGGGTGAGGGAGGAGAGTGACCCTAGCACAAATTATGTTGTGCAAAACTCAAGAATGTGCCGGCAGGGCCGAAACATCTGGAATCTACTCAGTCCACATTTGGGCCTGGCTGGCATTTAAGCAACTTAGATAGGTCCCTTGAGGAGGAGCTGATTTGTAGTCCCAGATTATGCTGCCAAAACAAGTTCATGATCTCCCTCACGTCAGCCCCCAAACATACACACACACACACCCTTGCATACCTGATACTCTTAAAATATCTCAACAATCATCATTCAGGTCAACCAGGTTCAAAACCAAGAACTCACATTCTCATCATCGAAGGGTTGGTCAAATTTTTTTTTTTTTTTTTTTCCTGCTCCAGCTTTATTCAGGCTGCCTGGCAGGGCCACAGGGCTCTGCTATGGGTTGGTCAATTTTACCATCATCCATCGACTCTACTTCCAAAGCATCTAACTCCTACCTCCCTTTTTGAATCCCATCAGTTTTTGTGTTCACGTTCTCTTCCCTGGCACCCGCACCACTTAAACTGGGCTCCATTCTTGACCGTGGGGGCAGGTCAACTCTCAGGTGTGCAGGAGGAAGCGGGGAGTCTCAGAATCACAGATTTAAATTAGCCTCTTGCTTTCAAAATCTCCACTCTAGTTAAACTTTCAAGGTGAGAGTCACAGAACTAGGACAAAACCCACTTGGCATGAAGTTTAAGGTCTTCTAGAATATGATCCCAGCTCATGGCTCCACTTCCCACCCACATGTTTATATGCTACTGTGTGTCACAGTCAAGTCTCAAGCATCCCTCGCTCTTGAAATGCACCTTTTCTTCCAATTCTGCCAATGAAAACCACATTCACCTTTGAAAGCCCAGGCTTTCTCGGAAACCTAAATTAACTCAGGCTTAGAATTAATTCTTTGCATTCTTCCTTGCACTTCAGCTCTCATCCACTTATCATGTCAGAGCCCCACCTGCAGAAGTCTAACCCAGGTAAGCAGGTATCAGCCAGGATTTCCCGAGTCCTTCAGAGCCAGAGAAGCCTGGTACAGAGCCCTCTTTGGTGCCCCTGGAAGCCTAAAGTCTCCCAGAAACGACTGTAATTTCAGGAGAGTTTATGACTCACGGGCACATTTGCTTCCAGGTCCAACTTTCATTCACCTTCTCTCTGCTCTACTCATGGACACAGAAACACAGCTATAGGGTGGCGGGAGAACTATGGGAACTACAACAAGGTAAAAAAAGTAAATAACTAGTTCATAAAAAATATATAAAAGTGAAAAATAAAACAGTTCAAACCTTCTCTGATCCTTCCCCGTTTTCCTTCACAGTCCACCCCCCCCCCTTAAAACAAACCTCAAAATATTAAGCGTTCATGAGCACAAAATAATAAGCATATATTAAAATGTGGATGCAGAACAGGAGGGTCCATCCCAAGAACCATCAAAAACTTCCCACTGAGCCTGGGCGTTTTTGGACTCAAATGATCTTCGATCACCCCAACATAGAGGGGTTCATCTGGCTCAGCACTTCCTTAGTCACCTGCCTTAAGCCATTGTTCTGGCGACTCTCACATCTCTCTTCCCAACTCTCTTTTCTCAACTCTAGCTCTTAGGAAAACAGCAAACCTTTCTCTTGCTTTGTGGCCTGTAGTTAGCCTTTTTTTTTGTCTTTTCCCTGTTTCAAATTCCCCCTTACTCCTGCATATTTTATCAAGATTTGTTCCCAAAGACAGGTCCCTCAAGACTAATTCCAGTGGCAGCTGCTGAGATAGTATGCTTCACATCTTGATGTGCATCTGTCTTCCCCAAGTAAGCTCTTTGAGGCAGAAATGATGTCTAAATTAACTCTTGCAGTGCTCAGCACAATGTCTAAAACGTAATAAACACTCCAAAAAAGCCATGGAAATAAAAGCAGTTCTCTAATGTGATAACATAGCATGAATTGAAAAGAAAAGCAACTATTTTTTGCCCTAAGAATCACAGAAAGGACTCACCAGATCCCCGAAGTGTGACTCATACAACATACTCCCATGAATGACACTCTTGTATATTTTTAATCAAATGGGCCACCTCAAACCCTCCCTGAAAAACAGTAGCATCTGCCGAACTGGATGCCAGCATTGCTGGGGGAGAGCAGAAATAAACTCAAGGTCATGACAGCTGCAATGACTCAAACTAAGATGCAGGCTTTCATTGTTCTCAGTAACCATCAAAACGTCTTCATGACAATTTTGACAGTGAAAGAATTTTGCTTAAATGAAACAGAGTTATCATCCGAGGAAGTGAATTGTAATAGAAGGGGGGGGGGTATTTTTAGTTTATTTCTCTCAGTTTATTTTTGTCTTACACCTCCTAAAATTAGACCTGCTGATTGAGGCTCCATGTAATCAGAGCGTGCAGGCTGATGCAACCATTGCTCCTGCAAACTGAGACACTTCTCCATTTACTGTCCTCCCTTTGTGCTGGTGGAGTTCTGCAACTTTGGCCTCTCAGTGAAATCACCTCCAAAGCTCAGAAGGAGGCCACCGTCCCACTCAGGGAAAGGCCATTTTAAGAACACCAGGCAACTGGCGAAAGTTCTGCTAGCCCTTCTCTCAGGTCAGAGACTATTCAGTCACAAGACTCGTATTTGCCCCTCCAGTTAATACTCTGATCTCTGTTGCATTTAATTTCATTCCCAGCACCAATAATATGGACACCCGTGCTGGCAGACGACATGCCTAGAATGTGACTGTAAGATAACTGTAAAAATTGAATATATTAAACATTTTAAAAAACCACATTGTAAAAACCCTAACAAGCTTTTGTACTTATTTTGTTCCTTTTAAGTAATGGCACCATTAAAGGGATGGTTTTAAAGTTGATAAATCTGCACCAAAGTACAGAATTTAAGTCTTGATGAAAAACCTGATGTTAATGGTATGGGAAGCGGTACATGGGCAAGGACAGGGGCTCATGGGAATTTTCTGTACTTTCCCTTAATTTTGCTGTGGACCGAAGACTGCTTTAACAAATAAAGTCCATTTAAACACACCAATTCACATATGCATGGAGATATATGCCAGGGTTTTTATGGAAATGCATTATGGGAAATCATGATATTAAAGCATGCTGGTCAGTAAAATACAGGCTGGATTTGAGGAGTGGTAGAAGGCATAGAAAACACCAGGGGCTTGGGGGTCTCTCTGGTGATACAGGGGTTAAGCACTGCACTATGAAGCATCTGCAGCCACTGCAGCACGAGTTTGATCCCCGACCAGGGAGGGGACCCACATGGCGCAGCAGACCTCTCCTGTCTCCTCCACTGCTCCCCTCAGTAGTGTACTTCGGTCAGTCTGCCTGTTCTGCTCCCCACTCTGTCTCTGGTGAATCTTCTCACCCTTAACACCTCTGGCCTGTACCCGAATTCTTATATGCATAAATAAATAAAATCTTAAAAAAAAAAGAAAGAAAAGAAAACACCAAGGACCCACAGCTGACCCCAGAGGCTGGGCATCTGGACAGGGTGGTTTGTCACTGAATGGGTGGAAGCCCACACTGAGCCTTTTGATTTGTTACATTAAAAAATGAAGTAGTCACCTGATAAACCAGAAAAAAAATTGCAGGAATCAAGTACTATAGAAAGCATTTAGGAAATATTTGTGGAAGCAGAAATTTAGAAAACTGACTGGATTCACTCTTTGTAAAATACAGTGGAGCACACTGCATTCAAGAATAAGAAGTCATTTATTATGTTTTTCTCAAATAATGGTATCATAATTCTGTCTTGAAAGAGAGAAGAATTAGTTTAGCTTCTGAAATGTTGGGTCACAAGGGAGCGAAGTTTAGCTGCGGTGTGTCCCAGGGCTGGGGCGAGGGCGTGTCAAGGGAGCTTTAAAGGTGCAAAGGGAGCAGTGTGCTCAGTGCCCGGCCTGAGTGGAAGGAAGAAGTCCACTCACTGACCCCAGACTCAGGCTGCTGTCACTCAGGTCGGCTGCGACCTGTGCTTTTTATTGTTTTGCTGTAGTGAGTCCATACTCTTTGTAGTCTCGTCTTCTCACATGTTTTATCTAAGAGCAGAAAACAACGGGCATTGCTGATTTGAAAATCTCAGTCTAACCCAGTGAATCTGTGAACCCCCCAAAAAAAGCCCAAACAAGCAAACAAACAACCATCAGGTAGGTTTTGGAGTCATTTCTATCTCTTAATCAGTAGATTTTAAGATTTCCAAATGGAATGTGATAAAAGTTAAAAAAAATTCTTCAGCATTCTTATGCCCCAGAGGTTCTTACAGGAGGACATGTAAACCTTGGGTCACAAGGTTATTCTGTCATCAGCCTTCTTCCTGAGGGCACGAGCCATGCTCTAGTAAGAGTCAGTGATCCATCAAGGCAAATACATGTAAATAAATAGGAACAGCAAAATGTAAACTAGAATATTAAGGCTGAAAAGGGCTTTATATTAGTGTTCTTTTAAAAAGAATAACATCAAGTGCTTTAATGCTCAGAATATTACAATAAGGGGGAAACTTCAAAGGTTTTAAGTGTGACAAATATTTAAGGGGGAGGGTAACTATGGTTTTTAAGGACAGAGAAGAAAGATTTGTAAGATGGAAAGGGATATCAAAGAATGGACTAAAGAGGAAGGAGAAGTATGTGCAGCTACCCCCTGTACATATAGATCATTGTGGGGAGAGTGTGAGAGAGAGTGTGTGTGTGATTTATAGCAGAAAAGAGCAGTATATATCTGTCTATGTAGTTTGCATCTGCACCTACACATATATATAGGTGAGAAACAAAGGCAAACATATTGAGAGACAGAAATAGGGTTTTCAGAACAAAACACACAATGTTCAGTTAAATTTGATTTTCATATAAACAATAAATAACCTTTTAGTGTAAGGAAGTCCATATTTGCTACCTACTTAGATTAAAACAGTGATTTGCTTTGGTTGATTAATTAGCTTAGTTGCTTAGTTCTGTAATAGAAATTCAAGTTAAACTGTGCATCTTGCATTTTGATTTGCTAACTCTAGCCACAGACACAAAGTTACCACGGGAATCAAGGGTGAAAAAAGTGAAAGAACCAAAAACAAGGAAAGGAGTAAGATGACTTGCAAAGGGGAAAAAGGGGGATAATATTCACTTCTGTGTTTTCTGGTATGTTTACAAGCACAGTTCTGTACTAGCTCTGCTTGAGTTTTACCCTGAGTCTCCCTTCCACTCCAGCCAGAACTGGAGCCCCATCATTTCTGTAAGAATCCACTGGTCACTACCAGGTCCCAAGAAGGGAGTCAACTACCGCCATGTGGCATGTGAGCAGGGCGATTTACTTTGTGATGGCGGAGTGACCACCCTACACTGGTGCCGAAACCAGCCAGGTTTTAGACACAACCTTCTATGAGCTTCTAGAAATAGAAGCTGTCTACTCATTGATTCTGAAATCCATTACTCCTGCAGCACACTCAGCAGTTTATGCCATTAAAGGCAAAAATCTCAGTGGCCTTTAAGCAAAGTCCTGGAGGCAGAAGGTCCCTCCAGCCAGAGATTTTATTTTTCCAAAGAGCAGACAAGATAAGAGAAAACAGGAGCCTCCCCGGTGGTGCAAGTTGGGGTTAAGCACTGCACTATGAAGCTATCTGCAGTCACTGCAGCATGAGTTCGATCCCGGCCAGGGAGCTGACCCACGAGGCACAGCAGACCTCTCCTGCCTCGCCTGCTGCTCCCCTCAGCAGTGTACCTCAGTTAATCTGTCTGTTCTGTTCCTCACTCTGTCTCACCCCCCCCACATCTCTGGACTGTACCCCAGTTCCTGTATGTATAAATAAATAAATCTTCTAAAAAAAATAAGAGAAAACAGAACAAGTAAGAACAAAACGAACAAAAACTTAGGGGATAGGATGCATATATACAACAGTGGAATGAACATAGGAGTTGTCTATTTTGTATTTGAAGTTCACCCTGGGAATAGATTTGCCCCGTAACCTTTCCTCAAGGTGTGTTGGAAGCAAGGGCAGCACTGAGCTGATGGTGTGAGTGGTGGGTATTTGTTTGTTGGGGTTGCCATAGCCACAGCCTGGGGGGCTTAATTAATAGAAATTGATTTCTCCAGCCTCATGGAGGTTTGAAGTTCAAGATCAAGGTGTCAGCAGAATTGGTTTCTTCTGAGGTCCTCTCCTTCACTTGTGAATGGCCAGCTGTTTTCATGAGGGCCACTAGCATGTGAGTCCTAATTTCCTCTTTTGAAAAAGACACCAGTTGGCATGGGTCACGCTACTCATGCCTTGTGACAAAAGTCTGGTATGAAAGACATTTCTGGAAAATCAGGAGACTCCAAAGCTGGCCCCTGCCAGATTCCTTTTGTTTTGGCTAATTTTATAAATGCAGTTCTGTGAGTCTCATACTTTCAGCAGCCACTGCAGCATGAGTTCAATCCCCAGCCAGGGAGGGGACCCACATGGTGCAGTAGACCTCTCCTGCCTGGCCCCCTGCTCCCCTCAGCAGTGTGTTTCAGTCTATCCACCTGTTCTACTCCCCACTCTGTCTCTGGTGAATCCTCTCACCTCACACGACTCTGGCCTGTACTCCAGCTCTTACATGCATGCATAAATAAATCCTAAACAAAAAATAAAGACTTCAGCAGTCAAATTCTGAGGTCTTGGGGGTCGGACTGCAATATATGAATGGAGGGCAGGGAAGCATAACTCAGCCTGTAATACATTGGTTTGCAACTTGGTGTGACAAGGTCACATAGCCACACCCCCACCACCCACCACCATTACTGAATGCCTCTGACATTTACTAACAAGAGCTTGGTGACTGTGAAAACAGAAATGAAAACAAAACCAACATAGGTCAGTTCTCCTGGAGGCCTCTACACCTATCAGTGGGTCTGAGTTCTTTATCTGTAAAAGAGGGCATCTAATTTGATCCCAACACATTTAAAAGAGTGTCAAGGTTAAATAGATAATAAAATTAGTCCACCTGTTACCACATCGTGCCATCCATAATAAAACAGTAATGCTAATAATTAAATGGATATTAATATCGCACACAGGAATGCCTCACTCCCTATTTTAGCTTCCAGTTTCATCTCCCTGAGGATTAAAGAACTGAGCCACAGCTGAAAATTCCTTTGAGGGCTTCAGATACTGTTTTATAAATATAGAGAAAATTATGGGAGGAGCCCATCTATGGTGCTCCAGAGGGTGGCTGGCTGTGTAACATGACTCTGGAGTCACCCGTGACCCCTGGGAAGGTATGGACTCATTCATCAAACACGAATTTCCTGAGCAGGTCTCCATGTCCTGCACTGGATTCCTCCTGCTCGTTTCCTGAAGGGGAAGGCTGGCATGATCTCCATCCTTAAGGAGTTTTATCATGGTGCAGAGATGAGCAATAATCACGTCATCAGAAGTACAGAGGTTTTAATGGTGCTGAGATGCTTCCCAGTCACGAACACAGTGATGAAATAGGAGGTTTTGGTTTGCAGCGAGTTCACATGAGTTTTAAGCCAGGCAAACACTAATAAAAGGAGAAACAAGATCTCGGGGCCTCCCTGGTGGCACAAGGGTATAAGCACTGCACTATGAAACATCCACAGCCACTGCAGCACGAGTTCGATCCCCGCCAAGGAGCTGACCCACATGGCGCAGCAGACCTCTCCTGCCTCACCTGCTGCTCCCCTCAGCAGTGTGTTTCAGTCCATCTGCCTGTTCTGCTCCCCATTCCGTCTCTGGTGACTCCTCTCACCACCCCCCACCCCTCTGGCCTGTACCCCAGTTCTTGTATGCATAAATAAGTAAACCTTAAAAAAAAGGAGAAACAACTTCTCTACACACAGTAACACCAACTTAACTTTCACGGTTTTTATTCCATGCTAAGTACTTTGTGTGTATTATCTCATTTAGTCTTCACATCAACTATCATGACTCAGATGGTATTTTAATAGAGAAGGAAACTGAGGCACAGAAAGTTTAATTTGGCCAAGACCACACTGCTGGCAGGCTAGGCACACAGGAAGTTCAGCTACTGAGTCTTAGCCACCATGTCCTATTGCCTCTTACAGAAGCACCTGCATCAGTCAGACAAGTCTCTGCAGGAGTCAAACTGGGAGAAGCATTGTCAGAAAAGGCGCCTGCACTACTCTTGCTCTCAGGCCTTGAGCCATGGCTTCCCTCCGTCTGGGGAGGCCTTGTCATCGTTGCCATGACCACAGGCCTGGAGAAGATGTGGTGCCACAGACAGAGCGCAGGCGAAGGAGCCCAGTGGCTCCACAGAGTGTCTCTGGACAAGGACTTGGCCCATCTGTGCCTCAGTTTCTTCCTCTACGAATGCGTGATAAGCACAACTGCAGCAGGTGCTGTGGGTGCTAACTGCTAGTTGGTTTCTGCCAGAGGGAATTCCCCAGATGGGCTAGCACCCCCTCCCTGCAGGACTGCAAGAGCTGGAGAGAGACAGCAGCTGGTGGGCAGACACCGCAGGTCTGCGCTGAGAACCCCGAGTCTCGGGCAGTGGCAGCAAAGAGAACCAGAGGTTCTGTGAAAGGCAGTGACCCCTCGAGTAAAGAGGAGAACGGAAACTGGCGATTCCTGAGGTAGCAGGACAACCAGGAAAGAGACACACAAGGCAGCAGCAGGCGGGGCTCGAGGTTAGTGCTCTGGATGCCAAAGCAGAGATTTAAGGAACTAGGCACGTGGGTGAGTCTTGCGGGTCTTCATTCTCCTGGGGTCTTGGCTTTAAACTAACAATTTCCAGAACAATGGGTCCCACTACAGCCGCCATTTCACCAAAGAGCTAAGACAAATGCGTGTGTCATTTGGTGTGAACTTTAGACTTTTCATATAGGAGCTCACTGATTGCTCATATCTATCTACCCAGGAGGCTGGTATGGTTTGGCCATTTCCTCTTTCTCCCCTTTCCTGCCCCCACTCACCCCACTTTGCACCAAGAATTCAACTTTTGAAGACCATGTTTAAAGTTTTAGAATAGCTTTCCCTTCAGGCATTCCCCTAGCAACAATTCAAATGAAGTGAAATAAAGACCAAATGAAGTAGAAAGGAAAAGCACAATGCCCCCTTCCCTACCTCTTTCCCCATAGGGCTGTCTCTGCAGAGTGGCCTGAGAGGTGAAGGGCAGGGAAGTGCAAAGTGCCAGTGGGCGCCGAGTAGGAGAGGCAGCAGTAAAGACGGCTCAGTTCCTGGGGTTCCTGTCAGAGCCAGCGCCTCCTGCAGCTGCACCTGGTCTCGCTTCCATATTTCAAGGTGCAGCAGGAGAAACACCACTGAATTCTGTAGGGTCTAAGGAGCCTTCCAGGTCAGCTACGTGACTCTTGCTCTTATCCGAGCCAGACAGGTCAAGTCTGGTGCTGTCAACTAATGCAAAAGTTATGAACACAAAACGGAACTATTCATGCGCATGTCAGCTGATGGAGGATGGGAGGGCCGTGGGTGGTCCCGATGAGAAGCAGCCATGGTTTTTCACAGGAGGGTCAGGAATTGATGATTCGGAGAAAATATTCCATCAAAGAAAGGAAGAGGAGATTGGACTAAAGAGACAACCCCAAGAAGGGTAAGAGGAGCTGATGTGTGAGTTTGATGAGGCATCACTGGAGTGGAAAATGGGAAAACTTGTGTGGCAAAGAGAGAACCTTGGTCCCCAAGACATGACCCTCACTGTACACTCCTAGAGGCCCAGGGAAAAGGTAAATTACTGATCTCTGCCCCCCAACTATACCTTCTAGGGACGGCTCTTCCCCGGGACAGGAAGAGGAAGTTCCTTGATCAAATCCCTTTGAGGTGAGTGGAACTGACAAGGTAGAACCCGGGAGTAGCTGACTGTGACTCGAGAAGGTTGAAACTCAGGAAGACTGACTGGTGAGTGGGCTGGGGAGAGGGGGCTGCCACTTGTCTTGTCAGGCACTACGCTAATGTTTCCAGATGTTTCCAGAGCAGTGCTTCCAGTCCCTCCTTCAGCACTCCATAGGTATTATGACTTCCATTCCACTGGTGAGAAGGTGTGATTTTCCCAGAGAAAAGGATTTTCCCAAGTTCTAGTAACCACTAAATCATGGAAGCCTTTTCTTCCCAGCCCAGAAGTACCCCCGGCACCAGGGGCGATGTGTGTGTGCCCCATGTTCTGGGCCTCCCCGGAGTCCCCATTATTACTGGTGCTGAGTCTCCACTTCTCCCCATCCCATCCCTTGCTTTCCACAGCGATTCTCAGGGACAAGTAGGAATGGTGTGCTCCTCTGGGTGAGGCTCAATCTCCATGATGGCTGTGAGGTTTGAGAAGACCCCAGAGGCTTGTGACATGACCTCCTGACATCTGTGGGTCATCTACTCGTGTACCTGAGAGAACCCAGCCCTGATGTGCTCATTTGGAAACCCCACGAGTTTTGCTTCCAAACTGTCTCCCCTATTCTCCAAAACCAACCTCTCTAATGTAATCATTGGATTTGTTTCCTTCTTTTAGGAACTTCCATGAATAATACTTAATTTTTATTTTTAGAACAACAAAAATACTAGATGAAATTTATGGGGAGAAAACATGGTGCTTTCTACTAAACTAACATTTTCACATGAACAGAAAAACAAGTTTCTTTGAAACATCCGAGCAAACTCTAATAAACAGACACAGTTTCTGAGGGCCAGAATATGAATGAATTTCCTGAGAAATTTTTAATTTCCAGGTAATTATTATTTGACCCTTAAAGACATACCCTTCCTTCTGACAAAAAAAAAAGCCCTCAAAATCCAGAAGAAAATAAAAACCATTCTTCTGCTGTTCTTTAGCTCCTACATAATCATCAGCCACTGTCTTAGATTTGATTTCCAGGAGAACTCCATCAGCAGTTGTTTCTCTGTTCTGGAACATACATTAACCTATGCTAAGATCTGTCACCAGCACACCCCGGGCCTGTTTCAATAGTTCAGATGATGTCCTTCTACAGCCATAATACACTGTGGTTATCAGCTGATAAAATTAACTGTAGTTTACTTTTCAAGTCATTTCTGTGCCCAAAGGTTTTGCCTGAGTTGATCTGAAAGAGCCTTTCCCCTCCTCACGTGCTGAAATCTTTTAACAATGCAGTCACAGGCATTTCCTCAGAGAGAAGAGAATGCTGAAGGTGAAAACTCTTCCATATCTGGGTGACCTTGGCATCCAGAAGAGTGGTCGGCAGGGAAAGTTTGGTTTTAAAAATTCTCACAATGTCCTTTGTGTTTTCCCTGAGGAAAACACCAACTAGAACTAGGTGTCCTTGTACCAAGGGGTGGAGAAGAAGAAATGCAACAATGTCATAAAACACTGCTTGTTATCTGGTATTCAGACTTGGTCTCAAGGTTGATTAAAAAAAAGCAAGAGATCGTGATAGCCTTTCTCACAGCTTCCTTGACATTCCATTCAAAGTCACCTGTATCAGGGACTGATCACAAAGATCTACAAAGAACTCAGGCGACTCCACAAAAACAAAGCAAACAACACAGTCAAATAATGGGCAGAGAACTTAAAAGACACTTCTCCAAAGAGGAAATACAAATGACCAACAGACAAATGAAAAATGTTCAACATCCCCCATAATTAGGGAAATGCAAATTAAAACCACAATGAGATACCACCTCACACCAGTAAGAATGGCACATATGAAAAAAACTAGCAATTACAAATGTTGGCAAGGACGTGGTGAAAAAGGAACCCTCTTACACTGCTGGTGGGAATGCAAACTGAGCCAACCTCTATGGAAAGCTGTGTGGAGGTTGCTCAGTCTACTAAAAATGGAACTATCATTTGACCCAGCAATTCCACTCCTAGGGATTTACCCAAAAGACACAAAAATATTAGTCCAAAAGAATACATGCACCTCTATGTTTATTGCAATGTTATTTATAATAGGTAAGACTTGGAATCAACCCACATGCCCAAAAATAGATGACTAGATCAAGAAAATATGGTATATATATATATATATATATATGAATATTATTCAGCAATCAAAAAGATAAATCAGTGCCCATTCACAGAAATATGAGGAACTTGAAGGGATTATTCTCGGTGAAATAAGTCAGAAGGAAAAAGAAAAATTGTGGATGGTCTCACTTAGAGGAGGAATATAGGGGAACAAGGAAAAAAATAATAACAATAATACCACCCCCAACCAAAAAAACACAACAAAACAAAAATAAACAGACAACTACAAATCAGAGACAATCTGCATGGAAGAGGGAGGGGTTGAGATCAAGACAGGGATGGGAAGAGCACAAGGGATTAAGGTATGGTGCATGGGTGAATTGGTGGTGGAATTTCTACCCTTAGAAAAGTAAGAAACAAGCAAATAAATTTATAAACAAACAAAAAAACAAAGTCACATAACAATTCTCCACTTGGGAGGAAAACAAACAAACCCTAGCCATCCCATAAATCACTCAATGATTAGAGAAGACAGCTTGGCTATAGGAAGCAAGTGCTAAAGACCTTAACGTTAATCCCTAGAAAAACAGGAGCCAGGTTATGAAAGAGGAGGAGGTGACAAATCAGTGATGTAGAGGATTTCAAGCAGACAACCTGTGTCTACATGGGCCTTATTTTCTCAATTAAACGGCATATAATATTCAGTCTGAAACATACTTCTGAACTGGTGACAGCATTTAACATAACACCCTCCCTGGTTTTGCTAAATCACTCTGATTTTACATATGTTTAGATTGCTGATGGCCACTAGTAATTTCTTTGTGATGAACAATGCTACATATTCAAAAGCTGAATAGTACAGTGACTTCCATCCAACTTAAACAATTACCAACCCACAGCTAATCTCACTTTACTCCAATCCAATTTTCCCTATTAAGTCCTTGCTGATTAAAAATATACATCCTGGGCCTCCCTGGTGGTGCAAGAGGTTGAACACCCCACTGTGGGGCTTCCGCAGTCACTGCAGCGCTAGTTCGATCCCTGGCCAGGGAAGGGACCCCCATGGCACAGCAGACCTCTCCTGCTTGCCCACTGCTCCCCTCAGCAGTGTGTTTCAGTTCACCTGCCTGTTCTGCTCCCTACTCTGTCTCTGGTGAATCCTCTCACCCCCTCCCGCAAGGTGCGTCTGGCCTATACTCCAGCATAAATAAATTATATGCATAAATTATATGCATAAATAATTAAATTTTAAAAAAGATGCAACCAACATTGTATGCTAGCAAAGAAAAAAGTTCTTGAAGATATGAGACTAGTACTACTCAATAAAATTAAAAGTAACAGTAAAATGAATTGCAATTTCTATCAACCCATATCCCATCACTGTTTAAATCTCCCTGGTCAACTGAGTTTTAAATGACAGTGTGGGATGAGCAGAGAAAAAGAAGTCATAGCAGTACTTCGATGCTGGCAGTCTGGAGGTGACTCCAGGTCCAAAGGACATCCTCCCTGCATTAGGTGGTGGTTCAGGGTCAGCATCTAGAGTTCTTACTCGTGCATCACCATTCAGCCTTCCAGAGACACAGCCCCATTCCCCAGGCAGCCTCTGGGTCTGCTACGCTGACACGCCTGCCTGCAGAATACAAACTAAACAGCTGAGAAAACAAGTCCTCCTCTAAATGTTTTAAATACTTGAGCCCAGTTCCATTTCATGGAGTAAATCCTAAAACACACCCCCATCTCCACGCACTCCTGCTCACAGCTTCAGTGCTGCAGCTGAGCTCGCCCGGCTCCAAGCTGGGGCTGGTCCAGGAACTCCCACTACACCGCTGGACCCAGCTCAGAACAAGTCACGAAAGGAGAGAAGGCAAATCACTTACTTCCTCAGAATCGTGCCACAGGCGTAGGTACCGGCACAGTGATTCTGGAAACCCTGAAAACCTTTTCGTGACTATTTTCAGACTGCTGGCTCCACCAGCCACTCTGAATAACTGCTTCCAACCTTGACCTTGACTTGTGCTGCCTTACCACCTGCCCTGTGTTACTGCAGGGGCCTGTGCCCTCAACTTATTCCTAGATTTGGTTATTTGCCTTGTTGTGGGGGGTTCTGAAATAACTCAAGGCTGGGGCCTCCCTGGTGGCACAGTGGGTTAAGCAATGCACTTCGAAGCAAACCGCAGCCACTGCAGCTACTGCAGCAAGAGTTCGATCCTTGCCTCTGGCCAGAGAGGTGCCATATATAGCGCAGCAGACTTCTCCTGCCCCGCCTGCTGCTCCCCTCAGCAGTGTGTTTCAGTTGATCTGCCTGTTCTGTTCCTCACTCTGTCTCTGGGGGATCTCTCACCCACCACCCCCCACACCTCTGGCCTGTGCCCCAGCTCTAAAAAAACCTCAATGCTACTACCGGCTATGCAGGCACTTAGCAAACTATAGTGTCTGTTGTTTTCCCGGAGATACTCACTACAGCCTGGTGCTTTATGTATTCAGCACCAATAACCTGAATGCCTGCTGCGTGCCAGGCCCTGCTCACATACCGAGGCTGCACTGCGAGCATAAGAGACAAAGATCTCGTCCTTCGTGGAGCGGCCATTCAGGAGCAGTGTGCCTAGGAAGAGGCGTTTCTAGTCCCCAGGACAGAAGACGAGTAGCCCTAGAGTCACAAAGAGCTCTGCATCATGCCATAACTAGCTGGTGTGTGGCACTTGGGGGATTCAGTTTCCAATCGGTGTGACTCAACGCTCCACTGTGGTGCCCGCTGAAAGAAAGGGTTTGGCACATAAGTGCTGACCGGCTGACACAGGGAACACACATGCCACCCTTGTATTCTGTTTCTTTTTTTTTAAAAAAAGATTTACTTTTTTATGCATACAAGAGCTGGGGTACAGGCCTGAAGTGTGGCGAAGGGTGAGAGGACTCACCAGAGACAGAGCGGGGAGCAGAACAGGCAGACTGGCTGAAGTACACTGCTGATGGGAGCAGCAGGCGAGGCAGGAGAGATCTGCTGCGCCATGTGGGTCCCTTCTGTGGCCGGGGATCGAACTTGCGTTGCAGTGGCTGTGGCTGCTTCACAGTACGGTGCTTAACCCCTTGTGCCACTAGGGAGGCCCCCACACCTTTGTGTTTTAAATACCAAATGTGGAACGAATGGACTCCCACTTTCAGCAACCTGAAAACACATCTAAACTTGTTTGTAAACAAATTTTGTCAAAATGGAAATCTGTGGCTACCATGTACAACACTATGCTGCTTTCCATGAGTTTTTAATGCATGTAAAGCAAAAGCACAGGGTTTATTCTCATTGAAATAAGGACAAATTAGAACTGGAAGGGTGGAATGAAAGAACACTGTGACTTCAAGACAACACCCAGCTGTGAGCCTCTGCCATCACTGTGTTCCTTGTCAGGTAACTGCGTTTGATTTAGAACATTCTCACCAAGATCTGAAGGTGGTGCATTTGTTCAGACAGGAGACGAGACAGAATATGCTCTGGCTCTCCAGACTCAGGCGGGGGGAGATGAAAACAGCGGCTGTGAGCTCACAAGGGGTTGCCTTGGGAAGTACAGTGTCCTTGCTAAACTCACCAGTTCAGGAAGTGATGCTAGGTCCTGCTCATCGGCCATGATGGGGACTGGCCTAGACAGACACTGCCTGTCTTGGTCACTTACAAGTCACTCAATGGCCCTGCTGTTCCTCTCTCACCGCCTCTGACCGGGAGAGCACGAACAAGTATCAGCAAGACACGCAACACCTTATGCTCAGAAGCAGGCTTAGCAGAGGAGAGGTGGCTAATTCAGAGGTCACAGGGCTCCTTAAGGATGAGAGGTCAAGGATCTGCAGGAAATACATCACACAGAAGCAACCCCCAGGGCAGACAATAGAGCAGCTACCAGAGACAAGCTCAGGAGCTCTGGATTCGTGTTCTAAACTCTTCAGAGGCAAAGACCAGGTAGTTGTGTGTAGCAAAGGGTCAGAGAATCTTCATGAAGGCTTGGCCAAGGTCAAGGACATGGTTTGTGGTCACTGAGCTCAGCAGTATCTCTTGTCCACACTGTGGGCCCAAATATTTAGTAGAAGAGAATCTCTTTTTTTTTTTGCCTCCACAGCCCATCAACAGCCCAACTATAAAGACAAGACAAACCGAATTCTTGCATGACACTTACTTTTTAAGTGCGTGGTTAACTGCTGTTAAACCATGACTTTTATTCAGAGGGGACTAACTGGCAAAATGCTTTTTCTGTTAAAAAGAAATCAAACCCGGGCCTCTCTGGTGGCGCAGTGGGTTAAGCAATGCTCTATGAAGCAAACTGCAGCCACTGCAGCATGAGTTCAATCCCTGCCGCTGGCCAGGGAGGGACCCACATGGCACAGCAGATCTCTCCTGCCTTGCCCACTGCTGCCCTCGGCAGTGTGTTTCAGTCCATCTGCCTGTTCTGCTCCCTACTCTGTCTGGTGACTCCTCTCACCTCCCATGACTCTGGTCTGTACCCCAACTCTTGTGTGCATAAATAAATAAATCTTAAAAAAAAATCAAACCCAACAAGCTTAAATCAAGTAAGAATCATGGAACCATAGAGAAAGAAAAAGAAGAATGAAAGAAAAAAATGAAAGAGCGATCGTAGAGGAAGTATGGTAATACAGGAAGAAATCTGGGAGTCCTGTCCTGGGTGTGGGAACAGGAAGCCATCAACTTGCTGGCTTTTAGATTTAAGAGGAAGGATAACCCCTGAGAAGGCCTAGGCTTAGTGGTTCAGAGCAGTTACCCTGGTGCCATCCCACTAGCATTCAGACCATACTGGTGACTAGCTGCGAGATCGGGGGTCCATCACCTCCCCCTCCCTGCCCCAGTTAATTCAACCCTAAAACAAGACAAAGAGAGGGCTACCGTAGGGATGAACTCAGTTCTATGCCGAGGACTTGGAACAATGAAAGCGTACAGTAGCACTACGTAAGCGTCTCAGGCTAGCGTCCTCTACATCAGCAGACTCATCCACCTGTGCACACATTTGGATGCCGTGGAGCGCAGAGAGCTGGGGTCCCAGGGAACCTGGTGAGGAAACCAGCCTCCACCGCTTACAGGTCATACGACAGTGGCCCTCAGCAACCTCTCTTGCTCCATCGCCCCATCTGTAAAATGACATCGGTGGTGCTTACCTCATGGATGGTTGCAAATGCAGGTTTAGACCAGTCACTGTGAGTGTGCAGGGCAGTGCCCAGTACACAGAGCTGCTCTGTAGCTGTCTGCTGTCATCACTGTACAGTATCACTACATGACCAGCTCGGTCCACTGGTAAGTGGCCACGCAGTCTTTTTTCTTATATTTGAGGGTCTTTCTTCTAAAAATAGAAGTACCTATGTCCTGTGTAGATTTTTTTTAAGATTTTATTTATTTATGCACACAAGCACTGGGGTACAGGCCAGAGGTGTGGGGGTGGTGAGAGAATCCACCAGACAGAGCAGGATGCAGAACAGGCAGATTGACTGAAACACACTGCTGAGGGCACCAGCAGGCGAGGCAGGAGAGGTCTGCTGCGCCATGTGGCTCTCCTCCCTGGCTGGCAGCAGGGATCGAACTCGTGCTGCAGTGGCTGTGGTTTGCTTCACAGTACGTTGCTTAACCCACTGAGCCACCAGGGAGGCCCCTGTGTAGATTTTTGAAAACAAACAAACAAACAAACAAACACAGAATCATGCCAAAGAGCCAGCAGATTCCAGAGAGAAATAAAGACTGGGGCAGCAACGGTTGCAACAGAGATGGCTGTGGCTTTGGAAGGTCACCCAAGGACAGCTTCATCCCCCGCAACACCTTCCTACCAAGGAGACCTTGGCTCAGACTCAATGTGAGTGCGGCTGATGCTCACGGACCCCTATGAAATTTGATAAAGGCCTTTAACAAGGCCTAGCAGGCTTTTCTTGCCAAGTCCTGAGCATTATTAGTGCATAATCGCTGTCTGCAGCACACCACTGCAAGCCTTTTCCTTTTTGTTCCTGCCACCCCTCCCACAGCACAGCTGTGAAGAAAGAAACACATTAAATACGGTCCTCAATGGCCCTTTGGAAACATGAGTGGAAGGTCCTGCCACACCTCTCCCTCTTACAGACCAAGTACATCTGCAGCAAACACCAGCTCATCTTTTCACACTGAAGCCGTGTTCCCATGGGTGGGTACAAATGGCAGAGAGGGAAACGGGGCTTTATAAATTTCTTGAAGACAGAGGTATAGTTTTGCAAACTGTGAAGCAGAGACCAAATGTCAATTTAATACTATCTTTCTCGGCTGGCCATATGCAAAAGCCTTCTCCCTTGTCCCACGGGCAGGTTAACCCCAGGGAAATGTTCTCCATCTCTCATTAACAATACAGTTGTCAGGAGAACCTAAGTGAGTGACAGTGTTTCAGATTTTTTAAGCCTCTCATTATTCCCAATGTACCAGTAAACATGCAAATTACTTTTTCTAGAATATAGGGGAATATGCAACTCTGCTAAGCCTCCTCACTCCTGCTTGCTTTATTTAAGCACAGCAAATACAAAACTCCAAAAGAGGTTCTCATGGAACTTGAGCTACCACTCCATTTTCCACGTTTCCTTTCACAGACTGACCTGCTCTTCTATACCACAAGCACCCCCACACACTAGAGATGGTGGGAAAACTTCCCCTTGTAAGCCACAGCTGATACTTCCTGACACTGGAAAGTTCACTCCTCCTTGAATCAAGCAACCCCTAGACTACAAGGAGAACAATTATCTCACCAGTCTCCTGAACGCAGATACTCTGGTAAACAGTAATGAGGGAACAGCACAGTGAGGGGTCACAATGGGGTTCTCGTTGTAATTTCCCTTCAGTATTTTATTAAACATTAACCTTAGAACAGGAAGGCAGAAATGAAAGGCACCATGGTGTCTTCCTAGTTACAGTTTTAAAGCTTTTCAGGGCAAATAAATGATTATCATTTATATCAAACCAAGTTCCCTTTTGTTTTTAAGTAAAGACACAGCCTCCCATGGGTAAACTGTGTCCTCCTTAACTTTAACCTTGAGTAGTTACATTAGACAAATAATGTTACAAAGCTTTAGGAGGGTACTTTTTAAATAAATACACATGCTGTGCCCGTGAACTTACTGTCAAGCTTTGTCTGGGTACCGAACTCCAAAGAATTTATCTGCTGCTCAGAGACACATTAGTTCCTTCCTCTTGTGTATTTTAATGGGATTGTGACAAGAAAACAGAAAGTTTGGGCTCCCAAGGATTTTATTCTGTCATCTCGGATACTAGCAGAGATTTGAAAACGGAAGTTTGATACAATTCTGCTGCATTTTAAATCTCCAAAATCCATTGTACTCACTTTAGATTTTTTTTAAAAAGTTACCTCTTGCAACCAAAGCACTAATAATTTAATTAAAAGTGGGTCAGTGTGCCACGTGGGTAATTTTGAGGTTGATGGACTGAAACAGTCACAGAACTCCACAGGCACAGGCAGGTGGCAATTCGGAGACAGCGTGGAGCGTGGTCTGGTTTCGGTAAAGCTTGGTCCAGCCATCACCCTCAAGTGTTTCTCTGACTCTGTTCTTGGGGAAAGAAATGACATACGCCAGCAAAGAGGAGACAGGAACAGGATGGGGTGGTTGAACAGCGGGCTGGAGAAATAAAAAAATGGTCCTGGTCTAATCCTCAGATTTTCCAGAGTGCAGGTGAAGTTTGATAGATTGTTTTTCATTTGCGTATCAGATTTAACACACAAAATCTAATGAACTTGGACATACTGGTCCATGGAGATAGATGTTCAAAATCCTGAACAGTGGCTAATAGGAGACTTAACTGCATTTCTTAATGTTATTTACATGGGTACCTTATCCATCCATTCATCTGTCCATCTGTCCATCCATCCATCCAGCCATTCCATGAGATATAACATGTGAACCCCAGTCAAATGCAAACAAAATTAAAATCTAACATGAAGGAGGTTTAAAGGTGTGTTATGAAAGCCAGAGTGGGGAGGCATGAAATGGTGTCTCCAGGAGGTGAGCTGAGCAGAGACAGAGGGGCTGTGCTAAGGTGACATGGGGAGAGACACACAGTCTGAGGTCTGAGAGGCAGGTAGGGCCAGACCTTTTAGGTGGAGCCCCCACAGTTAAGAGGTGGTCAGGGGAGGGACACAAACTAAGTGAACAGACAAGACCACAGGGGCTGGGAAGGAAGGAAGAGGCTGAAGGAAGCCAGCAGTCTTCTAAGCGGATGTTGGCAAACTTTTCCTATTTACTACATATGTTATGTAGCTGATTAAGTGAAAACTGAAAATTATGTCATCATTTCATATTTACTTTTATTTAAACAGCCTAGTTAGAAATATAATTTTTAATTAAAACTATGGCATAATGCAATTTTTAATTAACAGGGTGACATAATGTATTTCCTTTAGTTTTCATAAATCATTTATGATCTAATCTTTTATTAGAATAAACAGCACTGCGATGCATAGTCTTGTATAAACTCTTTTGGTTCCTTTAGAATTAAATTCTTAAGTCAGTTTCAAAATTAAAACTACTCAGTCACCAAGGGGGAAAGTATATTTTCTGCCAGAGAACAATACAGAAGGCCTCACTACATTATCAAGTCCCAGGTATTTGTATATCACCAGCAGTGTTTAAAAGGACTTAGTTCCCCAAATCTCCAACAACCCTGATTTGGATAAACGTATTTACTCTGGCTAAGTTTACGGTGTCTGAATTCATGATAGCTGAGGTTATAAAGCTGCCCTTCTCAGTTGTATGGATGTTTTCTTTACTTATAAATCATTCACTTTTATTCCTTATGGGGCCAAGTTCAGCAGTGGGACTTCGATACTCATTTCTATTCTTTCTATACAGTGAGAAAGAACATTATTACATGTGTGCACGCGTATGTGTGTATGTGTTTTAAGATTTACTTATTTATTGACACGTACAAGAGCTGGGGCACAGGCAGATCCACTGAAATACACAGCTGAGGGGAGCAGCAGGTGAGGTCTGCTGTGCCATGTGGGTCCCCTCCCTGGCCAGGGATCGAACTCGTGCTGCTGTGCAGTGGATGCTTCACAGTACGGACTCAACTTGCTGTGCCACCAGGGAGGCCCATGTGTGTGTGTTTTATAAAGTTTTCAGAGGAGACTGTGTTGTGCTTTTTTCTACTCTCTTCAAGGATAAGGGTCAAGTTCCCTGGACCTCTTTCTTTGCCTATGGACTTAGATAGGGTGGGCCTGCAGCAAAGCTCATATCATGTCTTCAGTGACATCCCAGCAGACTCTCACTTGCACTGTGACTGCGCCACTTAGGGGACCTCAGGTCCTCTCTGCACAACCACATCACCCTTGTATCTGAGGAGAACAGTGTGCACAGGGAGGCTGCAGGAGCTCTACTGCTGGCTTCTCCTTCCCTGAGCAGCCCTGGCTCTGAGTATTCTATGGCCTCAGTGCCAGCATCTTCCATCTTCCATGGATAGCAGGAGCTGCCGTTCCTGCTCATGTGCTAGGCTGCGCTCCCTGAGGTGGCATGTGGAATGGAGAACAAGAGGGAAGCATGTTGCTAAGCAATATACAGGTCAGCCCTCAATGGCCAAAGTGACCTGGTCCCTGATGCCAGTGGCGCTGAGCTTGAGAATCCTTGTTCTAAAATGAAATAATCACACAAAAACACTGATTCAGAAGAACACCTGCACCCCTATGCTTATTGCAGCACTATTTGCAATAGGTAAGACCTGGAAACAACCCAGATGCCCAAAACCAGATGACTGAATCAAGGAGATATGGTACATATACACACTGGAATATTATTCAGCAATCAAAAAAGATAAACTAGAGTCATTCATAGGAACATGGATGGAGCTGGAAGGGATTATGCTCGGCGAAATAAGTCAGAAGGCAAAAGGAAAATACCAGATGGTTTCACTCCTAGGAGGAATATCAGGGAACCAAATAAGGGACCAAGGAAAAGAATAATAACAGTAAGAACAAAAATACAACAAAAACAAAAGGACAAGGACAAATTCGGGACACTTGTGGGGAGGGGGGAGGAAATGATTGAGGGTAGAAAGAGCACAAGGGACTGAGGTGATGGTGCACGGGTGAAATGGTGGTGGGAACTCCATGGGGACCACAATTGATGTCAAATATATATATAAATAAAGGGGAAAAAAAGAGAATTGAATGGAATGTGTAGAGCAGCATCTAGCACAGGGAGAAGTCTCCCAAATGGTTATTGTTTTAAAAGAAAGTAAAACTTTCAAGGCCACATACCTGGCATTTTCCTGGTCAAATAAGTCTTTTCTTACTTGGGCCACTTGTCCCTGCTGTCACAAAGCGTTCACTGATGGCCCTAGAGCAGGTCCCCCCACCCACCACATTGAGTGTCATGTATCTAATCACGTGGCCTCTAGCACTCCCCTCCCTTGCCTCAGCCCTAAAGCCAGCTGGGCTGCTTCACAGCCATAGTGCGGGTGAAAGAGTTCAGAAGAATGACTGACGACACTGGGGTGGACCTGATGATTTCGACAGGGCCACAATTAATGTGAAATATTTATCAAGAAAGAAAAATAAATAAATAAAATGAAATAACCACCTCCCCTAGACCTAAACCAAACTATTCAACCCAACAATTCAGAGAGCATGCCCCTGGAAAACCAAATGAAATAGATGGAATTCCATCTTGTGGAGAAACCAAAGTCTCCTTTAGAGACTGATATTTCCTTGTGGTATTCCAGAGGACACTTCTTTTCCGTGACCCCAGAAGCAGGGACTGAAGTCCACACGGCATTCGCATGGCCCAGTCACACACTGGAACCTGACATGCAGCGCCCTCCCTGGCGCTTACCTGAGCTGTGTGGTGAGAGGGAAGACTCCATCCCGGGAGCCTGTACCAAGCCGCAGGAATTACAAGAGGAATTAAGTAGACCTTGGTAGACACCCCTGAGGTACAGGATAGAGCTGTTAGGGAATGGGGAGAGAAGTATCTGGGGCAGACTGGACTGGAATCAGACCCTGCAGCTCCAGAACCAGTTACCTAACTTGCCATAGAGGAGTTAGACAGTGGCGGGTTCTGCACATTTAAAACCTTCTGCTCAGGTGTGCTCAAAGTAGCTTATGTTTGACAGTAAACCCGGCTACAAAACAGGTCTTACCGGGGGTGCTGATGGTGGTGGAGGGGGAGGCGCCCCCAGAGGCGGGGGAGGTGGAGGTGGAGGTGGTGGCGGAGGCGGTGGTGGCACTGGCATAGGTCACAGCGTTGGTGTCTCTTATTTGTGAATGGTCCCAAGAGAACGGTTTCTGCTCTGAAAAACAGAGAAAGGATCGTTTTAAACACACATGTCTTTATTCACACATGCAGACAAGTGCATATTACAGAGCGTTTCATTCTTTCAATAAATACTGAGGGCCCACGGTAGGAGACAGGCATTGTGTCAAGTACTGGGACTGAAAAAAGAGACTGGGTGATAAAACAAATAAAATTCAGCTATTCGTGTCTTAAGATAAATAGAACATGTATAAATAGCAACACCTCACTCCAGAATGATTTTTCCAAATAACTGAATTCTACCTCTTTAACATTGAACTTCTAGTTTCATCATTTCCGACACATTTGGAGAATATTTTGTGCACACTCCATTTTCCTACAAAGAGCAAAGGGATGGAGTTTAGCTTTTTCTGAACACTGCACATGATGCCAGCCGAAAGCAAGACTCACAAAGGGCCTTAGTCATTTTCCTGCTTCTTTCTCTACTGTCACCTCCTGTTTTTCTTGCTCTTGTTGTGTTGCTGCTTCTGTACCATTATTTTGGTGGGGGCAGGACAAATCTCTACAGACTTTTATCTAGTATTTGCTATACAGAGCAGTTTGGGGTATGATTCTGCAAACAGGATGATGTTTCAAATAGTTGATATTGTAGGATGTCTGATCTCCAGATAAATGCAAAGCATGTGAGCACACATGTCTATGTGTGGCATGTGTGTCTGAGAAGCCATCTCAAGATGTGCCCCAAAGACTTGAAACTGATATTAAAGAAAACTCCCACAATTTACAAGAATGAGAAAGCAGAACAAAAGAAACAGGAGCTAGCATCAGATTCAGGCAGTGGTGACTTTGTGTTCCTTTTAGATTGTAAGTCACTGGAAGGTGAATGTAAGTAGCCTATGCCTCTGTTTCTTCAAAGTTAAAATGCTTTGGCTCTTGCATTATTATGCCATGTCAATATTCTTATCTCCTAAGGCACAAAGCAACTATGCAAAATGGTAGTCTTCATATAGTCCACTGGATTTTGTTTATTTAATATGTGGTAGTTCTCTTTGCCTTTTTATGTAATGACTACATGTGACATATTGATCAGATTAATTTACACAACAATCATCTAATGTCAGTAGTTTATTCCCAGTTTTATAGGTAAGGAAAATGACATTTAGAGACATGAAGTAGTTTTCCCAAAGTCACCCAAAGCTGGTAACTGTGGCTTTATCAGGCTCGAAAATCCAGCTTCTCTTCAACCTGATTTTTTTTAAGTATGGTAAAATATATGTGACATTTATCATTTTGACAATTTTAAAAGTATACAATTTGATGGTATTAAGTACACTCATAATGTTGTGCAACTATCACCACAATATATTTTCAAAACATTTTTCTGTCAAAAAAATCTTTATACCTATTTAACAATAAACCCTTATTTTTCCTACCCTCAGTCTCCTATAGTCTCTATACTACTTTCTGTCTCTAGGAGTTTGTCTATTTTAGATATTTCATATGATTAGAATAAACAACCTGGTTCATTTAATTTAATATATTGTCTTCAATCTCATTCATTTTATAATGTGTATCATAATTTAATTTCTTATTATTTCATGGTTGGTACAGACCACATTTGGTTTTCCCATTCATCTATTAACGGACACTGGGTTGCTTTCACCTTTGGGTATTATGAATAGCACTGCTATAAACGTGACTGTACAAATATCTCCTCAAGATCCTGCTTTCAATTCCTTTGGGCATATACCTAAGGATGGAATTGCCAGATCATGAGTTAGTAAGTGAACATATACTATGACTATAGAGTTTGAACACTAAGTTCAAGAATCATCTAAAACTGTCTAAAGATTTTAATGCTATACCATATATATGTAAGTTCAATTTGGGGAGGAAAAAGGCCACGATAGTTTTCGTAAGAATTCCAAAGAATTAACACAAGTTAAGCACTGTAAGATATCACAATTTTCTTATAAAATATTCCCCTGAAAGAGGGGGTTGATAACTACTGCATTAAAGTCTACTTCCATAAGTGTAAATAAAACAAGAACAAAAAGTTTGGGAAACATCTCATCAGGGTCCACAGCATGAAATTATAGCAAACTTGGTCAGAGATTCCAGAAGGTAGTATACCTCTTCAGGTAGCATCAATGCTATTTTATTACAGTAACACACACAATAATATAGGGTCAGACAAAACTGCTGTTCTACCAGCTGGACGCTAAAGGAAGTTGGACACGAGCCCCACAGTTTAACCAGAACAAATAAAAATGTTCAAATATTTGCATTTTAACACTTCTTTTTTCATGTGAGTCACTGAGTTTATGCTTTACATGCTCTTTAATGGAAAAGTAATTTCAGTCAAAAATTTACAGTAGCAACTAAAGGGTTTGCAGGAACATTAATTGCATGAGAGAATATAGAGGTATCATTATACAAAAATTTCATCCTTTAACTAAGCTTGACCTGTTTCCCTTGGTAAAGAACTAGAGAGATTTGAAGAGTAACTTGGGAAAACTTAAAAAATGTGGTATACCTAAGGGTTTTGCGGTCAGCCTATTGGAAAATGGCCAGAGGAAGTAACTTTGAGAACTGTGAAGTTCTCATCTACCCCCTGAACTCACAGCCACATTATATTCCCAGCCTCCTTTGCAGTTAAGTGTGACCATGTGACTAAGCTCTGACCAAGAGAACACAGGTAGTGATGTGCCTGGGCCACCTCTAGGCTGGCCCAGAAAGAACTTCCATCCACAGCTTTTCTCTTTCATCCATCCATTCATGGGCCGGAACAGAGGTCTTATATGTGGGCAAACACAAGATGTAATAGGTCTGGGTCCCCAACTCACTGTTTTAGGGTCATCTGCCTGATTAGATATTACTTACATGAAAAATAAGTTTCTATAAAGCCAAAGAGCATTTCGGAGTTAATTTGCTATAGCCACTAATATTTTATCTACCATACAGAGAAACGAAACAGAATATAGTTGGCTGTCATTTGTGCAGTTATGTTCTTTCTATAAGGTTGCCCTGAGTTCTGAGTTAGCAAATACTGAATCATCGTTCTTAGGAGAAACACAGGATTAGCCTCCTGTGTAGCTCTGTCATGAAACTTTTATCAACAGATTAATATTGAACTTTGTTTCCTATGTGCTTCCGCTTAAAGACACTACTTAATATCTATCATTGGCACGTGGAGGTTGAACATCATGATGGCCAGCAGCACTGTACTCAGCCTGAGTGAAACTTACCTAACACGCATGTGTTATACACAAGCGCATCACAGCCTAGTTGTACTCAAGGGCACTGGCAACGCTTCAGCAGTATACCCGGAGCAAGGGCATTTAAACCAGCAGAATTAGCAACAAGAGACAACATTTGAAAGCTCCCACTAAGTGGATGTGAAAAGGACACGTGTTCACAGAAGGGGAGCTTAACAAGAGGGCGTGTGTGACCTGCTCATCCTTAGCTGGGAACAAGAGCCTGATGCCGCTGGGAACAAGAGCCTGATGCCGCATCCAGGTTCACCTGCCTGGAACAGCTAACTACTCCAAAACGCAGGCCAGCATTGCTCGTGGGGTTACAGTGGAAGTTCGGCAAGTAGATGACGTGGAAAACATGGGATGTGAAAAAAGATGGTGTGAAACTCTATGGGATCACTCTGAACTCACTTGATGTTCTGCATTAGGTACTGTCAATACATTATTTTGTCTAGTTCTTTCCAAAACTCTATGGTATTATACACTGGCATTTTCATAAAATTGATAACCAGATTTTGTCTGCGAGAGGTTACATAGTTACTACTAAATTTCTAGAAGTTTCAGAGTGGAGTTACAGTTCTGGCCTTTCTGATGCAAAACCTCATTTTTGTTTCATTAACTTGATACAATTCAGGTTATGTTATATCTTTGTTTCATTAACTTGATATAATTCAGGTTAAGTTACATCTCTGTTTTGATTTTGCAAAGACTGAAAAAATAGTTGGAAGATAATCAAGTGAAAGGGAGTCTGAGGAAGGAAATACAATTCTTCCCCTTGCTCTTTTCTCACCTAAGCTTCCGCTCTGTGTCTATTTTTATGCTTATAAATCTGAGAATGATTAGGTGTCAGTGGGCTTCTCTTGTCTTGCTGACATCACAGGAGAGATTTTTTTTCAAACTTTAGAATTAAAGGATATTTTTAAATGCAGCAATTGATGGCTGTGAAGGCTTTTTCTTGACAGATATAATAATTAGGCAATTATCTAGAGAGCTATTTGCTAAAATCTGACAGCTCTGAATGCAGAGCTCCAGGAAGTCACAGCCTGTACCCAGAGGTTCTGTGATGCTTTGTGCCTTCCCACCACATGGAAAAAGGTTATTTTGCCCTGTGATGTATTAAAAAAAATGTTTAAGATTTTAAAAAAAGCCAGATTCTCCAAAGCTTTTATATTTTCCCTCAAATCATGAAATAACGTTCAAAAACGGCAGGGAAATGCAGGTTCAATATTCAAGCATCTGTGAAGGGGAACAAAACTAGCTCTTTCACGTAAAACGTGACACAGGCGCAGCGCTGGGATGGAGTCAGCTAACTTCTTCTACTGCAGCCTCTGCTTTTCCCCAGCTGTGTGAGCTTGGTCAAGTCACTTAACCTCAGTGTACCCCATTTTCTCTACCTGTAAAACAGCTACAATGTGCACTTTTCACTTCATTATCAGGATTAAGACGACTGTATATATAGAATATAATACAGGTCCTGACACACAGCAGGCATTAATAGAAACCATTTTTATCCTCATTACCACCACCACTTCCAGGGGCACAAATAATGAGAATAAAAGGTGCAGTGGGGAAAACGCCCACCAAAGAGGAGTGGGGTGTTGTGGAACGGCATTAGCAGCTAAAGCACGGGGTTGGGGGGAGATGAAGGGTGGGGCACAACACAATAAATACACATTTGGTAACTACTGCATTTTTCAACAGGTGAAAAGGTGACTATAGGAGTTTATTCTAATGAGAAGGAGTAGCACAGAAACTGAGATACAGAAGAGGAAGAACGGAAGCAGCTATGAAACTGTATACATGGGAAAGAAGCGAGAAAGGCTGGGCCTCCCTGGTGGCACAACAGATTAAGCACTGCACTCTGAAGCATCTGTAGCCACTGCAGCACGAGTTCGATCCCCTGCCTGGGAGGGGACCCACAGGGCACAGCAGACCTCTTCTGCCTCACCTACTGCTCCCTTCAGCAGTGTCTTTCAATTGATCCACCTGTTCTGCTCCCCACTCTGTCTCTGGTGAATCTTCTCACCCCACATCTCTGGCCTACACCTAAGCTCTTGTGTGCATAGATAAATAAATCTTAAAAAAAAAGAGAGAGAAAAGCTGGAGAGAGAGAAAGGCTGGAATCATATTCCTCAAGTGTTTCCTTCCCTGCTGAGAGCTGGGCCTCTGTCTCACTGTGACCTGTCCTCTTTGAATACTCTCTTTCCTATGCCTGAGGAACATCTCAGACGGAGAGGCCACCTCTTCCAGCCAGAAGTCCAGAATTCCTTTCCCTGGCATCCCGTGCAGGCAGGGAATTCAGAAGTCAGGAAAGCAGCCGAATCCAGGGTGGAGGGCCGACAGGCAAGTATGTGAGGGGGGAGGCCTCCTCACCTCTGCTGACTGACATTCAGTGGGAATGTAAGCCAGGAACTGGCCGGATCGTCTCATTTCCCCATGAAGACTGCAAATCCAGATTTTCACATGAAATCCAGTTTTGAAATGGTAATTAATTCAAAACGTGATTAAAAACAAGGAACCGGGGCCCGCTAGTGCACTATGCACTATGAAGCAAACCGCAGTCACTGCAGCACGAGTTCGATCCCTGCCGCCGGCCAGGGAGGGGACCCACATGGCGCGGCAGACCTCTCCTGCCTCGCCTGCTGGTGCCCTCAGCAGTGTGTTTCAGTCAATCTGCCTGTTCTGCCTCCTGCTCTGTCTGGTGTATTCTCTCACCACCCCCACACCTCTGGCCTGTACCCCAGTGCTTGTATGCATAAATAAATAAATCTTTAAAAAAAAACAAAACTGAGGCACCAAGAGAACAAGTTTGGAGGTCATACAGGACCCAGAGTGATAAGTGCAACCTCGTGGCTGACTCTCGCCCTCTGTGGTTGCCTTTTCCACCCTTCAGATCTGGGTGTGGACCGGGCCTGCCTATCTTGATATAAGTGATATCTGTGTGGGTACCAATGGAGCTTTGTGAGCGACTTCAGAAATAACTCATGGTAAACGATTTTACACACCAGTTGCTCTTGACAAAACTGTAGACTCTCTTCCCTCCCTCCCAAGAGTAGTCTGTCAGATGACAACTGTTCACAAATAGAAAACGGACCTATTTTTAAATTACAAGCGAGAAGGATTGCTGTTACTATTTGACAAAGGCATATTTTGCTGGCTCTAAAAAATACATTTGAATAGAAATTTGAAAATAAGATTCTCTGTGCACCTACAGCCTTATGTTTTGACCGCCCCACTGGGCTCCTTGTTTCTTGGGCTAGAAAATCAGGTAGAAAAGAACAGAGGTTTCTCCCTTCTGAAGTAATGGAGAATAACTCCATGAGGCAAACGGCCCTCACGTGACGGTCTCTCCAGGGCCCTGCCCCTCTATAGAACAGTCATGACTTGTCAAGGCTGCACGATAGCCAGAAAATCACAACCCCAAAGCCTATGAGCATATAAGGTTCACATAAGAAGGTTCTCGAAAAACATGTGGCAAAGTTGCTAAAGCGCTAAGTTAAGTAATGAAGAAATGTTTAAAAAGTTTCTTGCCAGATGACAATGAAAATTGACTGGCCACTTTCCGTTGTCACTTTAGGGAGCCAGTTCTCTGGATACAGCCATGTCTTGGGGATCCCACCTAAATGATCCCCTTCCCCACTCCCACCTCTCCATTCAGATCATTCTCTTATTGACCAAATGAAAGCTGATGCTCTTCCTTGCCTCGATGGCACAACATTTGTGGAATATTTAGCTTACGTGGGGAGCTGGACATGTTGGACTAAGCAGGGAAGCAAAGGCTGGGGTACAGAGAAATAAAAAGCACAGGATAAAAAGTCCTCAAACATTTGTGTTGTAGGGGCTTCCCTGGTGGTGCAATGGGCTAAACAACACACTATGTAGCAAGCCACAGCCACTGCAGCGTGAGTTCGATCCCTGCCTCTGGCCACAGAGGGGACCCACATGGCACAGCAGACCTCTCCTGCTGTGCCTGCTGCTCCCCTCAGCAGTGTGTTTCAGTCCATCTGCCTGTTCTGCTCCCCACTCTGTCTCTGGTGGATCCTCTCACCCCCTACACCTCTGGCCTGTCCCCCAGTTCTTGTGCACATAAGTAAATAAATAAATTTTTAAAAAAATAAGTAAAACTAGGGTGCCTGGCTTCCCAATCCACATTCTTGAGCACCTTGCTAACAAGTCACCTGTACACATATGACTTTCATAGTTTTTGTCACATTTACAAACCACCTGAACTTACTTTCAGTTAAATCAGTTCATTTTGCAAATGAAAGTTTAAAAAATCTCTTATCACTCCTTTACCTGCCTTAAAAAATGAAAACTGGGGAACCATACTCAGAATTAGGATTTGAATCAGAAATAAAATTTCTATCTGAAAAGCCTTGCTATCACAGGACAAATATCTAGTTATTGAACATCTGCTCTTGATCACATGAGTTACCTCCACTTCATCATGTGAGTCCCCCACTCTTCTCTCCTGGAAGCATGAGATCCCTTTCCCATGCTTTTGCTCCAGCTATATACCCCCATTTGCCTGACTCTCTTTGGAACCCACATTTATGTAGACTCCTCATACTTACTAATTAAATTTGGTTTTTTCTAACTAATCTCATTCAATGTGAATTTGATTATTTGACCAGCTTGAGAAGAACCCAGAAGAACAGAGGGAAATTCCTCTCTTTTCACCAAAGATTGTGTGGACACCTAGAAACTCTGTCCTGAGAAATCTTTGAGGAAATAATGTGTAGACTGAAGGTGGCACACAGCCCAAGTCTACAAGCCAAATTCTTTCTAAGTTTTACTTCTGAGATGTTAGATAAAGTACTTTCATCTCGACTGCTCTAGTTGGGCCAGAGAAGATCAAGCTGACTCTGGCATCTCCATTCCCTCAACCAGTGCAAAGTTCTGTTAAAATCTCAAACAACCTGTTCTAAGGAGCCACCCTCATCTCTGTCACCAGGCAGAGTCCCCTCTATGGCAGCAAGCAAACTGACAGGAGTTTGTCTCTCAGAATACGGGGTATGACTCTGACTCTCCAACTTAACATATACCCCTTTCAACTCTCTATCAAGTTCTACATCGTCCCCTCCACTTCATTCCATGCAGCCTATACTTTCTCCATTCCACATTGTGACAGTTCCTCGCCTCACTTTTCTTTATATCACCACATATATGTCCATGCAACTCAGCATGTTTGACTGACTCCTGGAAAATACCCATTAATCCTATAAAACATTCTCAGATGCTAACTTTTCTGCAGATTTCCTTCTCCTTTTGATAGAGCAGCTTTACTGGACCTTGTTCACACTTTTATGATAGCACAAGACATGGTGGAAATTTTTCAGATGACTGTGCATCTCCCTTCACAGAGGTTCAAAGACAGGCACGAATACTATTGCCAAGAGCAAAGGTAACGGCAAATACCATTACCTGGTGTTGCTGTGGAGAAGAAACAGGAACACACAGACAAGGTCTGTCTGTGATAATCACTCAAGCCAAAGATGAGACACTTCACCAGCAGCACATTATGAAAGTTCTTTATGAGTTTGCAGATAAAATAACCATCTTGATGATTATTAAAGAAAAATATTAGAAACTCAATTAAGAAGGGAAGAAAGGGTGTTGGAAATCCCAGTCCAACTGTGGAATTTTTTAGTGCGGGAGTAAAATACATGTTGGGTGTTGGGTTCTCAAAACTTATAGTCCCATCGAAGAGCTCCACATGGCATATTATAAACAATACATCAAAGAGAAATATTGGGTTTGGAAAAGTCATGATGCATTTTTGCTTGAAACACAGACAAAATATATCATGACTTTTCCGACACCCCAATAGTCTGAGTTACAGAACTGGTCTCAGGTTTTGACATTGCTGCCCAAAGAATTTTCCATCTATGAAAATAAAAGGAGTGTTCCTTCTTTCCTGATATGTGAAAATGTCAGGATAAAAATGAGCACTGCTTTGAGATTAATATTAAATTTAAAAATAGCATATGATCTTTTCCAAAAAGTAAATTTCTGCAAATATAACTTTCTTCAGGAAAGATATTTCTTGGAAATGGGAACACTTTCTAAAAAGCAGCAGAGGAGGTTTCAATCTTAAATTAGGAAACATACTTTTCAAAATAAAGTTGGGTTCAAGAAGGTCTAATTTAAGATGGGTCAGTGAAAATGTCTTTTTTCCATCCTTTTCTTGGAAATCATTTTAAAATAAGAATGAAAAGGAAATTCAGAGATATAGAAGCATTTTAAAAGTAAAACTAAGTTTCTGCACATTGAACTTCAGTATAATGAGGCAGAACTGCATATTGTCCGGGATGATCTAATTCAGGCTTCTTGGTGCTGATCTTTGAAAACTTTCTTCATTGCTTCTGTTTAAATTTTTCTGTTTAGATGTCTTGCTTTGTTCAGTTTAATAATTCATTTTTTTCTAGAAAGTTGTTCATTTAAATCTAGGCTTTTGATTTTCTTTGCCTTGTTCCGAGTAAAATCTTTCAGTGTAAAACCCCTACTACAGGGATATATAAGATGTGCTAGAGGCTGTGCCTGTGGCTGCAGACCCCAGATGCTGACCAAACTGTGTCATTCTCTAGAATAGGAAGCACTGGCCCTTCACCATGGAAAAGCCACCAGTATGTATCTAGAATAAAGGCAGAGGGCAGGGGCCTCCCCGGTGGTGCAATGGGTTAATAAGCACCATACTATGAACCATCCGCAGCCACTGCAACATGAGTTCGATTTCTGGCCAGGGAGGGGACCCACATGGCGCAGCAGACCTCTCCTGCCTCACCAGCTGCTCCCCTCAGCAGTGTATTTCAGTAGATCCACCTATGCTGCACCCCTCTCTGTCTCTGGTGACTCCTCTCACCGCCCCCCCCCCCCACCCACACCTCTGGCCTGCACTGCAGCTCTGGTATGCATAAATAAATAAATTTGTTTTAAAAAAGGCAAAGGGCAGCAGCAGGAGGGAGCCAGGATCACCAGGAAGTTGTACATCAGGTCATTGCTGGGAAGTAATTACATTTATACGACCATGAAAAAAGAGCTCACAAGCAGGAATAACAACAATATAAATCCAAAGGAAATCTCAAGGTCTATTTCTGAATTGAAAAACAGAAACTCAGGTATTAGAAAAAGATAAATGATAGAACAACAAATCCAAAAGGTTATTCTTTAAAAAATAAGAAGATAATTAAGTCAACCAAAAAAGGGACGGGTAGGGAAGACAGCACAATATACAAAATAAGACATGAGGAAGAGATACTAGCAACAGATATAGAATCCACTAAAGGATTTTACTCGGATCAAAGAAAAGAAAATCAAAAACCTAGATTTAAATGAACTACTTTCTAGGAAAACGTGAATTATTAATCTGACCAAAGCAAGAAATCTAAACAGAAAAATCTAAACAGAAACAATGAAGAAAATTTTCAAAGATCAGCACCAAGAAGCCTGAAGGCCAGATAATTCTGGGTTGAGTTTCACTCCACCTCTAAGGAACAGTGAGATCCAAGCCCAGGGAAGACGCAATGCCAAAACCAAAACTACTGACCTGTCTCACTCATGATATCTACGGGAAAATTAGTATAAGTCAACAGAATTCAGCAAATGCAAAAGCAGGACACATCAACTGTGTAGAGTTTAAATGCAAGGATATTCTAAAGCCAGAAAATCTATTGACCTAATTAACTCTACTAGGAACATAAATGAAGAAAGTCATATTTCTATAGTTGTCCCAAACATTTGCAACATATTTCTATAGTTGCCCCGGAATATTTATAATATAATTTAAAATGAATCATGATAAGGGGGAAAGACTAAAAAAATCCCAGTTCAAGTCAGTTACAAGACATGAACGTCCACAATTGCCAGTATTATTTATTAAGATACTAGAAGGAGTAGTCAATCTAATTAGCTAAAAGTAAGAAACAAAACATATTACAGTTGGAAAGAAGGGGATTCAGTGAACATTCCTCCCATCCCCAGGATGATATGTTAAAATATACAAGTAAAACTGAAGAGAATCAATAGAAAACTTATAACCTACTGCAAATATAATTCTCAATGGGGAAAAACTGAGAGCAATCCCCTTAAGATCAGGAACAAGACAAGGATGCTCCTCTCTCCACTGCTATTCAACATAGTACTGGAAGTCTTAGCCAGTGCAATAAGACAGGAAAAGGACATACAAGGAATCCAAATAGGGAATGAGGAAGTAAAACTATACACAAACAACCAATCAGAAGAAGAAGAAATCAAGAAAAATATACCCTTTACAATTGAAACCAAGAAAATCAAATACTTGGGAATCAACCTAACAAAAGAAACAAAAGACTTATTTCAACAATAACAGAATTTTTAAGTGACACTTTGAGAGCCAAATAGCTATGATTTCACTCATGTGTGTAACATAAAGAAATAAAGCAAAAGAACAAACAAAACCAAATTTTAGATACAAAGAACTAAATGGTATTTACCTGAGAGGAAGGGCAGATGGGTGAAAAAAGTAGAGTGTGGTAGAAACTAGACTTCTTGGTGATCATGAGGCAGTATATACAGATGCTGAACTATAATGTTTTATATCTGTTATAAATCAACTTTATGTCAAAAAAGTTTAATTAAAAATAAATAAAAATAAAAAGATGACTTCAAAACCAAACAAAAAAAAGTAAAACTAGTCCTGTATATAAACAATATCTGTTAGAAAACTTTATGAATGATGCTCACAATAGCAACTTTTAAAAAAAGAGTATTTAAGTATATGTTTAACAAAATAGTAAAAGACATGAAAAACATTACTGAGAGAGGCTCCCTGGTGGCGCAAGGGGTTAAGTCACAGCACTATGAAGCATCCACAGCCACTGCAGCGTGAGTTCGACCCCTGGACATGGGGCGGACCCACATGGCGCAGCAGACCTGTCTCACCTGCTGCTCCCCTCAGCAGTGTACCTCAATCAGTCCACCTGTTCTGCTCCCCACTCTGTCTCTGGCGAATCCTCTCACCCCTCCCCCACACCTCTGGCCTGCACCCCAGCTCTTGTATGCAGAAATAAAATTTTTAAAAAAACTGAGAAACAATGAAGACAGAGAAAAACTAAATTTACTGGATTACATATTATAAGCCATATTCGTTAAAACAATTTAGTACTGGTATATGGAGAAAAGATGCTATAAATAAAAATGGAAATGAGATCCAAAAATAAACCTAAATATTTTAGGAAATTTTGACTCTGGTATAAAAGAAAGAGGATGCTTATCAGTGAGAAGAAGACGAGTTACTAAAATAATTGAGAAATTTGGGTACCAATATGGGAAAATATATAGTTAAGTAATCATGAAAGAATCTCACACTATAAAATAAATTAAAAATAGATCAAATTTTTAATTTTTTTAAAAGGGAAATTATACACATACTGCAACAAATATGGTAAAAAAATTTTTAAAAAACCTCAGTCAAAAAATATTTTCTAAAGGTATAGAAGGCTTCTATAAAAATAAGTATGTATATAAACCCACAATAAAAAAGTCATATGTCATACTATAAATTGAAGAAAAATGACACTAAAACAAAAAAGCCATACAATAAACGGGAAGAAATTTATTGTAAAGCATGACAGCGAAATGGAGGTTTCCCTTTATTTTCTATAAAAGGTGTTCCCATACGCTCATAACAACAATCAATAACCCAATAAACAGGAAAATGGACAGTGGGTCACAGATAAAGAAAACAAATGGTATTTCAAACACATTTGAAGATGCGCCACCTTATTCACAATGAGAAAATGCAAGTCAGAACCACATTTTTCACTTAGCAGATAAGCAAATATCCAAAGATCAATAAAGGGAAGTTAGAGAGAATGTGGCAATGGCGCTGGTGCAAACAGAGATAGGTATACCTTTCAGTAAAGGCAATGAACCATGTTTCAAAATCTTTAGATACAATTTCTAAGTCTTGGAATTTAGCTTACTGAAATATAATATGAGAAATACCGTGTACAGGGTATTCATGTCAGTTTTTTTTTTAAAAGATTTATTTATTTATGCATACAAGAGCTGGGGCACAGGCCAGTCACGGGAGGTGATAGGAATCACTGGAGACAGAGTGGGGAGCAGAACAGGCAGATGGACTGAAATATACTGCTGAGGGGAGCACTGGGGGAGACAGGAGAGGTCTGCTCCCTGGCTGGGGATCGAACTAGTGCTGCAGTGCTGAGGATACTTCACAGAGCGGTGCTCAACCCACTGCGCCACCAGGGAGGCCCAGCTTTGTTTTTTAATAACAAAAAGCTGGAAATAAACTGCCTACTTATAGGAATGGTCTACCTACCATACCATGATGTGCTAGTAGCTACTAGAGAAATATGGCAGCTTTATATGTACCAATATGGGATGCTCTCCAAGTTATGTTAGGTGCAAAATCAGGCAGCAGAAAATGTTTACTTGTGTTTTATGTTTATACATATATTTATAGATAGACACAGAGGTGTGTGTATACATGTATATATACACATACATATGCATGCTTATGTTACTGTAAAATATATGTATAAGATCTAGATACCTTATGTATAAAATATCTCTGAAAGTGTATATAACAACTAGATGGCTTGAGAACAGTATGCAAAAGACTTCCCACTGTACTTCCTTTGCACATATTTTGAAGTGTGTTTTATGTGCATTATTACCTGTTCAAAAATTATATTAATTTTTAATAAAAATCAAATGAAAAGTTCTGGGCTGCCTTCTTTGATTAATGAAGTATATTTTTAAACATACTTGCGGATTAGGAGACTGCTCTAGATCTAAAAGGTAAATACAAGTGAATAAAGAAAATAAGTAATTTCACTTGACAGTTAGGTCTAATTAAGCAGCTCCCACGTCTATACAGAACAGCAGCACAGACAGCTGTCGGCAGACTGACCATGGCTTTGGTGGGCTGGCCAGGCATGCAAACTTCCACTACAGCTGAAGTCATCCTTATGCCATCCTCAAGGTCAAAGGTGACTGAGGAAGTGTGCTTGCAAAATAGGTGACAGTACAATAAAATAAACTAATTCATTCCCTCATTTCATTCTTCTAACACAGGTTTAAGTATAACAAAGCAGTTTTAAGAAATGATTGTCTGTTAGGCATGAATCATTTGTGAGTTGGTTCCAGCTGTAACTAATTTGTAATGTTTTTAAAATTTTTTAAAAAGATTTATTTATTTATGCATGCAAGAACTGGGGTACAGGCCAGAAGTGCGGGGCGTGAGAGGATTCACCAGAGACAGCTGGGAACAGAACATGCAAATAGACAGAAACACACAGCTGAGAGCAGCAGCAGGCAAGGCGGGAGAGAGTCTGCTGTGCCATGTGGGTCCCTTCCCCGGCTGGCGGCAGGGATTGAACTCATGTTACAGTGCTGGGGGTCTCCTTCATGGTGCATCGCTTAACCCATTGTGCCACCAGGGAGACCCCTGATCCCTAATATTCACTAAATGTGAGCATCCAAAAGAGCACTGGGGCTGGGTTGCACAGATCTGAAATAACAACTGGAAGCTTTCCTAAGTCACAAAATACTGAGCACTGACGCCATGGACAAGGATCCTGGCCCATGATTTTGAGGCCTACGTTGTTTGTATGGATAATGTCAAAATGACCACAGGTCAAACATCATCAATTAAAACCCACAGAGCATCACGAAAGCAAGCATGCCTCACTCCCAGGCATAAACCCAGTGTCTCTTTAGCTCTCATTTTAAAAGTCTGCAGGTAATCTTTTTTTTTCTTTTATTTATTAATTATATTTGACATCATCTGTAGTCCCCAGGGAGTACCCACTACCATTTCACCGGTGCACCATCACCTCAGTCACTTGTGTACCCTCTGCCCTCATCCCTGACTTTGCCCTCCCCCCTTCCCCTCCCCCCCATGGTCCCTTTGGTTTATCCTGGCTTTTTGGTCTTGAGTTTTTTTGTTTTGGTTATAATTGCCCAATTCCTTGAGCTTATTCTTTGTTGTTGTTGTTCTTTCATATTCCTCCTAATAGTGAAGCCCTCCGATATTTTTCTCTTGCCTTCTGACTTGTTTCACTGAGTATAATTCCTTCTAGTTCCATCCATGTTTCTATAAATG
>JAGFMF010011726.1:9306922-9330510 GCA_019455555.1 Galemys pyrenaicus | reverse complement strand
GTGTATATGCACCACATCTTCTTGATCCAGTCATCTACTTTTGGGCTTTTGGGTTGTTTCCAGGTCTTAGCAATTACAAATAGTGCTGCGATAAACATAGGAGTCCAGGTGCTCTTTCGATCAGTGTTTTTGTGTCCTTTGGGTAGATTCCTAGGTAATTTCTAAAGCCTTCGACATAAACATCTAGGTATATACACCAAGGAAAAAGAAGTCATGCAGAATTTGTTAAGATGTGGGGGGGAACTGATTTAAATTCAGGAACACTGACTGTTTGTCTCATTTTAGGCAGTAATCTTACCTCTTTCTGAAATTGCTTTTATTTTTCCTCTGACTTTTAAGAGAGTAGTATGATTGAACAAAAATGTTTTATTCAAAATTTTAGGAGTGTTAGAATAAACAATAAGAAATACTAGAACTTAAATCCTACTTCTGTGTCATTAAAAGGAAGCCCAAAGTATATCCTTGATCCTTTTAGGTTTTAACATAAGGAGGAAAATAGCCCCTGCTCTATTAGGGCAGTAACAAGTTATACCGCACACCGGACCAGTTTGATTTAGATTCTCAGTTTATTCCCTATATACACATGGCTAATGTTTGAAGACATATATGGCTGGGTGAGTGATCTGTTAAACAACTCCCTAACAAGACAATAATTCCCAGTACTAAGTGAATTCCCTATACTAGAGATAGTGATTATTATTTTCATAATTACCTTTCATACCTCCTCCCTGCCCAAACGACTTTACAGAACAGATGCTACTATCCCTATTTCACAGATGAGGAAATAAAGACTCAAAGATGTAAATTAATCAGCCCAAGATCTAACAACTAGGATATGAACAGACCACAGCTAGATCAAATGAGCTGATTCCACAACAATCAAATGCAGCAAATACTTAACTGAGCTTCATGTACATAGTAGGTGGTATACTATGAATGACAAAACCATAACACAAATAGAGCAAAACTGTAACATGGATAGCATGTTTTCAATAGGTATTTCATGAATAAATCTGTAAATAAATGGTCCTATTCATATATGATACCTGATAGTAACAGGTATTTATTGAAGGATAATATTGCCAGACATTCTTCTAGGAAAGAACAGGAAAGGAGAAAGAGGTAACAATAACATCTATGGTGTATTTAAAAACAGAAGATAACTTCCAACATATAAATCATCACAATAACCATAAATGATTATTAAATTCCCACACTAAAAGGTAAAGCTAGTTTAAAAATCAACTTTATCTTCTGAAAAAGAAATGCAGCGAAGACAAAATGATGCTTAAAGCTTTGCAATAGAAGAAAGAACACAAGAGGCAAGGTGGACATGAAATACTGGCACAGAACGCTCATACACTGCAAGAATGTGTAATGATGCAGCCACTTTGGAAAAATTTAGAAATTCCTTGATATGTGAAAACAGTTTTCTGTAAGACCCAGCAACTCCACTCCAAAGTACTTATCAAGAGAAATAAAAACACAAGTGCAAATGAAAGCTTACACACAGATGCTTACAGTTGCCCTGTTTATAACAGCCAAACTAGGGAAACAATCCAAATGCCCATCAACTTACAAATGGATAAACACGCAGTGTGGCCACACATGAAATACTATTCAGCAATCAAAAGGAACAAAGGAATAGGAATAGGATGTTACTAGTGTTCAGCATGGGTGAACACCAAAAATATGCTACGTGGAAGAAGTCGCTATGAAAGGGAGGTCCTATCTGGGGGATTCTGTTTATATAAAATGTCCGGAATAGATTAATCCATAGAAATAAGAGGTAGATTAGTGGCTGTCAGGGCTGAGGAGGGGGTGGGTGGGAAGTGACTGTGGATGGGTTTCTTTGAGGAGTGATGAAAATGTTCAGGAATGAGATGATGATGATGGTGGTGGTGGTCGTGTGACTGAATGGCTAAGAAAACCCTTACCTATGGCCTTTAAAAGTGAACTTTATGGTTTGTGAATTGTATCTCAATCTGGCTGTTATTAAACTAAAAATGGTGCAGTATGATTAAAAACAGAAAAAACAATTCAAGGCAAAAAATGCTAACAGAAATATCAAATGTTTTGGAAACTTGAATGGAAAGGCAGTTAACTGCTCTCTTGGCTTATGAACAATTAAAGAGCATAAGAAAGAAGTGCCAGAACTTTGAGGATTGAAGGAGTGGGGAGAATGTGACCAAAGTCCTGTTGTGTGCCTCAAGGTGGGACGGCAGGGTGGGAGGGTGAGGTGGGGTGGGGTGGGGACCAGCCTCCGTGAGGGTGGTGCTCCCACAGCCTCTTATCAAGGAGTCTGAGCTTCATTTTGTAGGCCTTTAAAGAGAGGAAAGATGTTAGACGTTTGTGTCTTAAAAGCAGCACCCTGGAGGCCATGTGTGAAACATGAATTATAACAAGAAGGAGCCATCAGAGAGAAGAATTTGGGCATCCACATGAGTGAGGATGAATATGCATCTGAATAGGATAGGATTAGAGGAATAGGAATAGGATAGAACCAAGGAAGATATTATATTGGAAGTCTGGGATGGGGGATTAGAAAGAGAACCTAATAATCCCAAAATTCCTTGTAAAGGCAACTGTGTTAAAGAAGGAAGGCAGAAAAGAGTGTGTGTGTGTGTGTGTGTGTGTGTGTGTGTGTGGTGGGGGGAAGTCAAGGATATAAGAATTTTTTAAAAGATTTATTTATTTATGCATACAAGAACTGGGGTACAGGCCAGAGTGGGGAGGTGAGAGGAGTCACCAGAGACAGAGTGGGGAGCAGAACAGGCAGATGGACTGAAACACTCTGCTGAGGAGAGCAGCGGGTGAGACAGGAGAGGTCTGGGTGAGGAGATAAAAATTTAATTTTAAGCATATGATGTGTTTTTGGCAAAAGAAAGTTAGATATGAAATAGGGAAAGAAGCGGAACTGGTGATAGCATTTAGGAGTCTTTTCAGAAGACATTTGGGTGTGTTCCATTTTCTAATAATAATTGTATGAAGGACTAAAATTATATAACATTTTAAATTACTGAATTGCAGTCTGCAATTTTAAAATTGAAACAGGGACACAACTAATGATGGAAAGAAGTTAGGTGGGTGGTCCTACTAGCTACCTCCTCAGTAACCGTTCTCTCTTCTTCATAGCTAACTCCTAATTTGAGAGGAGAGTGGAAGTTGTAATTTGCTCAGTTAAAAATACTTGGCTTTTCATACTCTTTTACATTTAGAGCAACCCTGTGACACCATGCCCACAAAGAGATGTGGATGGAATTCCCTGTGGAAAGCATCACTTTCTGAATAAGGAGCCAAAACCTCCTGTAGACGTGTCCTCATTCTAGCTAGTTACATTCTTCATTTCTTCCTGCCTGTACTACAGATGTAAGTCCAGGGCTGCAGCAGCCATTTTGTGACCATGTGGAAGCCAGGTTTAGGATGAGGGAGCACTTGCAGACTCTGGACAGCAGAGAAGGAAGAGAGAAGGTATTAATTCTCTGATAGCAATGTATGACCTCCTGCAAGGAGTTTGAACTTTATTTTATAGGTTCTTAAAGAGGAAAGATGGGGCTTTGGAGTCCAGTTTTATAAGACAGACTTGAATGCAAAGTCATTTTAGGACTAATATCTATCTATATATAATGAGACTAAAAACATATAACTATTATTGAAATTACTTTAAAAATTATCATTATTTTAAAATAAAATATCTTGTATGACCAACAAGTATTAAAAGAGGTAAAGAGCTTTAAGAGTGGATTAGATTAGTAAGAGACTAGATCTTTCTTTTTTCCAAACAGTAAGCTAAATTTTGCAGCTAAAGGGAGATGATGGGAATACCACTATTAAAAAACAACAACCTCATAAACACACATGCATCTCTTAATGAGTGTGTGTACCTGACAATATCCTTCAGACTATTCTGGATGTGGAAAACTGATCTGAATCATTTAATTAGCTTCCATCAGATTGAATATTCTTAAAAGATGAGACTGTTTACCTGACTCTCACAAGAATTGTATCTTTGCAAGAATGAATCATTCTGCTCACCCAGGCACTCAGTAAATGTAGCTAAGGAAATAATAGCATGTGCCTGAACCAGAGCCCTGGCCCTTCACAAACCTTTTGCTGGGCTGGACTCTGGGATTATGTCTCCGGAACTGCAGTCAGAAACATTCTAGGAAACACTTATTATTGCCTTCTCCCACAAACTGCCATTGTCTTCAAGGCAGGGACCACAGCGAAGACAGATTTCTATGGCAACAGTGACAGCTTTGAAGACCTGCCAGGAGAAAGTTATCCAGGTTTCAAGAACAGGAAAAGTTGTGTAACTGATCTGCTTTTATCTCATGGTCAGTGTGGATCAGGTGACTCTTTGTGTTTTCCTCTTTATTTTGACTATCGAGAAGCTCGGACAATTTTTCAGTCCAATCTCCAGAAACTACTCTAGACCTTACACAGTAACTCATCTCTAGAAAGCACATGCAAAGGATGACACATTCTCGTTCTCGCAATTATCTCTGATGTTATATCACCTTCTAATCAGTAGGGTCTCTTTACCCCAACTTCATTACCTATTATTTTTGTGTTGTTTACTATCTATTTTTATAAACTCCACAAATGCTTTATGGAACAGGGGACACTTATGGAGTATTTAAAAGCATCAGATAATTATAATAATAGGCATAATAGTGCATTCATTGAACACTGCTGTAAAGGAAGCCCTGCCTGGCCTGACTTCTGAACCCATCTTATTTATCCTAAATATGAATGAAGTACTATTAGTATACCCATTTTAAAGATGGAAATGCTCAGGCATAGAGTAACAACTGCAAGATTCACACTCATATATTCTGAATCATATTATACAAAAGAATAATCTTTGATTTTTAAAAGAAGCAGAACCCCACTGAATTTGCATACTGAGTTTAGCATTCACCAGTTTTAAATGAGATCTGTTATCTCTCTTGGTGACACAATCATGGCTGGTGAGCCATATCGGCAAAGGGAAACTAGACGCAAAGGCATCAGAACAACAGATAATTGACTGTCCAAAAGTAATTGACTCTTGGTGGAACATAAAGGTATGCATTCATTCATTCATTCATTCAGCACCTATATGTGTCATGCATGTTGCAGGTGCTAGGAACACAGAGGAAGCAACAGTGCTGGTTTCCAGGAGCTCAGGTACAATAAGGGAGAATCAGGCAGGTAAAGGGCACCAAAGAGCTATGACTGGGTTGACAGGAGAGCAGAATTGGGCATGACAAGATCATTCTGAGAGCAGCTTTGCCCTTGACCTCTGTGTCCCATGTGATAATGGATGTAAGAAGCATCAGCTCCCTGCTAGGGTTGTTGAGATGAAGCTCCTGGTCTAGCCAGGCAGCTGAGTGGCTCCCTCAGGCACAGTGGCCCACTGCCTGGGCACCTTGCTCTGACACATGGATACATGTCCTCAGAAGCTCAAGGCTTGAGGCTGGCTATTGTCCCCTAGTCACCCCCAGGAGCTGATTAACTTAGAGCCCCCGGGCAGGCCTCTTATCATGCCTGGGTAGCACCATCTTAGATCCAGTCTCACTTGACTACATCACCCACACAGATTACTATTCCTTAAAGATGCGCTTGCAGAGTTTCCTCCAGGGCCTGGCCCACACAGTGCCTACCGGCATTTCTGTCACATTTGCTTCGCTTTACTTGATCTCCTTGGCACTGCAATACGGCAGTTCACCCGATTCCGCTGCTGCCCAACAGTTCTGGTTCCTGCTTGAACAGGTCAAGGAAAGAGCAAAGGGGACCAGGGGGATCTCAAGTGCACTGTTGGCTAAAGCCACTGAGAACACACGCTACAATGCACAGCCTCAGCTGGAGCTGCCTCTTCAGAGTTTGGGGCAGTGGTTAAATAAGAAGCAATTAATCACTTTTTCACAATCCTAACTCATATTTAATAGTTCCTCTCCAAGTCTGTTTTGCTATTCTATCAGCAAAGTCAGTCAAACATTACAATTCCTTTCTAAATATTCCAGCAGCCAGATGGCAGGAACAGCGCTGTGACAAGGCAAAACTTGCCTAAAGATAACTCGGTGATGCATGGTCATGGTGCATGGCTTGATGGTGCTTGGCTGAGCAGAGACATCTCTTTAGCTGCCCCCACTTAATCAGGTTCTAGAAACCAAGACTTTATGATTCCAAGAAGCAATGTAAAGCTGGACTGGAAAACAAACACATTTTACTTTTCCAGGTTCTGAATTTTAGGCAGAAGTATAAAATTACAAAATGCCATACACCAGGACAAATTTCTCAAAGTTTCTCTTCTATATAATGTTCCTGTACCCTAACGTTTTACATATTTTTTTTAAGATTTATTTATTTATGCATACAAGTACTGGGGTACAGGCCAGAGGTGTAGGGGGTGAGAGGATTCACCACAGATAGAGCAGGGAGCAGAACAGGCAGATCAACGGAAGTACACTGCTGAGGGGAGCAGTGGGCGAGGCAGGAGAGGTCTGCTGTGCCATGTGGGTCCCCTCCCTGGCCTGCAGCAGGGATCGAACTTGTGCTGCAGTGGCTGCTATTTGCCTCATAGTGCGTTGCTTAACCCACTGCACCACCAGATTTAAGGTATTTTTTACAAAATGTTTGCTGGAAAATATATTTGCTTTCTGATAGGTTGTTTTTACAGATTCTTTTTCTTTAGTGTGAATAAACATGTAAGTTCTAGAATGGAGGAAAAAGCTGACGTGAACATGTGAAAATTCCACATGTTCTATATCAATTACATTTGACTCCTCAGATCTTCTTTAGTTTAGTTTTTTTTTTTTAATGCTCTCTCTGTGTGTCTGAATGACTGCTAAATCACAACCTGTACTACACAGCTTCTGAACAATAAATCTAAAAGAGCACTGCCAGGCTGGGCCAGCTGGCTTTCTCCTGTGCCTATAACTGTATGTTCTTAGATACACATACGCTTCCTCCAGCCCTTCTGCTGCCAGCTAACTTCAGTCTGTGACACACACACTCACAATTATATGAAGATGCCAGAAACTCCTGGAAAGGAATGAAAAGGAGGTGCACAAGGAAGCCAGCTTTAAGAATCTGTCACCTGCCCTGATTCAGTGGCTGAAAATTGCCCTTTATGGTTGCAGCTCCAGAACTTGAATTCTGTGCACCAGCTCTCCATTCTGGCTGCCCTGAATAGGCATTTAACCTCTGTGACCATTTATTTTCTCATCTCTAAAAAGGCACAACATTATCTCCCTTAAAGAATTGTTGTGACTCGTAGAAGGCCATGCATGTAAAGGCATTTGGTAACACTCTCCATGGTGTTTATTTCATTTCCATTATTTTTCTCACCTTTCTTTTGCTCTCCTGTCCTTTTCCCCTGGATTTTGTTTTTGTGGGTTTTTTAAAAAAATGTATATTTAAAATGCACTCACTGGAAAATGTCACTCATCTGTACACCGCCACAGCGAGTGGATTTTGACATGGAGTTTTTATTTCTTTTTTACTGAGGCAAAACTTAGATCTGTCAAGGGCACATGTTTCAAGAACGTTATTCTATGACTAAGTGTGTAGATTTCTGTATGTGTGCTAGGATGGAACCACTCTACTTAGGCAGATGCGGAGCACTACCAGCTCCCCAGAAACCCCCTAATGTCCTGTCCACCGAGGCCCAAAGGGAAGCCCTCTTTTATCACCAAGATTAGCCTTGCAAAAGGCAAACACTTTTCAGGGAAGCCTGCAGCGATAACTACTTTTACTGACCAGCAAGAAATGTACTTTAACGCCCCCTCTGAAGAGATCAAAGACTCTGAAAAGGAGAAGGGCATGAACTTTCCAAGTGACACAGTCTTGCCCAACAAGACCCTCACTTCTGTACCCCAGGCTCAGACTGGCAGCGACAGTCAACTTCTCAGAGTAACTTCCCTTCTCCAGGCAGTTGGCGAGCCAAACATCCCAAGCATCCAGGAAGCTGCCAGGGTGTCCCAGGGCTCCGGGACCTCTCCCCCATCTCCCCGCACCTCCAAGGGGCAGCACACCCAGTCCACACGCGGCGCCCCTTCTACCGTGGGCAAACTCACGCGGCTGGCACACCATGCTTCAAGGCGCTGTTCCTGCGTGCCCACCGGGGCAGGGCTGGGGCTCCCCACTCTCGCCACCCCCAAGAGCATGCCTCCTCCCCAGGCCTGTCCCTTCTGCCCCAGCCCAGCTCCGCCGTACTGCGGGAGTGGGGGCAGGTGGGGTAGGTAGGCTCTGCTACGTTCTCCGGACTTCTAAGGACTTTTAAGCCCATTTGTGGCCAGATGTAAATCTCTGGCAGCTGACCTCAGCGCGGGAGGGGAGCACCAGGAAGAGGGTCGGACACTACGCGCCTGCCCCAGGCGGTCCCCGCGAGCCGTGTGATCTTGGGCAAGTCACTTCACCTCTCCCAGACTGGTTTCCTCCCGGGGAGGGGGGGGGCTGCTACGGTACCCCCAAAGCCATCTCCAGCTCTGCAATTTCCCAGCTCTCTTACTCCGCCCAGCTCTTCCCGAGCCAGCCCCCTCCTCAGCGAGACCCCAGCCTTTTGTTCTGGGGGTGAAGCAGCGAAGAGCGCAAGGGGGAGCTTCTCAGAGCAGCAGGCCCCGCTGCTCGGGCGCCAGCGGCAGCTCCCCGGAGAGTCGGGTCCCGGGATGGCTCCGGCAGCCCCGCGGCGACCTCGCCCCCTCGGCGGTCGGGTTACCGGGCCCCGGGGGCGCGGCGCTAGGGCAGCGCAGCGCCCGGACGCCCGCCCCGGGCGGGAGCCCCAGGATCCGGGCGCGCGCGGAGCACCCCGCCCCCGCCTGGGGCCACTGCACCCCGGACCCGCTCCCGCGGCCGCGCCACACGCCGTCTCCCCGGCTCGGGCGCCGCCGGGACCGCGCGCACTGCCGCTACCTGTCGCCGGCCGCGTCCCGGGCCGAACGGGTCTGGAGCGCAGGTCGACGCCCTCGGCCGCTCTCGGCTCCGGACCCCGTCCCGCGGCGCGGTGCTCCCGGCGGCTCCGAGGCGGCCCGGCCGCGCGTCTCCCGGCGCTGCGCTCCTGCGCCCGCTCGCTCCGCGCCGCCCGCTCTGGCGCTGCCGGGACGCGGAGGCGGGGCCGCCGCCCCCACCTGCTCCGCGGGCTCCTGCCCCGAGCGGCCGCCGCCCTCGCGCGGGGACGCGGCCGGGCGGGCGGGGTCGCTCCGGGCGCGGGGGGCGGGTCCTGAGCGTGGGGCGTGCCCCCGGGGTGAGTCCAAAGTCTGCGCACCCCGAGAGGGGCCTGAGACTCAGATCTCCAGACGAGAGGGGCCGCGGTGCGGGCCGCGCTCTGTCCAGCACATGGCTGCGGGGGGTCCTTCGCGCCTTCATCCCGCACCCCAAAATATTTTATACACTTCCCATGGCTCCAGGCCGTGTCCTAGCAGTGGGACAAAAGAGAGCGACAGAGGTTCTTGCGCTCTTGATCACTGTCCAGGAAAGGAAACTGACCGATGGGCAGCCAGAATCCAGAACCAAGGAGGAGACTGGGTGGTTTTGGGGGGGTGGGGGGGGTGTGGGAGTGGAGGGGTGAGCATAGAGAGGAAACCTGATCCAGATCGGAAGGAAGTCAAGGAAGGCTTTTTAAGAAGTTGAAGTCTGAAGGAAACTGAGGGAGGAGCATGAGTTTTCTGGTGACAGTGCCTGGAGGAGCTAGCGTGTTCCAAGTGGAGCCGAAGGTGAAGGCAGACTGAATACTGAGGGAAGTTTGAGGAGCCACACGAGCGTGACCCACACACACATCCCTGCCGCGCCTCTTGTCCAAGCCCTTTAGAGGAACAGAGCATTTGCAGGCTGGATGTGTCCCCTCTGGTGCAGTGATGGGGATTCGGGGGGGCTTCTGTATCTCCCCCGTGCCGGACATTCTTGTTAATGGAAGAACTAAGAGGGTACTCCAGGCAGTCGGTCCTGCTTTGTTTGAGTATCTCCTTGAGGAGGTTCTCTGCTGGGCCCTGGGGTGTGTTGATGAGGGAGGAGTTCTCTAAGAGCTACTGCCAGCCTGGAAAAGACACCTGTTCTCAGCACCGTGGGAAGCTTGTGTGAAGTGCAGGGTACACGGGCGAGGTAGCAGTTAACGGGCAAGGTGACTCTGGGCGGTAGTCTGTCTCTAGGTTCAGATTCTGTAGCAGGTGCTGTTAAAGCATGTTCCAAGTAGCCCTTAGTTGGTTTTTGATTAATCATGTTTATAGCCCAACAAAGGTAGTTCTATGTTTATAGCAAGGATAAATAATTCACTACTTATGCCCTCTCGTTTTATCAAGATCATGTGGTTTTGGTTTCGATTTAAGTGAGGAGGGTAGATGTGTAGCCACGAGGAACTTGGTTCCTGTGTGTTTGTCCTGTACTCCTCCTGCCCTTTCTTCCTTTCTAACCTTAATAAATGATCATGGGTTTAAAACCTGAAAAACTGTGTTCAACCTGAAATTCATAAACTAGTTGGTGTGGGTGATTACTTCAAAAAAGATATTGGAGCATTAACACATTCTTTCCTTTCTGGACTCCTAATGCTTATTCTCATTAAACACAAAACTACCAATATTTTAATACAAAAAGGAAAAGAAGATAAATTGTGCATATTTTTATGAGTCCAGAGAGTTCCCATCAGGTCATGTGCTGGGTGGCCCACGCAGGAGCTAGCTGAATGGAAAAGTTGTTATTCATCTTAAGAGATACATATGTGTGGCTTGGTTGAAATAATTTGTGAAAAAATGCTACTGGTTGGAAGGGATAGGAAATGATGAATGAAGGAACTGTTTGGAAAATGAGGGACATTGGGCAATGGAAGCACTGGGTGGCCAATGTCACATATCCAAGTGAAGTGACTCAAGTCATTGGTGTGTTGTTTCATGGACACTAGAGAAGACTATTCCCACCTACCTCCACCAGGATGTATATAACTACCACACAGGGAGAGGATATCTGGGTAATAACAGCTGTCCCAGTAACCAAACCATTCTCCTTTTGCTTCCTATTCATAAAAATGAGGATTGTGGCTGGCCCAAGACTATCATGACAATCCATTCATGATTTTCAAGCCTGTCTTGCAGCTAAAGAGGTCTTAGACCAGTTCTTGCTGATGAATGGAAAGAGAGAATTGAGTGGGGTCTTCTGAGAAAACTTCTGCTGGCTCTGCCCTTCCTTTACCCATTTCCTTTGTGCCTTGAATGCAAATGAGATGCCTAGCGATGTTGTAACCAGATTGTAACCAAAAGACAATGAACGTGAAGCCAGAAAGGCCATATCAGGATGACAGAATGGAAAATAGCATCCATGAAGCATTGCTGGGCATTCAGACCAAAGCTAGCAACAGCCCAGCTCCAACTCTGTTATGTGGGGAAAATAGCCCGAGTTTGTTTCAGCCACTGGAAATTGATTCCTATTCCTGTGGTCAGATGTGTTCCTAATGGATACAGTGACTGGGTAAAGGGCAAATTTCTCTTCTCCTCCTCCCACTGGTCACCAAATGCCTGCAATAGCTCACACATTTGACTTGTAAACATATATTTGTGTCTGTTGTGATTGACTGAAATTTCTAGGAGAAAGGCACCATAGAAATCAGAAATGTTTTATACATGAAATGTTTCATATACCTCAGTTCCTCAGATATTTATAGAACAGCTATTCAAGGGTGATAATGTACTAGTAGTGGGGGTGCAAAGATGAATTCACAGCCCTGCACCCAGGAAGCTAACAACTCAGTGGGGCACGCAAGCATAGAGGTAGAGTTTTAAAATTCCATGGAAGAGAGGAGTTTGTCCTGATGTGCAGGTAATACAGAAGGCATGATGAACTCTGAAGAGAGGAAGCAGTGAGACAATATGGATTTCCTTGGAGACACTTGGTTTCTCCTCAGCAACAGGGGGCATAAGACTATTTTAGAGACCAGAAAATCTGAAAGACCTTGATGGTTCAAAACCCTCAAGTTCCTTATATCTCAAAAGGCACTCATGGCCTTCCAGACTACCCAACAACTTCCTCCACTTCCTCTCCTTCATCATTCTTCCCCGGTAGATTTAGCCTCTTAAATCTGTAGGATTTGACCCCTCTGCTCCACCACCTGGAGGAGAGAGACCACAGCCCTACCTCTCTCCCACTCTCCTGTAGTAATTCTTTATTTATCCCTCTATACATGTTACTTTTCTCTTCCAAACCATTCCCCACAGTGTGGCCAGAGAGATCCTACGAATTTTGAAACTGATGCTGTTAACCCGTCTTTATGTAGGTGAGTGATTTCTCTTTGCTCACATGGTAACCAGGATCCCAAGCTTTGTCTGAAATTGCTCACACTCTTCAGCTCTTGGTCATCCACCTCTTTGATCGCTCTACTCCACCCATGTTGCTCTGCCTGCAGTTCCTTGACCATGCTCTTTGCACATGCTTTTCCCTCTTTAGAGAGAACACCCCCAAATAAACTCCTCTTCATTTTTCAGATCTTAACTAAACTGGGTGTCAACTCCATCAGTTTCTATTTAAACACTCATAATCCCACATACTTTTCTTTTGTAACATTTTTACAGTTGTAGTGATGCCATTACCTGTTTGATGATTCGATTAAACAAACTCTCCTCCAGACTAGACAGTTGATCCAGAACCTCAAGAATAATCCTTGTCACCTTTGTATCCCTGTCTCCCAGCACAGAGGGGAAACCATAGTAGACACACAATATATATTTATTGAGTGGTGAAGAAATGAACAAATGATTGGGGTCTTGAGCTCTGCATTTTATTTTATTTTATTTTTTCCTTTCTCCTGGTGGCAGAGGGGTCAAGGCGCAGCACTGTGAAGCTATCAGCAGCCACCGCAGCATGAGTTTGATCCCCGGCCAGGGAGCCAACCCACACAGTACAGCAGACCTCTCCTGCCCCACCTGCTGCCCCCCTCAGCAGTGCATTTCAGTGGATCTGCCTGTTCTGCTCCCCACTCTGTCTCCGGTGAATCCTCCCACCCCCAACACCTCTGGCCTATACCCCAATTCTTGTATGCATAAATAAATAAATCTTTAAAAAAAGATATTGGGAGCTGTTAGGAGTTGCCACAAGTCATTTGAGTTCTGCATTTTAGAGTCTATGTAGTTTCTTTTAAAATCTTTAATACAAACCTTATAAATAAGTAATAAGATAAAGTGCACTCATTTTTAACTTGAGTTTAATAAATGACAACAAATGTGTCCTCTGATGATCTTTTCACCAGTTAAACACAAATCACTCGTATCAACCTATAGACAGTTTCTTCATCCCAGAAAGTTCCCTGTGACTCTTCGCAGTCTCTTTTCCAGTCCCAAGCAACCACAGATATGTTACTGTTGATTAGTTTTCACTTTCTTAGAGCTTTGTAAATTAGAAAATATGTACTCATTTCAGTCTGCTTTCTTTGGCTCAGCATAATGCATTTGAAATGCATCCATGTGTTCTATGCAATTTGTTCCTTTTTACTGCTGGTTAGTATTTCATTGTAGGGATATGTAGTACTTATCTATTCACATGTTGGTAGACAATTAATTAGGTTTTTTCAGGTTTTGATGTTACAAATAAAACTTTTATGAATATTGTATAAAACACATTTTGTAGATAATTGTTTTTATTTCTTTTGGGCAAATATTCAGAAGTAGAGTTTTAAGCATCATTAGCATTTAAGATAAAACCTTGGAGCCAAAAGAGATACATTCCACACTCACTAGGATAGCCATTATTTAAAAAATGATAAATATCATGTGTGGACAAAGATGTGGAGAAGCTGTAACCCTCATACATTTCTGGAGGCAATGTAAAATAGTACAGCTGCTGTGGAAAAAAGTTTGGCATTTCCTCAAAAAATTAAACACAGAATTACCATTTGATGCAGAAATTCTACTCCTCCACATATATCCAAAAGAATTGAACACAGGAGTTCAAAAACTTGTAACTGAGTGTTCATAGCAACACTATTAATAGTCAAAAGGTCGAAACAACCCAAATGTCTATCAACAGACAGATGGGTAACAAAATATGATACATCCTTATAACAAAATATATTGCATAACAAAAAGAATAAAGTACTGGCACATACAACAATAGGGATTTGCCCCGAAAAGCATGGTAACTAGAAGGACATGTGTGGGATGTCCTTAAAGAAAATATTAAAAATAGGCAAATCCATAGAGACAAAAGCAGATTAGTGTTTGCTAGGGGCTGTGAAAAGGAAAGAAGAGGGAGTCTCTGCTTAATGTACACATGCTTTCCATTCAGGGAATGAAATGTTCTGGAGCCAAATAGCTGTAATGCTTACAGAACCTTGAAAAAATATTTAATGCCACAGAATTGTATACTTTAATGTGGCAAAAGAATAAATTCTATACTATGTATATTATATGACAATAAAAAAAATGATACCACCTTAGAGGAGTGTGAGGGTTTGGATGGTTACAGAACACGTGGTTTCCCGTGCTCTGTAATGGCTGCCCTCCCACCCCCTGCACTTCAAGCTTGCAACCCAGGTGGTTCTGCCTCTTGAGTAGAATTAGGATATGACCCCGCCCCTGTGTAAGTTTCTGCATGGGGAGGAAGCTCCTTGCTGTCAGCGAAAATTAGCAGGTATGGTATTTTTCACTTAAACATCAGAATGTTGCTGATTTCTCAAGTTCTTGGGACAGACTCCGGGAACACAGTGCCTAAAAGAGAGCCAGCAATTTTCCTGGAACACTAGCACTGAGCCAAAGGTTGACCAAGGCAACAGTTCACTTTCCATGGATGCAATTGAATCCCATCAAGTCATTTCTAAAAATTTCACTGCTCCAAAATGTGCAGAAAGCACAACAACGTTGAGGTCTACCTTCCTCACCTATGGAGAGAGGAGACAACAAAAGATTGAAGCTGATGGAGAACACACAGGACTCTCCTGAACAATATGAGAAAGAGGAACCAAGCCCTGAAAGGGGTGGGAGAGTAGGGAAAGAGAGAGAGGAAAGAGAATCAGATGTGGCTGCAGAAATCAAAGCCGGAGAAGATGGAGCGACAACATTGTGTTACATGGAGATCACACCCAAGGACTCAAACGTGTGACAGTGGGAGGTGATCAGTTTCCCAGTATTTGCGGGTTCAGTGCAGCCACCAAGCAGAAGGCTGATCTTAGTGGGTTGAATATGGAAAGGAGCTGAGGGAACATAGACCACACATTGACTGTGAACAAATTTTCATAACCCTTCACGAAGAAGAGAAAAAGATAGGCTCACTCTGGAAAAGGAGCACGAGTCAAGTGAAGCTCAAGACACGAGTATGTTGCTGATTAAGAGAAAGGAACCAGCAGACAAAAAGTTTCCAGTTTTAGGAAAGCAAAAGAGTTGGGAAAAGAGCAAGGAATTCTCTGAAACACCTTCTCTGACTTGTGATTTGGAACGCTGAAAAGGGATTTGCTGAATACATTTTACAAAGTTTGCAAAATCTTTGATCCTTCTAAGTAAATAACATAAAGTGGTATTAACAACCTTGATCTTAGAGACGAAGACTGGTGTCTAGCGATCATCAACTAACTGTGTGATGTTCACTAACTCAGTAGTTTGTTAGATCCTCAGAATCCTAATTCTTTCATCTACAAGACAGTGCGATAATTCCTGCCTTACCTCAGAGTCACTCTCAGAATACCAAGAGGTGAAGTCTATGAAACTCACACAATTAAAGCTCTTTGTCTGATTGTTAAAGACTAGAGAAAAGTAAAGAATTTTTTCTGGTTTAACTGTACCATATTGAAATGAACCTGTACTCATTGGAAATAGCAATTAAAATAAAATTTTCATTATAATGAGAAATGGTACTGATAACTGTTCTGACTTTTACACGTTCCCCCCATGCTATTGCAGAGTTTGTTCCTTTGTCTACAAAAAGGTCACCTTCTCTGGCACTGTAGCTCAACCTGGCATAAGAAAAGAGTCTTTTCTTCTGAGTCTTCCCTCCAGTTGTCTTCTACTTGTAAGAAGATTAATTGACTCTTCTGTAGCAAGTATGGGCCACCACTCAATAGGCAAACTGGACTTTCAGCTTCTTTGCTGAAATTTTCACTTGGGTTGTAGTGACTATAATTTACCAAGACTTTCCCATGTGTTATAATAATCATCCTAAACTGAAGGCTTGTTTGAATATTTGAGATGATGAAATGGAAGCTCAGTGGTTAGAAGGCTTTTGGTGTCGGCACTGATAAGGAGTAGAGTTGTGATGGGAAATGAATCCCATCCCACAGGCCTCTGCTCTCACTGCCCAGCACAGGGCCAGGGTGAGAGAGCACTGGCAGAATGGACAACTAGATCATAGATTCATTGCCATCTCAGCTTAGTTGTGCCCAATGTAATCTCCACCCTGGTAAGAGCTATCTGTCCTACCGGAAGCATTTCTAAATGGAATGTGTCCTCCTGGATCTCTTGTTTCTGTTAACGGCACTCAAACTCACCAATTTTCTCAAAGTCTGGGTCATCCTAAATTTCTCCTGACTGCCAGTATTACCATCTGCTCCATCACAAAACCCTGTCTATCTTACCTCCCAGACACCTTCTTTTCCTTGTGTTCCCTTCAATCACTGCTTTAGTTCAGGCCTGGTCTACTGCTATCATCTCCAAATTGGTATCTCTGGCTCCAATCTCCTATCTGCTCCTCCCAAATGTTCCCTACTTTGTTTCTCTAGTGCTCTTTCAAAAGTGAAGATGTAGCCATCTACCTGCTGGCTTAAATCCTTCGTCTGCTCTTGTTTGATCTCCAGATAAAAACTAAACTTAGTTTTGCCTATATAGTCCTCCAGGATCTGTCCCATCCACCCCAACTTCCATCCCTCATCCTCCTCCCTCTTCCCACTGTGCTGCAGTTATCCCAAAGCACCTGGACTTGTATTAACCATTTCTCTCCTCTCTCTGCCTTCCTCCAAGTCATCTGCTTGTCTTGGAATAACTTCTCCCTCCTTGTGTCCTGGAAAACTCTTCCTCATCTTTTAATGCCAATGCTCACCTACTCTAGGAGTTTTTTGAGTCCTCTAGGTAAATCAGGGACCTCTCTTCTGAGTATTTAATTCTGAACGCTTCAGCACTCAGATTGTGTGTTCATGGCTGCCACGGAGTTGCTTGTGTCCTTCACGGCAAAAAAGAGCATCATTGTCTTGCGACCATGAGCACGTAGCATGTTGGATGTCAGACAATGACAGTGCTCAGACATAACCGATTAATTAGTAAACCTGACCCTCTTTTTCTCATCTGTCCAGAAAATGATGTACCAGGAAGCTACATCATTAGATATCACATGTTAGAGATGATAAGCTACAGTGGATGTTTTAGTTCTCTCTTGAGAAAAAAAGAACAGACATGGATTAAAGACTGAACTTGTATGGTATGACGCTGTGGGGCAGTGTGGAATACAATGATAGAATTAAAAGAAGATGTTATCTGAGCAATTCCTGAGTCGTGTTCGCTTTGAAGCTTTGATATTTTGCTAAGTTTACAAATCTCTGACAACAGCCACACAGATTTCAAATGTTAAAACAAAAAAGTAATCCAAGGTGAAATAGACTCTCTTTCAAATTTTCTGCCATTTTGGGTTGTCAGTGCCTAATACTGCCTGAACAGAGACACACTGCTTGGCAAGGATGATCGAGAACTGATTGTTCTCAAAAGTCCTGGAGTTCAGCACAGTAAGATGATTACAAGGGGTGGGATGTGACATGATGTTAAATTGTCACTGAATGTCAACAAAAGACAGCAGTGATAGGTCAGTTGGCTGTTGATATAGCCAGGCCCTGCCCCGTAGGTTTTCATAAAGCGAAACCTTGTTTTTCCTGTTTCCACATCTATTGGTTACAAGTTCAAATCAGGTTAACTGTGTCTCTGCCATCAAAAGGACTGGTAGTTCTTTTTTCCCTCCAATGCTGGTATTTCTCGCTCAGAGACAACATACGATGGAAGGATCGCGCCATGTGGAAAAAGAGAAAACATGCTTGTCTAATGGTGTTGCCTGCTGTTCTCTGTGGCTGCAACCTGGAAACCCTTGAAAAGAGAAGATCGTGAATCAAAGTACATCTTAATCAGCTTAAACTCTTTATCCTTCTTCTTGGCTGTTTAAGCAAAATAATCCGGAAGCACTTAATGAAGGTGGAGGAAGAAATGACGCTGGAAAAGTCTGCTGAAGAATGAAACACCAGCAGCAACATCAGATTATGAAACCAAAGGCTTTGTGCTCCAACCAAGAAAGACAAAATTAAAATAAAAAAAATAAGAATTTCAACATGTAACTCCCAGTTTATGTCCACACATTCAAAGTTTGCATTGTAATGCATCTACGTTTGAAAATAGTGCTGAAGGTTTCTATGAATGGGGACAGGTAGAAAATATGCTTTTACATTCCTTTAGGACAGTAAATGATTGTTCATTGTCCTAGAGAGGAGAGGAACTGCAGGGGTGAGGCAAGTCAGAATCTTGGAGCAGTACAATAGCGAACACTGATGAAACATTTCCAACTTGTGTGCCAGGCACCATGCTAAGCACCCTCCTTGTGTGATCTTATTTCATTCTCACAATAACAGTTAATCCTGCCCACTGGCCTCTGCTCTTAGCCACCATCTGCCACTATCTCTGAGATCTGAAGTCAGTGGGTTCTCCCAGGTGTGGGCAAAGGCCACATCATCAGATCCACTAACAAGCCGCATTTCCTCTCTTCTCTCTCCAGAGCAGTCAGGAGATAATGCTCTTTGTTTTAAATAGAAAAATGATCTACTTGTGATTTGCTTTATTTTGTTTTTAACAGTAAAATAAGATGTTCTTGAACCTCCATGGAGAGAATTTGGAAAACAAAAAATTCCAAAGAAGAAAAATTGCACATCATCCATAATTATTCTACAACCCAGATAGCTAATGATACTATTTTAGTGTAGTTCTCTGAAATGCACACATACACACATGCATACATGCCCTCTCATTGTAAACATATGTATACATGCAATGCTACGTTCATGTAACATTACATTATCAGCAAATTTCATTGTCATGACATAGTTCAATGTTAGGAATAGAGGGGCCCAGGCACCTGGAGATTTCTTGTGGATAATTTCTCATTTGATGGATTAACCTGGGATTGATACTATATTTAAGGGCGTGTGTGTCTCTAAATCCAGTGTTTATTGGAGTGAGATTGAGTATCATCAGCCACAAATGGAAAGTCTGCATCTATACAATAAGAACACTTTTCACAAAGGGTCAGATCACAAGTGAGCAAAGAGGAAAGTTCAAAGAGCTCAGTTATGGCCAAGTGGAGTCCAACCTGCTCTTTCTCCTGCTCTTGGTCAACATGGAAAGCCAGTGGAATCAAAGAGAAAGGCTTGATATGGCTCTTACTTTGTTCGCAGCTGTCACACCCTAAAGACCCGTCAACTGTCTGCTAGTTGTTATCTAAGGGGAGATTAATGCTTCCAGGGGCCTTCAATCAAATCCTCTTTCAGAAAGAGAAAGAAGAAAGGGAAAGTTGTACTTTGGCACATGCAAATTAAAACAGTACACACACCTCTTTGTGTCTGAAGAGCCCAGGAAAAGCTTCTTTGAGTAGTTGGATTTCACAGTGTCAAACTTGCCTGCTGAGTTTTCAAACAATACTTATCTTTGGAGAGATGTTATGTTAGCTGTCTCATTCCCTGATTTAGTCTGACACATTCTTTCCCTCTTCCATTTATCTCATTAATGCGCTTTGGATTTTTTTTTTTTTTCATCAACAGTTACACTGGGTTTCTAAGGACCAAGGAAGTTAGTAGTTTGATACCTGATAAACCATTCCAGTGGAACCTTTGTTCCAAGGCCTTTATGTTGAGTCAGTGAAACAGTGAAACATGACAGAAATGCTGTGTGTGTGTGTGTGTGTGTGTGCATGCGCTGTCTACTTTCCTGAGATAAAATGTCATTTCTTAAGATGCAAATACTGAGACAGATAGACCTGGAACAAAGAAATTTTGATTTCTAGAATCTATAGAATCGATTGATCAAGCTACTAAATCACTAATACAAATAAAATCAATCCAGATGAATCCATTAGTTCATTTCATTTAATATTTTATTGCTAATTAATTTCACGAAAGGATACCGTTTGTCATTTGGATAATGTGGTAAAAAGATAACAACATGGTTGTTTCCATATTTGAAAAGTTAGTTTATCAAATTGAAATGCACTTAAGTTTGAAAGGCTTATATGAAAAATAGATTATTTACTCCAACTCCCACTTTCCAACTCTGAAGAAGCAACCTCTTTTAACCTTTTCATTATTCTCTTTTTCATATATTAAATAATATACATAAGATGCTTTTTAAAAATTAACCTATTTTTGACATTATCATCTAGCTTGTATCATGGCAAATTATTTAGCTTTTGTCATTGCTTCACTTAAAAATGTATTTATTGCCAGTTTTTATAGTTTTTCAGAATAAATTTGAGATAAGCGATTTTTGGAAATAATCCACATCATTTTCTCCTATTTCAGGACTAGTTGCTCCATGGGTCTGCTGCCATCCTGGGAATTCTCTTACCTTTCTCCCCATGGGTAGCTCCTGTTTCCTGGAAGCCACAATTTTTTCCCTAGGACTTGAGATTTTACACATTTGCTTGTTTTTCCAGGCATGGAATTCCAGCATGAAAATTATGTTCCTCAGAGTTTTGATGGCACCATTCCACGCTCTCCAAGTGCCACTGGTGAGACTGAGCGCATTGCCATTCTTGGCCCCATCCTTTGTTAGTGAATGTACCAGCTCGTCTCTTATGTTCTGTAATCTGAACAATTATATGGCTAGGCCTTGGAGAATCTTTCCTCATTCATTATGCTGGGTAATTGACAATCCATCAATACGCAGACGTGATTTCTTTGTAATGAGTCATTTCTACTTATTCATTCTCTCTGTTCACCTTTCATAGAATTTCTACTCATCAGAAATTGGACCATTGATGGTTGTGTCCCTAAATATTTACAACTCACCCTTTTCCTTAGGAAAACACTTAGAAGATATAATTCCTGGGTTAAAGAATACATTTCTCAGGCTTCTTTGCAGCTTGTCAGGACCAAATGGCTAGGTTCTGGCCAAGGAGATATAAGATGAACTAGACTCCAAGGGGCTCCATCCTTATCTCCACGAGGAAAGAATTCAACAAGTGAGAAATTTATTGTCACATAAGGAGAAAGACATGAAATCTCTCTGAACAGAGAAGGATCCTGAGCAGGTTTCTGCTGGGGGGGGTAGAGGGGTGGGCGCAACAAGCAAGAGACAACCAGCTTTAGTCAAAGTGGGGGTGGGGTGGAGGGGTGGCAGTGTGGTGGTGACTCTTCCTGGTGTCTTTTCTGATTGGCAGGGTCCATGACAGGTTCCCCTCTGGCTGGTACTGGCCATCCATCATCAGTTGGGGTTGGGGTCTCCTCAACTGGTTGACATCTGTTTTTTGGAATGCTGTTCATTTCTTGGATTGCTCAAACAGTGCAGATGTTGGGCCATAAAGCTGTTGCTCTGAGGGTGGGTCAACCTACAGAAAATCCTATTTTCACCTGTTCTAGGGTGTTATCTCAAGACTGAGGACTTCGTGACCCTGACTAACTACCTACATGCTGACCTACTTTCTCCTCCACTGGAACAGAATTTCTTGGAAAACTGCTTTTGGAGGTGACTTAGCTGGTTGGCATGCCCTCTGTCCTTGCTGATTTCCTTTGACTCATTCTAGATGCTGGAATGAAGACATGATGATCATAGCTCAGGTAGCTTATTTTGGACCAAGGTGTAAATTTGAGGCTAGAAGCCACAAGCTTTTTTCAAAAGACAGAAAAAAATATGGGAATCTCTCTAGAGCTGCTTTGCCAACTTTAGCTTCCCTACCTCCATTTCAGAGAGAATAAACCTTAGTGGATTTAAGCCACTGCAGTCTTGGTGTTCTGTTTACACAGGCAACCCTATCTTATCTGAAACCATCCCTCTGGTTTGATACTCTACTTGCTTTTATTTCTCTTATTTGCTTTTTATTAAATTCTCTTTGAGTCTAATTTGAAATTTCCTTTTTCATTTTGGATTTCATTCTGTAATTTCCAAGAGTTCTTTTTTCCATTCTGTAATTTCTGTGATTGTTCTCGTTTCATGGATACCATGGCTATTTTTTCTCTTTATTCTTTTTTTTTTTTTTTTTTTTGGTGGAAGTTTTCTTCTGTTCCTGACACTGATTCACTGATTTTATTATCAAAGGGTTCCTGTCTGGGTTTTGTTTGGATCTCTCTTTTTTATGTTAGAAGCTTTCCTCATGTGTTAGGTAAGTTTTAGTTGTCAAATTATGTTTAAGAAGTTCACCCTTTGTGGGAGTTCCATGTTCATGGATGAGGCTTGATGATGGGTGTGCTCCTTGCAGGGGATCAGGAGGGAGACAATCCTTTCCTTGGATACTCCCCAGCCAGCATTCCCACACACACTGCTGGATACTATACATTCCAACTAAGATACTTAATTTTTTTTAAAGATTTATTTATTTATGCACACTAGAGCTGGGGTACAGGTCAGAGTCCAGGGAGGTGAGAGGATCCACCAGAGACAGAGTGAGGAGCAGAACAGGCAGACTAAGCTGAGGGGAGCAGCGGGCGAGGCAGGAGAGGTCTGCTGCACCATGTGGGTCCCCTCCCTGGCCAGTGGCAGGGATTGAACTCATGCTGCAGTGGCTGCAGTCTGCCCCACAGTACTTTGCTTAACCCACTGTGCCACCAGAGAGGCCCTAAGATACTTAATTGACGAGGTTTTCCAAAGAAGTATCATCTATCTTCCTATGTAACTATTACCGGCCTGTCTGTGGAAATTCTGAAATTTGAGCAGGGAAGTAATCTTGTTTGGTATGCAGATTTACATGCAATCTTGGAGTTTTCAACTCATCACCCTGGTCCTCACTCAGCATGGGGCCAATTGACTCAGTACTGAAATGTTTCTGGTTGACTTTCTTGGTTATTACAAAAAAGAAATCAATTAGATCATCTTATGGCTTCTCTCTGTTTGGCTCTAAAAGTTAATGAACAATGGTGTAACATTAACTACCCAGAATGTAGTTGGTAGGTAAAATGCAGGCTGTTTTTTACTCCCTACATGTAAAATAAATGCTCTCACATGCAGAGGATTCCACTTATTAGAGAATGAAGCAAACCATCATTCCATTAGCTTACACTTTTAAAAGGAGGCTTAAAAACATATCTCATTAAAGAAATCTAAGACAAGTTTAAGAGCACATTTGTCTCATCACATGTCATATCATATATAATGTGTACACACACGTAGAATTAAATAATAGTACCTACATTTGGTTTCTGTCTCAATTTGTAGTATATCCTTGAAACTCACTTTCCCAATCTAGAAAATAGGAGAAAAATTGTTACCTGGTTGCAGAGGGCAGGAGGAGTGGTCTCTGGCTCCCCTGCAAGTTAGTGTTGCAGTCCTACCTCAGAGACCTTTTATGTAGCAGTGTGCTGCCTGGATCGCGGAATGGACCAATCGGGTGTGAGCCTTGGGTTGATTGGCACCAGGACTCCGCCTAGCACAAGTTAGTGATAGCTGAGCCCGTTACACTTCCTGAATTCT
>JAGFMF010011726.1:9278323-9294689 GCA_019455555.1 Galemys pyrenaicus | reverse complement strand
TGTTATGCCCTTGGGGAAAAATAACAAGACTACATTGAAAGTGAAACTGTGCCCTGTCCATGACAGTCTTTTCTTATGAGAATATCCAGGATGGAGGTGATAAATGCTGTCCTGGCCTGGTACACTTCTCTCGTGTGAAGAAAACATGAAACTACATATGTCGCCCTACTGATCCGCAGCTTAGATGTTTCCTCTATAAAGTCTGATCATTTCCTCACACATTTGAGAATAGAAGTACTAGTCATCTTTATCTGTCTTCCTAGGGGAACCAACTATCCTGATTTTCCTGTCACCTTTCTAGCACTGAAAGTTCGATAGCCTGAGAATTCCCTCAGTTTTGGGCAAATTAATAATTGGTTACTGTAGTAAGGTAGGCAAATGCAAATGCTATAATAGTTAGCATCTGACATGGATGAATTTGGCTTGTTCCAGTTCCAGTCCTTTGGAAATAGCAGGAGTTATTGGGACCATTGTCTTTGGGGTGGGAGTGGGTCACCTGGTTGAACTAAAAGGCCAATGATGATAAGATCCCAGGATCCTTGTCTGCAGAGCTTACAGGCCAGGGTGATGGTCCCACTGTTACATAGAAGCTGAGGGAGGTAAGGCTGCTTTTTACTCCTCTCAAGTTTAGAAGTTGTTTTAAGCCCTGCAGATGAGAAGAATGAAAGATGGGAGGTACAGTTTTCACTCCCCACTACTGGCCTATGGTGCGGGGGTGGGTGGGGGTGGGTGGTGGTGGCTAGTTCAGACCATTCTTTAGAACTGATACCTGCTGTTATGCCCTTGGGGAAAAATAACAAGACTACATTGAAAGTGAAACTGTGCTCACATGAGAAATTGGTCTTGTCTTGAGATTTATGTGATGCTCAGAAGAATCTCTGAAAGTCTGGACTATTTATTTAAGTGATAGAACTAATAGAAATTGAGTGTATTTCCTTAGGAGAATGATGCAAAGTAAAATGTCTGTCACTGAGGAAGTTACCATATTAGTTTCCAATTTAGCATGGATTTGTGAGAGTCCCAGAGACTAGCAGACATTCTGACAATATACCTTTATTTTAGAGAAAGCAGGATGAGTGAAAATGAAGAGAACCTTCCAGTTGGAACAAGACTCCAACTTTAATCCTTTGACCTGGGATTATTTGGAAGTTGCAATAGTATTTTTATACCTGTATTATATGGGTGGGTAATATATGTCTCACCCAAGTGGAATATGGAAGAGGCCTCAAATGACATCTCTCCCCATCTCTTACATGAGAGTGAAAAACACACAGAAAAAATATCCTGTTCAACCACTTGAGGCTGAATTCAAGCCCCAAAGAGTCCCTCTATACAAATTTAGCACCATTGAAACGTCTCCTGAGGAGACAAAGACAATTTCATCTATCTTACCCAGGTTTTGCTCCCAGATACATGGCACATCTCCTTGCTGAACACCTAAGGAGATATATCTAATGAGATAGTCATTTGTTGTTCTGGATTATTTCTCTTAGAAGCCTGTCTAATATATCTAAATGGAGTAAAGAAAACCCTTAAAGGTCAATATTAGGGATGGAAGAGACTCTCAATTCTTTTCCCAAGTCTGATAAGTTTTTACTATAACCAGTTAAATAAAAATATTTCCTAGAGAAATCTTGTGTTTTTTTTCTCATGTAAAATTTGATTTTAACTTTGCATTATTATAATTTCTAAAAAAGTACCTGGTTCTGTGAAAATATGCAAATAATTAATTCCCTTAACTATGCAACTCACAAAAATTCAGGAAAAATCTTGCTCCACAAGTGGACTGCCAGGGCTCCAGTGTGAAAGAATTCTGTGACAGATCTCTTAAGTTGACATAATCCTACACCACGTAGCGTGTAGGAAGATGTTCTGTTTAGTCAGCTCATTTAAACTTTTTCAACTTTTGGAGAACTAGCTTAACTTCTGTCCCTCCATCAGGGTAGTCCATCAGGTAGTTCTATTTCAATGTCGGCTGTTCTTGAGCTGTGTCAGAAAAATAGATCTTTTGTATGGTCTAAAAATAAATATAATAAGTTCCCTTATTCAAAAATTGCAGAACAGATTTTATACAACTGTTCCACCAAATTTACTGCATGACACTGGGTTTGGAAAGTTTCAACACCCAGAATAATGCCATGGAAACTTTTGGGCATGAAAACAAGGGCTAGAATGGAAAGTACTTCCTTCCCTTCCTTGTGCAAAGAAAGATAACATTAGCTCTGTGTGCTGGCAGGGAAGGGAATGTACAAAGTGTTTCTGGATCCCATATAGGACCAAAACAAAAATAAAAAAACCTCTCAGGAATGCAAAGACAACTCGTTTGCCAAGTTTCCCTTGGCTGTCCCCCAAGTTTATCAAGAAGGGCTTCTGTCCACTGAGACTCCATTATCATCACTGTTCAGATCTTAGACCACTATTTACTGAAGAGCATTACAGGAAATTAACTCTAAAGGAGAGGTGTTATTTGAACAAAAGATTTTAGGGTTAAAACAAAACAAAACAAAACAGGGCCTCCCTGGTGGTGCAGTGGGTTGAGCGCCACACTGTGTAGCACCCGTGGCCCTGCAGCAAGAGTTCGATCCCCAGCCATGTGGGTCCCACATGGTGCAGCAGACCTCTCCTGCCTCGTCCACTACTCCTCGCAACAGTGTACTTCAGTCCATCTGCCTTTTGTGTAACCCACTCTGTCTCCGGTGACCCCTCTCACCTCCTCTGCCTCTCACCTCCTGTGCCTCTGACCTGTACTCAGCTTGTATGCAAAATAAGTAAATCTTATACCTGCCCCCCCCCCCACACTAAGAAACTGATTTAAACAGGGCCTTCTAGGTTTCTTTATTTCAGGATCTCAGAATATGCAGAGTGATGTGCAATGTAAATATTCAAGAGTGAGCTAGAGTGTGGTTTGGGACTATATTTTCCAGTAACATTGGGAACCAGACATCCTAAAAAACCTTCTTTTCACAAAGCACCTAGAAATTCTGCATAAAATACTTAATTTAAAATGCACAGCTATGCAAATCAGAGAAATCTCTAGAGGCAAAAAAAAAAAAAGTCGGAAAACTAGACTAATAAGCTAGACTGAAGTCACTTTGGAATGGATAGCATTTCCCAGTCCTGAAAGTCTAGCACTTTTAATGACTGCATCAGAGACTGGGGATGCATCAGAGACACCGGCATTAAACTTAAATTCTCCACTGTTTACCCTGTAAAGTAAAAGGGAAGACCAGAAAAAAGTCCATTGAAGCAAAGGGTGATGAAAAGAAATATTTCAGTCTTGAGCTCTGTTATTTATTAATATGTGGGGAACTTGTATTTCATAATAACATACTATTGACTCCTCTACTTAGGAAGTGCTATGTCCCTGAAAGCTCACTATACATTGAAAATAGCATTAAGTTAAAAATGTATGTACTTACTTCACCTACAAACATCATAGCTTAGCAGCCTATCTCAAATGTGCTCAAATGCTGATGGTGGTGATGTCGTTTTCGGATTCAATGGGTTTGGAGAGCGGGGTTCTTGGGTTCACTCTGGGAAAGGTTTCCCCTGAGCTCCCTGTTCAGCAACATGTGGAAAGTTTCCCAGGTGAGTTTCTCCATGAGACAAAGGTGTTAGTTATTTTAAAGAGCAGGTTTATTAGGGAAAGGGACAACAGAATAAAGGACACTTGCATAAGCACAAGCAGGAAGGAAGAGCTGCCCTGAAAGGGACATGTTTGCTGAGAGAGGCCTGCATGGTTGCAGGTGGTGGCCTTGAGGAGAGCTGTCTTTGCTGAGGGAGGTCAGTGAAGAGAAGCCCTGGGATGGTACAGGTCACGGGCAGGCAGAAAGGCTGCTGCCCTGTAGAGGAGAGAGCTGGTGGAGAAAAGCACCTGCATAGGCACAGGTGGGCAGAAGGATGGCTGCCCAGAGCCAGTGCAGAGACTGCACTCATAGAGTCTTCTTCTCTTTGGGAGGGCTTTACTTTTGGTTGACACTCCCTATAGCAGTCATTCTGGTTAATGGCTGTTAATCCCTTCTACCCCCACTTCCTTGTGTGACCCATGTCTCCGGGTCTTAAGGTACCTCCTTTCCAGTTTCTCTGTTCTTATCCTCTGGCGCTGTGGAGTGTGGGCTTACCCTCACAATCACAGGAGTTGCAGCTCACTGTCATGGGCCAGCACCACGGTATCATGCTGCACGTTATGCTGCATATTGCTAGTCCAGGAAAAGATCCAAATTCAAAATCGAAGTACAGTTTCTACTGAGTGTATGTGACTTTCGCACTATCACTGAAATCAAAAAACATCCTAAGATGGGGACCATCTGCACCTTTATCATCTGAAATGTAGAAAGCAAAAATCAAACTTACTATAGTTTTAGATTAAGAGGCCCTAGTGTGCTTGGAACAATAAAACAAAAGTTCTTTCTGGAGGGATCCATTCTCTACCGAAACCTTTCAATGGTCCCACCTGAAAAGTCCATTCACTATGAGTGCAAACTTATAAAATATCATGAGTTTGCTGAAACAACATTAGAATTTTACCACCAAAGAGTTCAGATATTATAATTCTTGTATATGAGATATAAAAGTATTTAACTTAATTTTAAAAAGGAAGAAGGGTATCAAAAACATAAGCAAGGAATAAGATGTTCCTAAAAAAACAAAGGGTGGATTTGAAAAAGAAACAAACAGAATTTCAATTAAGAAACATTGCTATTGAAATTTGTATTCAAAGTAAGTAGTAACTAAGATATTGCTAAAAACAGAATTTGTAAACTAGGAAATAGAGCTCAAGGAATTCTTTAGATGACAGCTTAGAGAGACAGTAATAGGAGAATTTAAAAGAAATGGAATGTGCAGGTGTTATCTCCAATAGGAGGTTCAGAAGAAGAGAACAGAGAGAAAGAGAATAGAAAATATAGACTAAATAATGGTATGAAATAGGGTGAAATTTATAGATGATATCAATCTACAGACTTCAGAATCACTATAAATCCTGAGCATTATTCATAAAAAAACCTTGTGTAAACATGATGGGTTTATAAAGACAAAGAAAATTACTAAGACAAAGACAAAATGTTTTATCAGAGAGTAAAGACAGACTTCACACAGAGAGATGCCAACTGCCCTGAGGGATAGCAGGCTTCTTTGCCACAGTACCAAAGCTGGACAGCAGAGGAGAGCTGAATGTGAGGCTGGATAAAATAATGACCAACCCAGAACTGTGTACTCAGTCCAACTATCTTCCAACAAAGAGGGTGAAATAAAGACAGCTTCAGACACACAAAACTGGGTTTCATTAAAAAACTTTCACTCAAGGGAACTTTTAGTCCTTTTCCCACTTACTAGGGTGTCTTTCATGTGTCCTATGATCCCGGAGGAAGAGTTGCCATTTTAGAAGGAATGGCAAGAAAATAAATGGTCTTAAAAGGGTGATGAATCTATACAGAAATGTACATATAAGTTAGTTATATTCGAAATAGGTATTTGATGCAGAGATAAATTATAGATACAATTTTATATATAGTATATTATATATAAGAATATTTGCTATATAGAAAATAGAACATGATAGGACCAAAATAATAGGCAAGAATAATTTGTAACTGGGAAGGAAGTGAATGAAGTTAACGAGAATGCAAAGTTTTTTTTCCCCTCCATTCATCATATAGTATATTGATTTATGTGCACTTTGATAATTTTACAATCTTTTGAAAAGCTATGAGATTTGGAATTTTAAAGTCCTAGAAACAGGGCTCTAGGTTTCTAGTACAGTATGCTGTTAAATAACCCTTCCACATACTCATAATAATATTATATTATTAAATTATATTATATTATATAATAATTATATTATTATTATTATATTATATATTATTATATTATATATTATATTATATATACTATTATATTATAATATCAGGTCACTCCTCAATAATACAGCCCCCAACAAAATTTTGCTGGAAGAAACTCCAAACTTTCAAGGTAAGTATGTCACTCAAGTTCCAAGAGATTATTTAATAAGATTTTTGGTTCTCAAATGAAATCTTCTGTTTAACCAAGAATCCCTGGTTTCTTGCCTAATTACCCAATCTCTCCTTGGTTGGCTCAGCTACTCACCCAAACACATCATCCACATCTACCTGCCATCTCAAATGATGCCAGTGTTATTCTTCAGGAATGGTTGGCAGGTTATGTCAAGGAGCTCCTGTAACCCTCCTTAGCAAACTGATTCCTGCACTGACACTTTCATCAAGACTGAACTCCCATGTCAGGACAGCTGTGCTCACCTGTAAGCTTTTAGCAAAGAGGCTTATTCCACAGAAACCTAGACTCTCCATCAGGGAGTCACACACTACCTTAAAATATTTCTTTTGAACCAAAGAAACAAAATTAGGAATTTCCAGACTATGTCATTAGAGGAAAGAAAATATCTCAGTAATCGTGGGTAGCTTCCTCAAGACCCTTTTAAGGACTAAAAAATGACAGATATTTTAAGCTGTAATTATTGAAAACAGAAGCACCACATCACCTGTTTTTCACCCCAACTCGCCAGATGAGCAACATAATGACGCTGAATGGTTGAGAGTAGAGCTGCTGCCAGGGACAATCGCCACATCTGTCAGATGTTCAGTATCTTGAAAATTTGGGCATAAATATATCCAGATTCTTGTCAAAGAACAAGCAAGTTCCAAGAAACTGAAATGACTTTTAGGTGAGATTGGCTCACATAGTTTGGAATTTATAATGGCAGGTCAGGGAATCCCTTGGCTTATGCAGAAACTGCAGTCTTTCTGTAGTAGCTGATGACACAGTCATATGTAGAAGTAGAGCCCCTGTATGCACTGCCCTGGGGAGAATGCAAAGTTTTCCAAATTCATTTGCATAATTTGAGTACAGATCTCCAGTTTGCAAACATCTTGTGAGATTTAAGTTGCCAGCAAAAGTACTTTGAGTTTGGTTTTGCAGATATGGCGCAACTGGAGCAAGGCTGTTACTGTTAGGAGGAAAGACCCTCCTAAATGAATTACACAAATAGGTTATGGACTTTGACCCCCATTCCAGACCTACAAGATCCAAGAACTACAAATCCCATAAAGTCATTATCAAAAAGCAAATCACTGGGACCAAAGTAGAGCTGAGCAGCCAAGCTAAATATAAAAGCAGACACGTGGGCCTTGGGGGGTCACTTTTTCCTGGGGAGCCGGCTCTCAGCGCACTGTTGGGTTCCAGCTCCAAAAAACTAATAAAATATTTACAAATCTGTAGCCCTCTCTTCCCCTTGTGTTATTCACTACACTATTTCCCTTCCCTTGTAAATAAAACCCTTTATCAACCTTTGTTGTGTGTGCCTGCAATTAAAGCATTATAAGTGCCGTTCAAAAGCACGGGTAAAAACCCAGTCAGGCAAATCGATTTTATATTAGGGTTGCCCTGTAACATTACCATCCGGGACCCTAGCGAGGGCTAGTTAGAGCTGCTGTTCCTGTATTATTGAAGAAGTCAAATGGCACTTTTATTCACGGAGGGTGGCTGGAGGGGGTGCCAGATAAAATACAGGGCACCTAGTTAATTTTGAATTTCAGATACGCAAAACAAATAAAAAAAGTAATCGTTGTTTGTTCATCTGAAGTTCAAATTTTACTGAGTGTCCTGAGCATTGCAGTTGTAGGTGGATGAAAATGGGGGAGAACGTGGGCTGAGGAAAGATGGAGGTGAGGAAGTGGCTAGAGCAGTGAGTTCAGAGGACCTGTATTCCTAAGACACAACCAAAGCAGAGGCGGTGCGTCACATGACCAAGCTCTCCGCTGACCTTTTATTCGCATAGATAAGTTGTACGTGTTGAGCATGCTCATTTAGGACCAGCTTTGGGGATAAGCATGCTCTGCTCTGGGGGAAGAGGTGAATGAAGAGCAAGTGGCTAACCACTCAAATTCAGACTCCACTGATTCCCATAGGACTCCAGTATGTGGCCAGGACAAAGGGCCTAATCCAAAGCAGACCCACACTTTACAAATGAGAATAAGCCATCTACTATCGTCTTCTAGAAGCTCTTTCCATGAATAAGACTATGGTATATTAAGAATAGCCAGACACAGGTGAACTGGTGGTGGGAATTCTGTGACTACGACACTTGAGAAAAGAAAGCAAATATTGCACAAAAATGAACAGTGATGTAAAATACGTACAAATAAATATATATATCAAATAAATAAAACGGGAAAAATAGCCAAGCATTTGTAAGTACTTACTATGAACTTTTATACACTGATTCCTAGTATCTACAGCATTGCTGTATGGTAGGTGCTTTTTTATTGTCACCAGTGTTTTATGGATAAGGTCACTAAGCAGGGAGGTAAAAACATCTTCGAGTTACAGCAAGCAAATAACTGAGCTAAGGTTTCATCCAGACAGTTAGGCCCCAGGGCTGCATAATTAACAAATAGCTGTGCTGTCAATCAGTATATGACTGATGCCTAGAAAAATGGTTTGACCTGAAACGCTTGACAAGTGGTAAATGATGGAGCCATAAATAAGAGCTAAGCTTGAAGGCCCAGTCTCACTGTATTTCCTCCTTGCTTTGCTCCTGCTTTTCTCCAAGTGGTAGACAAGGCTTATGGGCATCTCTTTAGTTGACAAGTCTGCATTTCTCAGCGAGTAGATTATAATGATACATTACATAGTGACGGTGCTTTATAAACTTACAAGGCACTTGACACTAACATTAGGGGAGTAAAAGAGTCAGAAGATAACTTCATTGGAATGTGCAAGTCCTATAAGCTATTATAGAGACCAACACTCTGAAAAGGACACTGCCCTAGAGTGGACATCTGGTTTTACCTGCCCACCCTCTGTCCCCTCTCCTGTGACAGCTGGCCTGTTTTGCTTTGGGAAACTACCCTATTGGATATGGTATTCTTGGAACTGTCAATCAAGGTGCCCAAGGCAGTCACATGAGCTAAAAGAACCTCTCATCATGAACTTGAATGGAGAAAAGGGAACTATCTTAAAATGACAGAAGCCAACCTCACTTAGGTGGTTTCCTGAAAACTTTCTTTACCCTTGATCCTTGCAGGCACCCTAGTTTCTCTATTTTCTTAGGTCATTGCTTTCCTTGGATTCTGTCACCTACTTCTTGCATAACAATTCACTTTCTTGGTCAGAGTTGGCTTCTGTTGCTTGTAAACAAAAAACTAAAACAGGTGTAAGTGCTATATAAAGGTAGATTGTTATTTTTATACATTGGTGTGGACCACTTGATTTTTTCCTATTTGTCTTACACATAACAGAATAGTTGCAGCTAAGACTTCGCAGGGCAGGAGTAGGGGGAACTTGGGGTGGTGCCTAAGGTGCAACACTTAAGGAGGTGATCGAGTGCAGGGTTGGCACCCAGGGAAAGTTTCTCCCTAAAGCCTTAGGGAAGCACTTATCTCTGCGTTAAAGTGAACCAATCAATCGTACAATATTGCATCAAAATGAGCAACAGAATGTTCCAAAGCTGTAAGGTGCCTTCCTCTTGACGATTTGTTCAGAGATGATTTCTTGGAGATGAAGAAGCAGACGCTATTCTGAATGGACTTCTGATATGAGTCTTACAATATTTCTTTTCAAAGAAAATTTCTTTTCAAATTCATTTTTAAAGCTTAATATAAGCATTGGCTAGGTTCAAGGGGAGTGGTTCTCAATTCTAACTGTCTACTGGATTCATCCAGAGAAATCTGATAGAACATCCAATGCTTTGTTTGTACCTTCCAGAAAACTGAATTCATTTGGTCCAATGAATCAGCTTTTCACGTGATTGTAAAGTGCAGATCACAGATTCTAAACTGTAGTTCAGGATATTCGCTGTAGTGTATTGTCATAAGTGTCTGTCAGTGAGCCTCCCTGGTACCACAAGGGGTGAAGCACAGCACTATGAAGCATCCACAGCTGCTGCAGCATGAGTTCCATCCCTGGCCAGGGAGAGAACCCACATGGCGCAGCAGACCTCTCCTGCCTCGCCCGCTGCTCCCTTCAGCAGCGTGTTTCAGTCCATCTGCCTGTTCTGCTCCCCACTCTGTCTCTGGTAACTCCTCTCTCCTGTACCTCTGGCCTGCACCCCAGCTCTTGTATACTTAAATAAATAAATCTTAAAAAAAAAGTTTGCCAGAGGTGTTGACCCAGCCCCAATTTAGAGGCCTCGAGGAATCTGAAGAGTAGATTTTCATACCTTAGCATGGAATTCAAGGTCTCGTTCTCTTCTTGGTTGCAGTGTGGCTTGAGCAAAGTAGTAGGTTTCCTTACCTGTAATATAAATTCAACAATGCTACCAAGTCATATAGAACTGAGGGAGAATGAAGTAAGGAAATGCGTGGAAACACTCCACAGAGTCCAACATGTAGTAAGTACTCGGAACTACTAGCCATCAAGTTTAGGACGTCCACTTCTATATAAAGTCACGCTAGAAGAATCCTCCCCGGCGAGACACCAAGGTCCTTGTGCGCGTCTGATCACATGTGAAGTAGAACGTTCCTGCAGGCAGGTGCCGTCGAGACGTGCAGGGCCAGCTGCCTCCGGGCCCTGACAATGGGTGTGTATCATTTCCCAGAGGGGCTGATGGCTTCTCCTAGGACAAGCATCCAAGTGTGAAGCTGCTTCTTAATCTAAATGTGGACACCGGCTTCCAGCCTGACACATGAGGCAGGAAGTTTGGGGCAATGCCCCACCGGGTTACTCCTGCTTCATTCTAGCAGGTCTCAGCTGTGGGGCCAGATTTTCTTCTCTGATTTTGTTTCCTTAATTTGAATCTCTACCTCCAGACCTTCCGATCCCAGAGGCTATTACTATAGACCTACCTCTTTAGTCCCTGCCTGAAGTTCTGCACAGGGGAAGACAGATGAAGATGCCACAGAAATTTGTGGAGGTGCCAGGCCCTGTACTCTTGTCTTTGGGTTGAACAAAATAATATTTACAATTATAATTGATGACATTTATCGAGCATGTGCAATATGCCAGACTTGTACTTGGCTTTTTTTCTTTAATATCATTTAATCCTCAGTACCACCCTATGCATCAAAAATGATCCTTTCCATTTCATAAAAGGTTCTCCATGTCAAGACCTCATTCAAGGGCACACAGCTATTAAGCATTCAAGCTGAGGTGGAAACCCAGGAATTCTTTCTCTAGAACTCACCCTGTTCGCCACAGTACTTGAGCAAGTTCTATTTTTTTTTTTTTAAGATTTGTTTGTACATACAAGAACTGGGGTATAGGCCAGAAATGTGGGAGGTGAGAGGATTTACCAGAGACAGAGTGGGGAGCAAAACAGGTAGATCCACTGAAACACACTGCTGAGGGGAGCAGTGGGCGAGGCAGGAGAGGTCTGCTGCGCCATATGGGTCCCCTCCCCGGCCAGGGATCGAACTCATGCTGCAGTGGCTGTGCATGCTTCACAGTGCAGTGCTCAACCCCTTGTGCCACCAGGGAGGCCCCAGGTTCTATTTCACTGCAAGTGCCATGTCCATTCTTCCTTAGGAAAGCATGGTACCCTGCAGTACTCTAGAAGTGACCATGCTTTGTGCTAGGTACAGGGGACTGGAGAGAGCGAGGAGACAGAGAGGACCATGATTGAAGGCAGTTTTCAAGTTAGAAGCAGTAAGCTACTGAATTCATCCTTAGATGCCTTCAATAAGCACTCCCAAGCATCAGAGTGAGGCAACGCCACTGGCTCACATTTAAGAGATGGGTTGTGGAATCAGACTCCTGGGCTTAAGCTCCAAACTCTTTGCTGCCGTCGAGTGACATTGGGGACACTGCATAACCGCTTCATGCCTCGGTTTCCCCACCAGTAAAGGTATAACAGTAACACCTTCTTTGGAGTGATGTGAGGGTTCAATGAGTTTATATATGCAAATAGCTTATGATAGTGGCTAGGTGACAGTAAGGACTCAATAATTGTAAGCCACAATTGTGCTGTTTTTGGCATGGAAGCTATCCAGTGAATAACTGCCTGATCTCAAGAAGTTTAAGGTCTAGTTCAGAGGCAGGCAACTGAATCATTGTAATGATGTGATGTGCAAAATTTGTGATGGCATTGTGTGGCACCTGCAGTCTGCAGACACAGCTAACCCAGCCCAGCTGCACGTGTAGTGCAGGCAGTTAGCACAAGCTTTCTAGAGGTGGTGCAGATTGGGTCAAGTTTTGCAGGGCAGGAATTTAACAAGAGACAGCTGTGGTGATCCAGGCAGGAGGCTGAGCAGGTGCTGAAAGAACTCTTTCACATCAGCAGGGTTGCCAGATTTAGTAATCAAAAATATAGAATGCCCTGTTTAATTTGAATTTCAGATAAACAATAGAGAACTATTTAGAATAAATATGTGCCATGCTATATATTTTTAGTATAGTTAGATCACCATCTAACTAGTATGGTTAGATTGTATAGTAACAAAACTATGCATTGTCTAACTAAAATTCAGATTGAACTGGGCGTCCCATATTTCTCTGTCAATTTTATCCTCCACATTGAGGGAGATGGGTGTGTCCGGTACAGCTGCAGAGACAGGGGCTGAGAAAGGAGGCTCAGCACAGTCAGATCATGAAAAGAGCATGTGCTGTATCAAGGGATTTAGATTTTATCCTAAAATTAAGGATGAGCCATCGGACGGGGGGAATCAGAGCAGTGAAAGCATGAAGACACAATGGTAAATAGGCACGATGAAAGGAGTATTTGTTTCTGTACCTTTGTAATTAATTTATCCCAAACTTAGTGTCCCAAAACAATAAGAACTTACTATCACAATTAGGTGGGCCAAGAATCACAACCGACTTAGCTGGGTAGCTCTGGTTCAAGACGTGCACCAGGGCGTTGGTTCTCTGGAGCCTTGTTAGGGCCTGAGGAATTGCTTCCAGGCTGGCCCACTCCTGTGGCTGGCAAGGCCCTGCCAGTGGCTGTCTGGAACACTCAGTGCCTGTAGTGCCAGCAGGGCACAGGGCAGGTTCTCGATGATTCCAGCAGATGGGTCAAGGAGGAGTCCTGGAGCCCTCGGTGGCATTTTCAGGCTTTTATTGCTCTGTCCATCATTAGTGACCAGGGTCACGGCAGGCAGGTGTGCCGGAGAGGGGGGCCAGGAGGCTGGTCGGCCTCCTAGCCCCCAGCGCATCTTCACTCTCTGGGCTCTCTAGCCTCTAGTCTCTGTTTATGCTCTCCACTTTCTTTCCTGGTCTCTTCTCCCAGCCTCTCTTCTACTGGTGTCTTCCTGACACCGCCCTTATAGACCCGTGTCCAAGCCCAGGTGCACCCACTTGCGCATGCGCACTCAGGCATGCGTGCAGCACCGCAGGTGTCCATCATCACACCAACGGCGGAGGGCGGAAAAGCCTGATTATTTTCCATTTACCCTACAGTACCCTAAGTCACTGACCCTGCATGGAGTGTTGGTCTCCTCCCAACGTGGATGCTGGCTCAGTGATCCAGGAAAGAGAAGCTATATCTCTTTCATGGCTTTGATTTTGCAAGTCAGATACCAACACTCGCACAATATCCCAGAAGTCACACAATTAGCCATGCGCATGGCAGCAAGGCAGGAGACAGAACGACGCATATATCCAGTAAGCAGAGGTCATGGGGGCCATTCTGGAGGCTGGCGACCACGAGTGGACAGCTAGACAGTGACCCCCATGACCTTGGAGATGGGGGGACAATAGAATCATGGACTAGTGAAGAAAGTCTTGGAGGAATAGCCACCTGGGAGAGGGGAGACAAAGAGGACGCCGTCTGCATGTGAACACAGCAGAAAATGCAACACGCAAGGAGCTGGATCAACATCCTGTTCTCCTGTCATGCTCCTAAAATGGCTCATCCTCTTCCAGTGAGGCCCCCAAGAGTAAGCTCATCAACTGGAGAGTGTAAGGACAGTGCCCAAAGCCTCAGCTTTCTGAGCTCAAGATTAAAAACCTTTACTTATAGCAGCACTCTTTACAATAGGGAAGACCTGGAAACAACCTAAATGCCCAAAAACAGATGAGTGAATCAGGAAGTTGTGGTACATATACACGATGGAATACTACTCAGCGATCAAAAATGAAAAACTAGATGCATTCATGGGAACATGGATGGAACTGGAAGGGATGATACTCAGCGAAGTAAGTCAGAAGGCAAAAGAAAAATACCAGATGGTTCCTCCCCTAGGAGGAATAGAAGGGAACCAAATAAGGATCAAGGAAAGGAATAAGAACAATAATAATAATAATAACAACAGGAAAGAAACAAAAACCAAAAATGAAAAGACAAGGACAAATTGGGGACACTTAGTGGGGAGGGAAGAGGGGAAGGGCTGAGGGCAGATGGGAGCATGGGGGACTGAGGTGATGGTGCACTGGTGTTACGGTGATGGGGAATACATGGGGATTACAACTGATGTCAAATACATGTAAATTTAAAAAAATTTATATTAAAAAAAACAACCTTTACTGTGAAACAATGTTAGCATGCTTGGGAGAAAAAAGCAGTAATTGCTCAAGGAAACATAATCACGTGCAGTTTCAGTCTTAATAGGGGAGAAGACACAGAGTAACATGTGCATGTGTCTATGTACATATGTATGGCTGTGTTTTCAAACAACTTTATATATGGCCCTTCACTTATTGATCATATTCCAAATATATACTTATATATAGATGTATTCATAAGTTTACATAACAGTATGTATAAACATATAGTCACATATAAACATGTAACTGTTATAAATATATTTATGTACGTTATATATATAGTAAATGCATTCTTACATAAATAAATGATTATTGTATAAAATATAGGTACGTACTTAGGAGATAAAAACTTGTTAACATTCACAAAGACTTTTTTGATATTTGTTTTCTTGCATTGTTATAAGTGTTTGGACAGGTTTGATTTCTCCCCTCGGGTGCAGTTCCTGTAGTTCAGCTACCACCGTAGCACCGTGCTCCATCACCACAGTCCCTTGTGATTTCCCCTCCCCTGTTTTGGCCCCTCTCCCTTCTTCTCGCCTGCTCCTTGCTATACGCCTCAGATCTAGCGCCAGCTTGCAAGTGTTGTCTTTTACCTGGCCCTCACAAAGACATTTTAACAGCTGTTTTCCTTTGAGAAGTCAAGGTCTGATGGAAAATAATCTGTAAGTAGAGCGCCCTCTGCTGCCACTTATACAAAACAGATTTTCTGTTTGGCGACACTAAAACCACGGTAAAATGTTCTTGGGGGCTGCTGTCTCTCTCTCTCTAATATTAAAAATAAATTATATTTAGGGCCTCCCTGGTGGCACAATGGGTTAAGCAACACACTATGAGGCAGACCGCAGCCACTTCAGCACGAGTTCGATCCCTGCTGCAGGCCAAGGAGGAGACCCACATGGCACAGCAGACCTCTCCTGCTGTGCCCGCTGCTCCCCTCAGCTGTGTGTTTCAGTCCATCTGCCTGTTCTGTTCCCCACTCTGTCTTTGGCCTGTACCTCTCACCCCCCCACCTCTGGCCTGTACCCCAGTGCTTGTAAGCATAAATAAATAAATCTTTAAATATATATGTTTAAATAGAAAACGTCCTCAAATTATCTTTAAGATATTTTCTGTTATGTAGAAAGTCATGTTGCTACATCTTTCCATTTGATTTTATTCATTCAGTGGTAACTGTAATAACTGAGAAACAGGACACTGAATAATAACACACTATGCAACAAGGAGCATTTCCCCCAGACATTTATTTCTTTTTAACACTACTTTATTAAATCCACAATACGTGACGCGCGTCCTTCTAAACAACAGGTAGAACTCTGCTAACAGAATCTCACAGACTGAGTCAAGTACACAATAATCAGCCAGGAGCTGTAACACAGAGAGCCCGCAAAAATGAGTGGCACCCAGAGGTCTGCCACAGCGAAGGTCCATCACCAACAGGGCGGGCGTCTCTCTGTTGACTTCGGAAAACCTCGGAGTTTCCCTCAGGCAAAGCTGCGGTACTCACCTGCTGGAGGGTCCACACCCACTGCCCAAGGTCTGAGCCTACCTCCGTTCCCTCAGCTTTTGCGTTATCTGCCTCATCTCCTCCTCTGCCTTTCATCCGTTCTCTTCTCTCATTCTTTTTTTTTTTTTTAATTTTTTAAAAGATTTATTTATGCATACAAGCACTGGGGTACAGGCCAGAGGTGTGTGGGGGTGAGAGGACTCACCACAAAGAGCGGGAGCAGAACAGGCAGATTAGCTGTAATACACTGCTGAGGGGAGCAGCGGGCACAGCAGGAGAGGTCTGCCGCGCCATGTGGGTCTCCTCCTCGGCCAGGGGTCGAACTCGTGCTGCTGTGCCTGCAGTTTGCCTCACAGTGTGTTGCCCAACCCACTGCGCCACCAGGGAGGCCCCTCTTCTCTCATTCTT
>JAGFMF010011726.1:9259038-9271152 GCA_019455555.1 Galemys pyrenaicus | reverse complement strand
TTCCTTCCTTCCTTCCTCCCTCCTTCCCTCCTTTCCTCCTTCCCTCCCTCCCTCCTTCCCTCGTTCCCTCCTTCCTTCCTTCCAAAGATTTATTTATTTATGCATAGAAGAACTTGGATGTAAGCCAGAGGTACAAGGGTGATAGGATTCACCAGAGACAGAGTGGGGAGCAGAACAGCAGGCTGACTGAAACACACTGCTGAGGGGAGCAGCAGGTGAGGCAGGAGAGGTCTGCTTTGCCAGCCATGTGGGTCACCTCCCTGGCCAGGGATGGAACTGAGCTGCAGTGGCTGGTGATAGCTGATAGTGCTGAGACTTGAACCCGCCAGAGAGGACTCAGGATTGTCTTTCAATTTCAATGCGTGTCTCCTCTCAGACCGGAGCCAGCTTATGGGCCACACTTTGAGCAGGACTGCTCCAAGCTAATCCCAAATGGAATAATAATAAAAGAAGCCTAGGTATCTCAGTTAGCGGGCAACCTAACGAAGGATCTAAGACAAACCTCCCCCTTGGGTCAAGAAAATGAAAACAACACAAATTTAGCTGTCGAGCTTTTTGTAGATTCCACTTTAGCTGCCAACACTGGAGTGTACCTATTGTTTGACGTATTGTTTAACTTTGCGTTTCAGTCCTTCTTGAGTAATGAAAAGTAAACAAAATGCCTGTTTTTAAAAATGAGCACTAATCTAGTTCTATGCGCCTTGTGAGTGCAAAGGTGTGTCCATCAGCACCATTTCTGGCCTCTTTTGCAGTGTTGGTTTGAGCTTGGATGGAGCAATCTATAACGGGTGGACAGTCAGGTGGCGCGAGCTGGGGTCCCTGTTGATGGAGTCACAGGGGACAGATCTTGAGTCAGAACAAGAAAAAATCAAGTTGAACTTTAATTAGGAGCCATGAAGGAGAGAACAAGTTGCCCCAGATCGTAGCTGAAGCAACTTTTCTAACTCAGGGAAGTTTCTTAATTTGCTTTGAGATGTTGGGTAGCCTGTTAGCAGCTGCACTTTCTGCCCTGGAGAAGGCAGGTTTGTCATGTGCTGTCAGGCAAGCCAAGAGCCTCACAACTGTGTGTGCTGTTCTAAGTGTGCACTCAACAGCCCCAGGGCACGTTGATTCAACTACTTATTTGTGGGTGAAGAATATATTAGGGTAGGATATTCAGAAATGCATTAAAAGCTACTTATCTCTAATTTCTTGTAGAGGTGGGTTAGACTGAGTGGGGTTATTTTGCTAAATAGTGCAGAAGAAGTTCCATTAAGAGATTAACTTACTAAGGAGCAATTGTGCTCTGCTCAGAATAAAAGTAGTCAGAAATTGTAAGCGTCTGCTGAGACTACATTGTCCTGCTGCTAATGGACTATTGGTGATGACACATTCTGCAGTGGGATACAATTACTGAAGATATGCAAAGACCTATGTTAAAATGAAGCACTTTTTTTTTTTGGTATTATTTAAAAAAACACAAATTATGGAGGAAGTTTGTGGTGAAGATCTTTTTGGAGTAAGAGAAAACCATAGGAAATACATCTTTTTTTGACATAATTAGTCTTAGGATACAATGGATGCAGGAATTTATCTCAAAAGCAGATGTGTTGTTTTAGCAAAAATGTATGGTAAACATAAAAATACAAGTGTATGAAAGTGAAACAAAGCACTGCAAGACACTTTACATATTTTTAAAAAGATTTATTTATTTATGCATACAAGAACTGGGGTACAGGCCAGAGTCATGGGAGGTGAGAGGAGTCACCAGAGACAGACTGGGGAGCAGAACAGGCAGATGGACTGAAACACACAGATGAGGGGAGCAGCGGGTGAGCAGGAGAGGTCTGCTGCGCCATGTGGGTCCCACCCTAGCCAGCAGCAGGGATTGAACTCGTGCTGCAGTGGCTGCGGTCTGCTTCACAGTGTGTTGCTTAACCCACTGCACCACCAGGGAGGCCCGACACTGATGGGGGCCACCTAACTATGACGTGAGGCAAAAGCCCATCATAGGGGAACTGCCCTGAAAAATCAGAGGTTCCAAAGTTGGCCCCCCTTGGACTCCCTTTTGTTTTGGCTGATAAAATAATTAAAATTTTAAAAGCTACAAAAAACGTGTTTGCTGGAATATCATCCATGAGGGCAGTTGTAAATTTGGCTGTTTGTTAAACAATATAGATGGATGCAATACATTTACTCCAACACAAACCTTTACGACTGGTAAATACTGCCACTAATTTAAAAAGGCCATGGAGCCAGAAGGAGCAAAATATGGTTGTTTTACAAACCCAAAAGTTAGTCTTTAGGCACTCTCCCAGACTTAAATATTTACTATAGGAAACTGGCCTTAGGAAATGAGAAAAGCCCTCTGTGATCTAGCCCATTGTGGAAGGCTCTGCATCATCCCAGGTGATAAAGGAGTCACATACACTCTTCTACCCTCCTCCTCTTCCTTTTGCCTTTGTTCTACTTAAGTTGAGATCATACATAGAAAAAACTCCCTAATTAGTTTTAGGATGTAGTTAGTGATTCCCTTGAAAGACTAAATGTTAGGTTTAGAGGTAACTAAGACCTTAGTATTTCCCTTTGATTGAGGGCCTGTAGCTTCTTAGGTATTGACACTAGTTTGATCTTAGACATTGTGGCTGATAGTTTATCTTACACTCAGAGTAAACAAAATATTTACTTGTATTTGCACAAAGTTGCTTTGTCCTCTTTAACACTGATCAGTAACCGTGTGGATTAAGATATTGTTAAGAACATGTTTTGGATGTAAACTCTACTTCAAAATGGCATGTGTCATAAAACTTGAATGGAGGCCGCAGGACCCCAAGCTGTTCTTGAAAAAATGTGATGTTTGTTAACTTCCTGCTCTATGCACACAGTGATGTAATCCCACTGCCTGCTTGTAATATATAAAATAAAAGCCTGCTGAGACTTAGCAGCAAGGCAACATACCAAACCCCGACCTGAGTTTTGTAACCCTGGACCCCCCTCCCTCGCCGACACCGTTCCATCCTTTGGGGGACCTGGCCTTCTGTCGTAGCTGGTCTTCGGCACGACACTTTACACATTTTATATACATTACAAATTTATTACCTAATCATGGGTCAGCAAGTACAAAGTCTTCTCTAAAAGGCTAATTCAAATGAAATAAAAAAATTAAGTATGATAATAACTAGACTTTTGGGTTAAGAAGACTGGAGGCAGTGAGATAACCACCTTCCTCCCCAACATACACAATTTCTAACATGATTCGTGAAGTCAATTACAAATTATAATTGTCCTGGAGATTAGACCCATTCATTAACTATCTGTCACATTCCAGGAGAAGCTTTATTAGCCTAAGTGTTTAAGAGGCTCCTGATCAGGATGGTTATGAGGAGGTTCCCACGCATTCTGAGTCCCAGAGAAGGGGGATCTTCATATATGAGCAGCCAGCAGTCACCTCTCTGTTTCTCAGGGACAACTGTGCTGGCGCTCAGGGCCATTTCATCCTAGGCTTCTACACCCCTCTCTCATTCTACTCAAGGGCTACAGTTTGCAATCATGCAATGCACTTGAAGGAGGACAAGCTTGATGGGTGGTTTCCTGGAGCAGAAAAACAATTCAGGTGCATAATAAGAAAAGGTGAGAGGACTAGAAATTATCAGATATATATATGCATATATAATTATATAATATATAAATATAAATATATATTTATATATAATATATAAATATATAAAAATATATATGAAATATAAATAATATACATATAAAATATAATATATAATATAATTTATATATAAAATAAAATATAATATATAAAAATATAAATATATAAATGCATAAATATATAAGCATATATTTATATAACATAAATATATATAGATATAGATATATAAATATATATTTATATTTATATATTTAAATATATTAAATATTATTAAATATATTAATTATTAAAGTAATTATTATATAATTTATATAATTATATAAATTATATATTAATATAAATTATATATATTATATGTATTTCTATATAATATAAATATATATTATTATATAAATTAATTATTAAATTGTTAAAATATATAAATATAAATATATATTGAAGTGTTCAGCAAGCAATGAACTACAAAATGCTTTAAATTATTCTGGAAGAGTTCTTGAGGGGCCTCCCTGGTGGTGCAAAGGGTTAAGCAACATACTGTGAAGCAAACCACAGCCACTGCAGCACAAGTTAGATCCCTGGCCGAAGAGGGGACCCACATAGCGCAGCAGACCTCTCCTGCCTCGCCCGCTGCTCCCCTCAGCAGTGTGTTTCAGTCAGTCTGCCTGTTCTGCTCCCTGCTCTGTCTCTAGTGGATCCTCTTACCTCCCACACCTCTGTCCATTACCCCAGTGCATTGTATGCATAATAAATAAATCTTTAAAATAAATCAATAAATAAAACTCTGAACATTCACTTAAAAAAAAAAGAAAGAATTCTTTTCTTGAACTGGCCCAACAATTAGGTAGCAGACCTTAGTAGATATAATTATGTAGTCTCTCAATATTTGGTTACTCATTTGGGAAAAATATAATTTAGATCTTCATCTCATACATATAATAAATTCCAGATGAAATAAAGAATTAGATGTAGATGATTAAGCCTTACATGAAACAAAGAATAAGTAAATGATAATCTGAGTTTGGGATGAGGAAGGACTTTTTAGGCATAAAAATCAATGGGAATTGTACTAAAGAAAAGTTGTAATATATTTGATCACGTGACACATGCTTTAATTCTGCAGATGTACTTAAAGCCACTAGAAAGAAAATAAAAATTAAAAATTGGGTAAATATTTGAAAAGCTATATGGAAGCGAGCTCATGGCCTTATTGGCAGAACAAGGTAGCAGGGGTAATGTGAGAAGCCATTGGAGGGGGAGTGAAGCATGTGTACATGTTGATGGGTGAGACTGTAGCCCCAAAATTATGTTTTTATGTGAATGGAAGATCAATATAATTTGATTAAAAAAGAAATGGAGTGAAAAAGCAACCTAAAAATGGGAGAAAATATCTACAAATCATCCATGTGATAGGCGTCAAAGTCCATAATACATAGAAAATGCAACAGCAGTTAAAAAAAAAAAACTACTCTAAAAATATTGGAAAGTAACAAGTCCTGGTAAAGAAGTGGAACTCTTGTGCTCGCTTAGTTAGAATCAAGACAGTACAGTTGCTGGGGAAAACAATACCAAGGCTCTTTAAAAAATTAAGAATAAATTCTATTAAGAAAATAAAATGAGTAACTGTGATTTAATTCTTCCTCTTCTCAAAGAATAAAAAACAGGATCTTTAAGAGGTATTTGCACACTAGCATTCATAGCAGCATTATTCATGACAGTAAAATGTAGAGGCAACCCAATGTGCATCACTGGATGAATGGATACACTCAACATGGTGTTTACATGTAATAGAATATTACGTAGTCGTCAGCAATCGAAAACGATAAACTCATGCCATTCACAGCAGCGTGGATGGAGCTGGAAGGGATTGTGCTCAGTGAAATAAGTCTGATAGAAAAATAAAAATATTGTATGGTTTCACTTATAGGAGGAATAATAAGGAAGTCAAAGAAGAGATCAGGGAAAAATAAATTTCAAAAAACTAAATTAACAGGCAACTATAAATCAGAGACATTCTACAGGGGAGGGAAAGGCAGAAGGATGGAAACAGGAGAGGGGAGAGAATAGGTACTATGGTGATGGTGCGTGGGTGAATTGGTGGTAGGAATTCTATGGAGACTACACCTGAGAGGAGAAAGCAAACATTGTACAAAAATGAACAACGATGTAAAATATATAAAAAATCAGAAAAAAGAACTTCATGTAGTCTTACAAACGAAGAAAGTCCTGCAATATGTTGCAACATGGATGAACTTTGAAGACATTAAACTAAGTGAAATAAGTCAATTTTAAACAGATAAATACAGTAAGTCCAGTTGTTATAGGGCAGGAAGAGGGACACCCCAGAACCCCCAAACTTGCCCACTCTAAATGGGTTCTGCCATCCACTGCATCAAGACAAAACATATAAGACCTTTCATGGAAAGGAATTTTAATACAAGTAGAGAATAATACAGAAAAGACAAAGAATGTAGTTACTAAATCAAGCACCCAAAGTTACCCATCCCCTTGAGGGTAAAAGTCCTGCCAAACAGGATTGGCCCAAAGCAAGGCCCCAAAGCCTGCCACAAGTCTAAAGCACCTCCTGGCAGGGACCCATAAAAAAGAGTCAGAAATAGCTAGAAAAGTCTTGGAGGAAAAGAGCAAAATCAAAATCAAGATGAAAGCTGCTATTGTTAAGCTCCCCACAGGTCTCTCACCCACATCTGCTTCAGTCAATCCAGGACCAAGAAGCAAGCGCAGCATCTTCACATGTCTCTCTGCTCCACGTGCCTCCTCCAGGCCTCCTTCTTGCTCTCCATCCTGCTTCCTTCCTTCTCCAGTCTCCTCTCCAGCTTCTCCTCCCCGCTCAGCTCCACCCTCCTTTGGGTGGTCCGGGAACCCGGAACTTCTGTTGCTGCTTGTGTGCCATTCCTACTGCTTCCTACGCTGCTTCTGCTACTGGCGTCTCCGTGATGCCTCCCTTACATGCCCAGTCTCTCAGCCCAGGTGCGCCCACTTGCGCATGCCCACATCCTACTCCAGGTGCCTGCCGTCAGACTTGCGTGCAGTACCACAAGTGTCTGTCACTGACACTAATGGTGGGAGGGTGGAAAAACCTGGTAAGTTCGATTTACCCTACAGTGAGATAAGACAACAGTTTTTAATTGATATTGACACAAAGCTTTCAACTCACAATCCAGAACTTCAGCCTAGGAGCTGCTGAAAAAAATACTGATCTACGGGCAAGGAATTATCACAAGACTGGGGTAGAGTTGTTTGCCTTACTGGGTGGGTGGGGTAGGGTGGGGACTTGTCTCGAGGCATTCTGCCATGAGCTTCTCCTCTTCAATCTTGGTTTCTCTGCTTAGTGTTTGCATTGCCCTGTGTGGAAAACTGACTTAATAGGTAGAACATTTGAAGATCTTAAAGGTAGAATATTTGGGATCTTATAGCAGAAAAGCAACATTTAACCCAAAGGAAAGCAGAGTTGTGGGGTGAAAGAGACTGAGCAAGCTTTTCTGTCCTCTGGTCAATGGTGTCGATGATGGATACCTGAGGTCCTACATGCATGCCTGATTGCGGCACCTAAAGTGGGCTGTGGGCGTGCAGGTGGGTGCACCTGGGCTGAGACACAGGTGTATAAGGATGGCATCATGAGGATGCAAGAGAGACCAGAGAGAGGGGGGAGAGAGAGTCCAGAGAGAGAGTGAAGATGCGTTGGGGGCTAGGAGGCCTGCCAGCCTCCTGGCCCCCCAGAACCCCTGCCTGCCATGTACCTGGTTGCCTCTGATAGAATGATGTAGGAGGGCCTGAGGACGTCACTGAGGGCTCCAGGACTCCTCCCTGATCTGTCTGCTCAGATCATTGAGAACCGTCCCTGTGCCATTAGAAGTAGAAGTAGTAGCAGACTCATTTAATTATGCCATGTGATGCTTGTCCACTGCCATGGTCACTGACTCATTTCTCAAAGGATGGAAACAACGAACATTTAAAAATGACAAGCATAGACTTATAGAGACATTCCGAAACAGTTTACAGACACTTAACATCATAGGAAATCTCCCTTGAACTGTTGATAGAAATGTCCAACTGGAAATGCATGATTTCTCTGGCATTTATATTTGTAATCAAACCCTTGTGATGACAACCCAGACCCTGGGTTTATATGTAGAGTAATCAATAATTAAGGAACCAATTAAAAATCAGGCAAAAGAAAAATTTTCTTTCCACGGATCTTCTATTTTGTGCACTTATAATGATATGCGTGTCCTTCCAAGGAATTCAGCAGCCCATTAAGTTTAGGGACTTTGTGAGATTTTTTTCAGATTTCCACACCTCATAAACAGTGATTGATACAGAGCAAATATTTGTTGAATGAATTTTTATCATCCAAGACCCTGGGAGCAGGTTTTAAGTGAGAGCTAAATTAGCTATTCCTTTTCTTCACAATGAGGAACTGAGACCTGGGAAAGGTTAACTAACTCGTTGGAAATTATTGGAAAATCAATGGCATTACTAGGAACTGAATGCATAATTTCTACTCATGGTCACTCACTTGTAAGAAATGATTAGCCTGATTTTCCTTTCTGGAAGGGTTAGGTCACATTCAAGGCCGAATTTTCCATTACGCACAGCACCTAAGGCTCCTGACACTTATGGGGGGGGGCACAGAAAGTATGTTAATTTCCTTTAAAATATGAAGGAAAGTGGTTATTTCAGGACAGTCAAAAACTGTAATCTTTAACCTTTCCTTAGCGGAGGGAGGGGCCCGAGAAAGTCACAATGCAGCTGGCTCTTGGGGTCACGGATCTCTGCAATCATGTGAGTGAGGAAACAGACTGGCGTGTCCCCTTTGACAAAAGACACCACCCTGGGGAGGATGCAGGAGCAAAGTTTTCCAAATAACACCTTAAAACAGAGCTTATTACTCTTCCTCTGTGGCTTCACATTTTAAAGTCAGACTGAGGCAGGTCTAATTTGTAACCAGCAGTTCACGAGCTTTGACAACTGCATGACTCTTGAAAACACTGGTTGGGGCATAGGGCCACTTCCACAGGGATAGTCTTGTAGACAGATGACATGTATTTATGGTACCAATAAATACAGTACAGGATTATAAATGGATTTTCTCTTCCTTTTGATTTTCTTAATAACATTTTAAGCCTATACTATTATAAGAATACAGTTATATAATACATATACTGCCCAATATATGTCAGTAGACTATTAAATATGTTATTGGTGAGACACCTAGTCAATAGAAGGCTGTGAGTGTTGTTGTGATGTTTCTGCTCAAATCTTTTGGTTGCTAAACACAATGAGCTTCTTTGTCTTCCCAATATTGAGCGCTGTGTATTCTTTATACATTCTAGAGGCAAGTAGCATATAAGATACATCGTGAAAATGTTTTCTTTGTAGTTTGTGTTTTCATTGTTTGACACTTCCTTTTGAGGACCAGAAGATGTTGATTATGATGGAGTCAGTTTATCGGATTTTTCTTTGATGGGTTATACTGTATTTTTAAGTCCTTTCCTACACCAATGTCACACAGATTTTTGTTTGTACCAGGTTTTCTTCTAGAAATTGTAAGTTTTCTCATGCCCCCTTTCAACTGGAGATCTCAAAGAAGCAAACCTAGAAAAGATGTGAAACTGTGAATCGTGACAGAAGGAAGTTAACAGTGAACTGTAAATCCTCACAGTGAAAGAAGTTCTGGGCTTTCTCTGATGCTACTCTGAGGTAGAATTGGCCACGCACATAGCCTGTCCAGCTCCGAGCACAGCAGGCATGATGTTTACAGCCCCCACAACATATGAGGGCATGTGTTACTTAAAAGTCTACCTTCCTCAAAGAGCCCCAGGGTCCCCAAGGCCAAGGTCTATGCTCAATTCATCCTCATCTCTTCACCTTTCAGCTCAGTCCTCTTAGTAATGCAACCAACCATATTAGTCTCCTATGGCTTCTGGAACACATTACTGCAAGCCTGGCGAATTAAACATCATGAATTTATTATTTTGCAATTCTGGAGGTCAGATGTCTAAAAACAAAGATGTTGGCAGGGCTGTGTTTTTCTGCCAGCCTCAGAAGCGAATCTGTCTCCTGATGTTTTCCAGCTTCTAATGTCACCCACATCCTTGGTGTGTGGCCTCTTTCTTAAAGCTCTTCCCTCGTACTTTAGCTCGCTGGGCACATTGCCTTCCTTCCCTCTGCTCTGTCATCAGATTGCTTTCCCGGTCCTTGGCCCTGCTGTCTTCTCCTTGCAGGGATTCTTGTGGTTGCATTGAGTCTAGCTGGATACTTCAGGGTTAGGATAATCTCCCTATGCCTGGATCGTTAATTTAATTACATCTGGAAAGTTGATTTTTTCATGTATGTTAACATATTCACAGGCTATGGGATTAGGATGTGAACTGGGGGGAGTGGTTATTCACCTGACCGCAACAGCATTAAAACAAACAAAAGCCTGTTTAGTAAGATAGCTTAGTATGATAACACCATAAACACGTATAAAATATTTAAAAAGTAGTGCCTAAGAAAAGCTTAATTAATGTGAGCCTCTGTGATTTATTTACTTAACAACCTGATTCTCTAAGGATTTGGGTGAGACATAAATTAGTACATGATTATAAGTTTCACTTACTCGGTGGATGTGTATCGAGTACTTTCTGACTGCCTAGCATGATCTGGGCTCTAGGGAAATGGCCGCGACAAAATGGGCAAACCTCTCTGCCCTCTGGTGAGAAGGGACAGGCACTGATAAAATAGCTAAATAAAACATATAGGCTATCAGTTAGAGATGAGAGCTAAAATTGAAAATAAAGTTCTGCAGCCAGAGGTAAGGTGAAACCATTTTAAGTTTGATGTTCGTGGGATGCATTACTGAATAAATGGCATTGAAGGTGAAGGAGAAGGACAAAAGAGGGAATAGAGTTCTTGGCAAAGGGAAGAGAAAGTGCAAGGGCCCTGAGGTGTGCAAGGGCTCCTTTGCTGTGACCAAGGAGCCTGAGTAAAGTAAATAATGTGAGTGGAGGGGAGGAGAAGCTGGCGATTCTGATCCTAATGCAAGCAGGGGGACTGTGCAGCCTGTGGGCCTTGTAGGTCACTGTCATGGCTTTGATTTGAGGTTCAAGTTCACTGAAAGCAAAAGATGGAGCACAGTTTGGAAGGACATGGTCTATGGAAAGTTAGCATTCAATCATTCTTCATTCAACAAGCATGCATTGATCCTGTTCCGGACTGCAGCAAGCAAGAACAGTAGCATGCTGCTCCACCACAAATTAGCTCCTTATCCCAAGATACCTTTTATGGAGCAGTGTACTGCCTGGATCATGGAATGGACCAGCTGAGCGTGAACTGTGAGTTGATGGATGCTTTGTTGCCAAGACTCTGCCTCTCACCACAAGTCGGTAGTGGCAGAGCACTGGTATATAAAGTGCACTTCCTGGATTGTAGAACAGACCAATCAAGTGCACGGTTGAAAAACAGTCCAATCAGACTGTGTGTGGGGGGGCACCCTGAAATAAATATAAGCCAAAGTCAGAGGGAGCCTAAGAAGCATTCAGTAGAATTCATCGCACAGATCGGAAGGCTCATTGGACATTGGAGCAGATGGAGAAGAGCGTGGAGAAGCAGCAGCTTGGAGGAAGAAGGGGTCCGGAGAAGCGGCAGCCCCGAGGAAGAGCCCTGCAGAGGAAGAGGAGAGCCCTGAAGAGGAGAAGATGGTTCCAGCCTCCAAAGAAAGGAGGGAAGCGTCCAGCAGCCGCCCTCTGAGGAGGGAAGAGAGGCTGAAGAACTCTGCAGAAACTGGGCCTCGGTCCTGTCTCTGACACTGACTGGAAAGAGCACCAAAGACCCTGGGCCTGCTGTCTCAGACCTGTTCATTATTAGTATAAACCAACAACTCACAAGAACCGACACCGCCCTGCAGGCCACGTAGTGGTCATCGCTACTGACTGGTGCTGCCCAGCGCTCCTGGTGACCGGTGACTGCCTACACTGATGCTGTCTGGATGAAGCAGCCAGCCCCTTACAGATGCATTCTTGTTTCCCCTTTTGTAAATCAACCCCATGTTCTTGTTCCTGTAGCCTGAGGTCTGTTGCAATTGTGCGCGCGGGTGAGAACCCACAGACAGTGACCTGTATCGGGCACCATCCTCTGTTAGGCTGTAGCCCCTATTGCTATAGCCCTAGGTTCTGGTTTGTAGCCTTTTAGCCTTTTGAGGCTTTTGGGGAGCTCTCTAACCTCAGAGCCCTCTCCACCCCCTGTTACAATCCCAGGAAACAAAAACTGATAATACAACAAGATAAATTAATTTTGACCTAATTTTTTTAGTATTAAGACTAACTCTTTAGGGCCTCCCTGGTGGCGCAGTGGGTTAAGCAACGCACTACGAAGCAAATCGCAGCCACTGCAGCATGAGTTCGATCCCTGCCGCCGGCCAGAGAGGGGACCCACATGGTGCAGCAGACCTCTCCTGCTGTGCCCGCTGCTCCCCTCAG
>JAGFMF010011726.1:9233949-9258988 GCA_019455555.1 Galemys pyrenaicus | reverse complement strand
TCCCCACTCTGTCTGTGGTGAATCCTCTCACCCCCCACACCTCTGGCCTGTACCCCAGTGCTTGTATGCATAAATAAATAAATCTTTATAAAAAAAAAAAAAGACTAACTCTTTAGTAGTGATATGACAGTTGCAATGTCTTGGGTTAATCAGCTTAAAAAAAGAACTGTCCAGATAGAATTCCAATGACTTCTTTTTCCAGATGAGGAAACCGAGGCCAGAAATGGCAAGCTGATTCTCCAGTGACAGCTGGCGGGCAAGTGGTGCTAGTGTTTTTGCCACAAATGGGACTACAAAGCCCAGAGGCCTCCTCTTTTCTTTTTGCAACAGACTTGGGTAAAATAATAAGGATCAACTAGTAAAGTGTAGGCAGAGTCCCATTATGTTCTGCAATTAAATAAAAAGTCCATGGTGAATAGCCCATTTCCTCTCTTCTTCCCTTTGTCTGTATCCAAATGCAAAAATGGTCTCTGTGGGAGTTCCAGCCCATTGTCACGGCCACACTGACCTGGTCAGTGCCCGGTCAGTACAACTCGAGTGGCCTCCTGCTGACCTTTGAGCATCTTAGCCCAGCTGGGCAGGGCCTTTAACTCACTGGCTGCATTTTCAATATCCTGAAGATGAAAAGATTGGAATAGATGATCTCTGAGTTCTCTGCTGATGGAACCCTTTCTCTTTGAGTGCACAAGGAGACATCAGAGGAGAATTTGCCCCTTGCTAAAGAAGCTGGTACCTGGTACCTGGAATATAAATAACCTGTGTCTTCTGTCCCTGAAAAAAAAAAATCTCTCTCTCTATGTAACCTCTCCCCTTTTAAAGGTTTTTTGCTTTCTCTGCTTTAAAGTCATCTTTGGATTTCTATAAACTTTTAAAGGCTTGAGTCAACCTTTCTTGTCAATTGGTGGGGGCAGGGCATGGGAAGAAAGAAAAAAGAACAAAGTCTTTGTTTCCTTGTAGAGCACCACGGCGAGCCTCTGACCTGGATTTGGACAAAGCAAATGAAAGGGGAAAGGCACTCTTATTAATCAGAAGAAAACAGAGACAACAAAGCACAGAGGTTTCTCTCTGGCCAGACTTCTAATAGTGTTTCCCCTCTTTGCTGTCCTCCCCAGGGCTAGACACATGACACCGAGGTTCTCACGACCTTGACAGTTTAGCTGGAAACCCAAGTCTCGCACCTGGCGGCATATTCTAACTGTCTTCCCACAGACAAGCCATCCTGCCACCCAGAAGGGCGTGTCCACTCCCAGAGAGAACAGACCTGGCCTGCAGGGACCAGGCAACGTGCCAGCTCCCAGTGGTCCCCAGCAGCCACTGAAACCAGAGACCGCCCGGCTATGCACATGGAGAGACTGAGCCTCCCCGACTCCCTCGTTGTACAGTTGTGCACCGGGTCCTGCTGGGGCTGGGTCAGCACATCTGCATGGGACACTGTTTTTCCTCAACTGGGCCTGGGAGAATTTTGTGGGGTTTTGGTGTTTTCCTTCTTTTCTTTTGTCTCCCTTATCAACCATCTTTCTTATCTCTGTCTCCATCTCACTTTATTTTTTATATCTTCTTTTCTCTTTTTCTGTTTTCACCTTTTCCTACTCCCTGTCACCCGACTTCTCCTTCTCTCTCTAATCCCTCTTGTCTCCTCCTCTCTCTGCCATTTCAGTGGTGGAAAGTGCTCAAGGGCTCCCCAACCAGTTGCTGAGGCACCCCCACGTGTCCATTCGATGCATTCAGCTCAGTAAATCCTCACCCACATGAGCACTCAGCCCCCAGGGCCTAGAGGATGGAGCAGCTGCAAGAAGACTTTCCTGTGAAGGCTTTTTGACTTAGCGGGGAGAGTAGGATGACTGTCTTTGCATTCTCTATCTTTCTCTCTTTCTCTTTTTCACACCATAGTGGGAAACTGGAGATTCATGTCAAATACTATATAGTTTATCTGACTCTATGGTTTATTGGTATTTCAGGGTCATTATTATATTAGGACCAACTTTCAGAGAGAGCTACACAAAGGAAGTTTCCCAGGAGCCTCCATTTAATTGCATAACAAAGTCTCTTTAAGACTCTTTTCTTCAATCAGGTAGAGAATCCCAGAACACTGAGAGCTACCAAGAAGTTCACCTTCAAGGAGTGTTTCATAGGCCCAACGATGAATCTCCCCTCCAAGTAAAGCCTTTGGGCTCAATGACCTTCATGTAGGCCCAGCTTTCCCCTGTGGTGGGAAAGGGGACAGCCATAGATATGCACTGGTGTTCCAGCAGGGCTTACAGTGATTCTGGGTGAGAAAAAGAGTCCTATCTGCTGTTGCAAGGGCTGGTCCAGTAGTGATTACTTTTCACATATCGTAGCCTCATAGAACATTCAGTGCCAGGCCCTGGAGGTTAGGATCTATGAGAGACCATGATGGAACAGGGAAGTGTGTAGTGTCCAGTCTCAATCTCTTACATTCATGCCAGTCCGTTGAACCAATGGATTGGTTTACCTCACCACTGGATGGGGGTCTTCTGAGGTAGTCTCCAGCTTTGTTTGTGCTGATATATATGAGAGACTTCTCCTAATTCACTTTAATAGATTTCAATGGGATTTCATCGAAACAGCCAACTCTGTTTTGGTTGGCTATTCTGTAATGTTGACATTTACTTGAACTTAGTCATGGTGTATTCTTTTCACTGTTGATGAAAAAATGAACTAAACACAATTTTGGAAACAGAAATGTAAACAAACTTTCCCACATGAAAACTGAAGAGTTCGTGTAGGTAGAGTCTTTATTAAAAACACCAGTGGACCTTGTAAATTTTATCAGTTTAAATTATGGAAATAGAAAGCTATGTACCTAAAGTGTATATTACAATATTATTCAACTTTAAATTTATGAAATCTTCTTACTGCATTTCTAAACATTTAGGAGTTTATTCAAAACCATGAAAAAATATCATTACTACTAAATCATAGAGTCCAAATGCTGTAAACCATGTCTCTGCAGCTTCCTTGAAGTATGTTATGGACACAGAATTGGCTTGTGAGGGTTAGAACTCCACCCCTGCATTGTGCTTAATCCCTCAGCAACTGTACAACACAGACTTACAATACACCTACAACACAGAGACATTGTGAGGATTAAACAAGACTATGACAAACAAGGTTTGCTCATTGGGGATTTCAAAAGGAGTTTGCACGATTGCACAGCAGGGAAGTGTTTACCATCCCTTCCCCTTTCTGCCTTTGACCCTGGGCAGAAACCAGGACCTCAGACCTTACTCCAGAAAACCACTAGGTGGCACTAATCTGGAGAGGCCCCTACCACCTAGAGGTATGACCACCATGCCATGTCCTCTACACTGACCCAAGGGTCAGTGCTTGATTGTGGATTCTGCTTCTCCCAACTTAGGCCTGTCATCAAGGAGTGAAGTGGATAGACTGGCATTTCTCTATCCACAAGACACACACTGCAGCTAGGCCCGGATGATAGACAGCATGAAATCCAGTTTTTGGAAAGACAGAGATTTGGGGGTGGGACGAGGGGAGGACACACCTTGATGTACCAGCACACAAATAAAGTGTTTTTTTCCTTTATTACCATTCTTACCATCATGTTGATGTCTTTGTTTTAGTGTACATTCATGGTTGCAAAAGCCCCCTGACCTATATGCATTTTCTAGAATGTTTGGCAAGGGGCTTGAAGTCAGACAGTCAGACTTGAATCTTGGCTTGCCTTGGGTAACTGGCTTCATCCCTCCGAGCCTCAGTTCTTGTTCTGCTAGGTGGCTCAAGTTAAGTATGTGTTTCACTGAGCACCTGTGAGTCGATGAGTTAAGATAAAGGGTTTAGTTCAGTGCCTGACACAAAGCTACCATTATTGTAATGTAGAAAAATCCTTTGCATTTCTGGGATATTTCAAAGGCACCTTAGTGACTATTCCGGTCCATGAATGCATGAATCAACTTGTGTATTTTCTTGTAGAGGTCAATTTACCATTAATTTTGAAAGGCAATTTGAAAAGCAGAGATGAGAAATGGTGCAGTGTGAGAAAAACTGATTCAAGAAATACGAAAGTCTTGTGTTAGCTGGAAGCTAAAGCACAGGCAAGAAGAGAAGAAGGAATTTCTAGCTCATGGCAGGAGCAGTAAGTCAAGCTCATGGCATGCAAATTTACTTTGCAATCACTGAATGCTAAGTAGCCCTTTATTAGGTGAAAGTATACGGGATACCACAATATCTGAGCAGATTGGAACTAGTGAAAGAGGATCTACTCAGATAATCAGTCTAATCATCTGCAGGGAAAAATGAACACATTTTTAAGTTCATTTTGCACTAGTTCCAACAATAAAACGAAATCGTATTTGTATCTTATTTCGAACCATGCCTTGTGAATTGACTTGGAAAATAAGTTCACATTTTTTTCATCTTCTGATCCAACTGAAGACAATGTAGAAAATACTTGGTCATGGCTGACCTCCAAATGATTATCTGTCATTCAAACTTATCATTAAAGTTATCTTCCAAGCTGTCTAGACAAGTGGGACCCATTTTATTTTTAGCATCAAAATCTTTCATGGACTCACATGTAACATATGTGAGAACTGGCTTTCCAGCAGCTCTGATTCCTTTCACGGTACCGTTTCTTCCCCACTTCAGCCTGTGTGCATGGCAGAGGCAGCTGGGGCAGGGCCTGTGAGCTGGGCTAAGCCAGTGACCATCTCCTGTCTTCTGGTCACAGATGTGACTGAGCGATGATAGATGGCCAAATCTCCTATTCATAGCCACGGTGTTAAAATGATGCCTTCGTCAGGAATTCTGGAAAAGACTCCTGCTGCCTTCTGCTGGACTGGGTGTTGAGAGATAGAGCCTGAATTTTTGCTGCCTCTTTTTGAATCTTAGGAAGCAGTCACTTGTAAAAGTTGATACCAGACATGATGAAAGACTGACTTCTGGGCATCACTGGTGCCATCTCCTCCTCCAGATTTTTCATTTAAGTGAGACAACTTTTACGAGTGTTAATGCAGTTTGAGTTGGAGTTTCCATCACTTCTCACCAAGAAATCAACTCTTACCACCCAGGATCATTGTGTAGGTCCATGAACTAGCCTTCACGGGAACACTTAGCACATTGCCTGACGTCGGGCTGCTAGTGCCTCTTACCCATCTCTCCCAGTAGCAGGAGCCACTAACATTATGTGCCAGGGTGTGCAAGGGAATTTTCAAGAAGGCTCAGAAAGTGTGGGGAGGATAGTAAAACACAGAGAAGGGGGAGAGGCAGAAATGTAAATTTTAGATAGTGGGAATAAAGGCAGGAATATGTAACGCATGCTTACGACCTCCTCGGAGGACCGAGCGGTAGGAAGACTCTGGAAAAAGTAACCTTAGATTGGCCTGCTCACATCATGTGTTAGTCTTGGTGTTGGCTAAAGAGCTTGGATTTTGCTTGTTAGATTTAGGGAGCTACTCAAACTGTTAAACAGGACTTACCGTACGATTTAGCAATTTTATACCAAAGAGAAATGAAAACTTATGTCCATACAAGAACTTACATACACATGATATTCATAAGTTTTATTCATAATAGCCAAAAAGGAAAAAAAAATACAAGTGTTCTTCAATTGATAGATGAATAAATAAAATGTGGTATAGCCATGCAATAGAATACTGTTTGGCAATAACAAGAAAGGAAGTACTAATAACATGGAAACATGCAAATTAAAGAAGTCAGTCACAAAGAACTACATATTATATGATTCCATGTATAGTATAGGAACATAGATAGACACAGAAAATAGATTTTTGGTTGCATAAGGCTTGGGAGGAGGGCCTCCCTGGTGGCGCAGTGGGTTAAGCAACGCACTATGAAGCAAACCTCAGCCACTGCAGCACGAGTTCGATCCCTGCTGCCAGCCAGGGAGGGGACCCACATGGTGCAGCAGACCTCTCCTGCTGTGCCCACTGCTGTCCTCAGCAGTGTACTTCTGTTGATCTGCCTGTTCTGCTCCCTGCTCTCTGTGGTGAATCCTCTCACCTCCCCACCCCACACCTCTGGCCTGTACCCCAGTGCTTGTGTGCATAAGTAAATAAATCTTTAAAAAAAAAAAAAGACTTGGGAGGAATGGTTTAGGGTAGGTGAAAAAACTGGAAAGTTATGACTATGGGGTTACAGGGTCTTTGGAGGGTAAAGAAAATGTGTCCCTATTGTGATGATACACAACTCTCTATACGAGTTGTATAATATCCATGGGTGAAGGTAAGGTATGTAAATTATATTTCAATAAAGCTATTCCCAAAAAAAGAGACAAAAAATTTATGGAGCTACTGAGTGACCAGCAGCATTAATCTGACACATTTCTGTCTGCTTGTAGCCAAGGACACACTGAGAGGCCATTTCTACAGCAAGCAGAGGTAGCCCAGGCCTGTGCCCTCAGGAGGGCCGAGCAGTGGAAGGGAGGGCAGTAGAGGGAGAAAATGCCACTGTGTGCTCAGCTCTGTGTCCGTGACCTCCTCTTTGCTGGGGAGGAAACACTAGCCTCAGAGCCCCAGATGCCTGTTAGTTTTTGCCCCTGAGCAACTAGAACGGTTGTTTCCGTGGTCCTGGTTTGTTTGGCCTGCTCGGTGGTTATCAGCATTTCCATGTCTGCTCTGACCACGCCCTTGACTCACCCTGTGAGCTGCAGGTGCGCGTGCTCCTTTTCAGGGTTTTATAAGAAATTTCGTTTTCTTCTACACGTACCTGGTTTCAGAGTGCATTCGCTTTATGTTCTTGACGACTATTTTTATGAGATTTAGAGTAATACTGGCAAAATCCTGTTCACTAAAGCAAAATGAAATTAAGCAATTAGTTGTTCATTTGACATTTTATAAAATACTAGACTTTATAAACATGCCCAAGGTAGAACACAGCAAAAGTTTGTTTTTCATAACTGTTAACACGTAGGATGCAGTAAGCGCTGGTGAGCGCCCGCGGGTCTCAGCGCAAGATTTAGCCTTTCCCTTTTTTTTTTCTGTGAAATTTGTTATTTACACATTGAAGAGATTTTTTTTTTTTAGGGTGGAAATATTTTCTTTCTTCTTCACTATGGTCTTATACAAGTGCCAGGATTAGGGTGACGTCATAAACCATTATCATGCCATATGAGATCTGAATAAATAGAAGCTTCAAACCCCAAGCTGTATGCAAATACTTTGTTTCCAAAGCTGTGTACCATAAAACAAATGTAAACAGTAAGTGCAACATGAACATCAGCAAAGGATCAAAGGTTGCCAGGACAACCACTTAGGGTTGGTCTGTCCCCAGGAACCGGCCCTGGACAGCCTTGGGAACAGGTCACGCACCCCTTCCTGACCCAACAAGATGGGCCCTTGGAAGACAAAACTAAAATGCTCTGGGGCCTCCCTGGTGGCGCAAGGGGTTGAACGCCACACTGTGGGGCTTCTGCAGCCACTGCAGCATGAGTTCGATCCCTGGCCAGGGAGGGGACCCACATGGCACAGCAGACCTCTCCTGCCTCGCTCACTGCTCCCCTCAGCAGTGTGTTTCAGTCCATCTGCCTGTTCTGTTCCCCATTCTGTCTCTGGTGAATCCTCTTACCTCTTATGACTCTGGCCTGTACCCCAGCTCTTGTATGCATAAATAAATAGATCTTTAAAAAAATAAAACAGGTTAGAAAATTCATGTACTCTTGTCTTATATAAAAAAAGTCATTGAAATGACATATTTGAGTAATTAAACTTAGAAACTCATCACCTCATTATAATGAATAAGAATTTTATCTTTGCCAAAATACAACTTATGGCTGTCTAAATTACATACCCAAAGGCTTCAGGAATCTTTTAAATTCTAAAAATTATTTAAAACTATTTCTAGGGGCCTCCCTGGTGGTGCAATGTGTTAAACAACGCACTATGAAGCAGATCACAGCCACTGCAGCATGAGTTCAATCCCTGCTGCCGGCTAGGGAGGGAACCAACAGGGCACAGCAGACCTCTCCTGCCTCGCCCGCTGCTCCCCTCAGCAGTGTGTTTCAGTCAGTCTGCCTGTTCTGCTCCCCACTCTGTCTCTGGTGGATCCTCTCAACCTCCACACCTCTGGATTGTACCCCAGTTCTTGTTTGCATAAATAAATAAAATCTTCTTTAAAAATGCTCCAAAGACATCATTTGACTGAAGACCATTGAACTGGCCAGGAGGTTGCCCTGTCCTCACGCAGAGGAGACAGCACAGGCCACAGCGGTGCCTGCCCCTGGGCACTCAGGCATTTCGCTGCTCTGGGACAAGTCTGTGGAATGGAAACTGCACTCAAGTAAGGTCAGAGGTGCTGAAAATGTCACCTGATGCAATGGCCTTCCTGACCCCCTGCCAGTGACAGGCTTCACTGAGTGGGGGAAGGGACAGTAGTCAGGGCGACATGATGGGCAGCACTGAGGCCATCTGGTGGCTGGGAGCTCAGGAGGAGGGCATACGTGGCCTGCTTTGGAGATGACCTTCCAGATGTGGCACGTTCTAAACACAGCCAGAGCCTACCAGTGCAGGCTTGGGCCTGAGGGGCAGGTGTGATGGACGGGTACTTCTGTACCGGGGGCCAAGTAGTACACCTGCATGTCAACTGGTAACCCACAGAAGTACAATCACGCAAAGCCAAGAGAAAATACCCAGTATCGACACTGCAGAATCCTGGCGCTGAACGAGGCCCAGCAGCTGCCACTCCTTACAGCCTGCCCTCTGCCAGCCGAGCGGAGGCAAATGAAGGGGCATGGGCTGGGCCCAGGCACCAAGGGGAGGCTTGGGTGTCCTGGGTGTTGAAGGAAGGCAGGAGCCCCCAGCTGGAGGCTGAGCACTGACACAAAGAAGGGCAGCACCCCAGGGACCAAACTGGGGTGCAGAGCCCAGAACAGGAAAAAGAGCTGCGGCCCAGCTGTTTCCTGCCTCTTTGTAGAAGAAAGATGTACACCCGGGTCGGAAGAAATTTGTGCCATTGCTCATCACCTCCAGTTAATGGTCACTAAAATGCATGACTTTTGGGATACTTGGACTTTTCAAAATTCCTACAAACTGCTAATTTAGTTTCTAAAGTCACCACTGTATGGAAGAAAATTCCTGTCCCATCATGGGCCCACTCCTGTGCTCTCGCATACGAATGCATTTGCTCCTCAGTGGTCGGAGTCTGACTTAAATCAGTACTGAGACCTGCTTGTGGTTGTAGTTCTGTGCGTATTGATGTTCTAGTTTCTCCATCAGAATTGGTGGTACTGTTATAGGACAGGGAGGGGGTATCCCCAAACCCCCAAGCCTGCCCACTCTAAGTAGGTTCTGCCATCAGCCAGGTCAAGACAAAACATACTCAAGTGCTTAAGACCTTCAATGGAAAGGAACTTTAATACAATTAGTGCACAGTACAGAAAAGGGGAAGAATACAGTTTCCAAATCAAGCACCCAAAGTTGCCCATCTCTTCGTGGGTAAATGCCCAGATAAACAGGGTTGCCCTAAAGCAGGGTCTCTGCAACCCAAAAGCCTGCTATAAGTCTAAAGCACTTGCCCCTCCCTGGTGGCACAAGGGGTTGAGTGCCACATTGTGGGGCTTTCACAGCCACTACAGTATGAGTTCAATCCTTGGCAAGTGACGTGCCCCACATGGCACAGCAGATCCCTCCTGTCTCCCCGCCGCTCCCCTCAGCAGTGTGTTTCAGTAGATCTGCCTGTCCTGCTTCCCCCTCTGTCTCTGGTGAATCATCTAACCCCCTATACCCCAATTCTTATATACTTAAATAAATAAAATCTTTAAAAAAATAAATCTAAAGTGCTTTCTGGTGGGTACCATAGAAAAGGGTCAGAAGCTGCCAGACAATTCTGGAAGGAAAAGAGCAAAATCAAAATCCAGATGAAAGCTGCCATTGTTCACCTCCCTACGGGTCTCTCACTCAGGTCAGTTTCAACCAGTCCAGGACAAAAGCAAGCACAGCTTCTTCACATGTCTGTCTGTTCCACATGCCTCCTCCAGGACTCCTCTGGCTCTCCATCTTGCTCCCTTCCTTTCCAGTCTCCTTTCAGCCTCCCCTCCTCCCTGCTCAGTTCCATTCTTCTTTGGGTGGGGCACGGAACCTGGAACCTCCCTTTTTCCTGGGGATCACCCTGTTACAGCATCCTTCTTTGTAAACAATAACACAGTCATCCCAAATGCTTTGACTCGCATACAATGTATAGTAAACCGTTTTCCTCTCAAAAAGAAATCTCATGTCTTTGAAAAGAATAAAACAGTTGCTTCAACATAGCTGTTGTCTTAAAAACCTAACCTGAGCACAAGGGACTGTGGTGACCGTGCACGGGTGTATTAGCAGTGGGAATTCTGTGGGGACTACACCTAGAAAAGAAAGCAAACATTGTAAAAAAATTAAATAAAATAATAATAATAATAAAATAATGCCAAGGTATGTGTGCAATAAATATCTTCATGGTTAAAAAAACAAAATCTAACCTGGTGGAGAAACCTCTGAATGCAGGCTGTATACTGTGGTACCTTTTATTTCTTAAAGTTCCCTGAGTTTGCTCATCCGTGCAATGAAACACTCTGAGTCGCTCTAAATCTGTTCCCAGTCCTATAATTTTAAACATCTGTTTCGAGAGCCAGCGGTTGGGTGCATCTCTCTGATGGAACAAGGGAAAGTCAAGGGCTCTGCTCTTTGCATCACTGAGCCCTGCAGGTGCTTTCTCCGTCTGTCTCTCCTGGTTAGCTGTGCTGGCCTGTTGCAAAGTTGCCTGAACAGGACAAATTTCCCGTAGCCTTAAGACTACCTGTGTTCAACTCTTATTACACCGGGAGATAAAACCGCCGCTGTTACATAATTTTTCCATAAGTAAATAGGAATAGAGTTTAAGGAGCCTTGTTAGTTCACCACAGGGAGTTCTGGAAGGGAAACACAAATTCCTACTCTGCTCCTTGCAGGCTGGGTGACCTTGGAAAGAAACTTCACTGAGAATCTCTGCTTCTTTAAGTCTCACTGGAAATAAGAATGCAAATCCGATGGACTTATTTAGAGGATTCACTGACATGTATATGTTTATTACATAGCTGGCTTTTAACAAAGGCACAATAAATGGTAGCCATGAGAAGTAGTGGTTAAAACTGATAATTTCATAGGTTTGTTTTCTGCAGTTCTGCTTTTCAGTCATAGAACTGTATGTCAGTATTTACAACTCTCATAATCTCTACCCATACAAATTAATCAAGCATTGGCCCCATCTATGCAATTCAGGGACCCTTGCTGTTTATCCAGGTCTCACATTTTTTTTCTAACACCCAAGTCTGATATAAGATATTTATTTATTTATCTATCTATCTATTTATTTTTCAGTTTCCTTTATTTGTATATATTTGACATCAGGTATACTCCCCATGGAATTTCTATCATCAATTCACCCATGCACCATCACTTAGTCCTTTGTGCTTTTCCAGAACTCATTTTGATCCCTCTTCCTCCCCTCCCATGTAAAGTAGTTGTCTGTTTATTTTTGCTGTGTGGTATTTTTTTTTTTTTTGGATAGTTATTCTTCTTTTCCCTCATCCTTATTTGGTTCCACCATATTCCTCCTATAAGTGAAACCATCTGATATTTTTCTTTTTCCCTCTGACTTATTTCACTGAGCATCATCCCTTCCAGCTCCATCCATGTTGCTGCAAATGGCATGAGTTTATCTTTTTGATTGCTGCATAGTATTCCACTGTGTGCTACAAGATATTTATACAACCTCCTATTGTGGTGTTTCCTTCACTGCTCCAGATCACAGGCTATTTCAACTATTGCTAAAATTTTCTCTCTCTCACCTAGTGGCAGTTTTTTTTCCCCATAAGAAATAACAATTTAAGGAATTATTTTCAAGGAAACACAGAATATGCATTCCCAGTAGCTGACAACAAAGTTGCAGGGGGAGGTAAGTGTTGAGCTATACCCAGTTACTCAGTGCTCAGTAGCTGCCTCAATCCCACACAGCAGCCAGGCAGCATGGAATTTAAATCTGTGCCTCAGTAAAAAGGTAGGTATCTGCAAATCGGGTACCATTGGGATAATTCAAGAAAAACTGAAACTACTACCATTTAAACTGTGACTGCCAAATCCATGGATGGCAAAGTGCTCTTACACCACTGGGGGCCATCAGGACAGATGTAATGAAATTAGCGAACACTCCTCCTGCGACATAAAGGCAAGAGCTATTGATTTAAAATGCCTGCAGGTTTTTTATGTATGCAATCTTGCTCCATTCTCAACAGACCCAGAATACAATCCCAAACTAAGCCGCTGGTTTCAGAATTGCTAGAAAGACCAAACTATGCATGAACTATAAGGTTCTTGGGACTGTGTTGTCTGATACAGCAAACCAGCCAACTTAAAATGATGCAAGGAAGCATTTTAAATCAGATCACTGCTGTTCGCTCTTCAACTCAGAAGAACACTCTTCCGGTGAGAAAATCTAGCAGCTGTCTCTATGGAATGGTTGTTACTTTATGAAAAGAGCATCAGGAGTTAGGACAAGGCCAGAGGTCCAGCAGAGTTCCACAAGATACATGTGTGCAAGGTGTGGGGAGAAGGTAGGAGTTATAAACATCAGCCAGCACCCACTGTGACACTGAGCTGGGCCAGGTCGTCTCTATGCTGGCCTGTTGCTAAAGACTAACCTGAATAGCTCTCAAGATAAATGAGAATGGAAAATGGGCCCTGTGAAAATACTTTGCTGCATAAGAAAAGGGGCAGATTTCTGATGACTCTTTCAAACCTCTTGACTTTGAAAATAATATATGTCATGAAACAGGAGAAAATTGAAGAAAACTACTTGACCTTTATAAAGGAGGTGTGGAAAGACATGCTAGGTGAATAGGGAAGATGAAAAGACAAAGAGAAGAAATGAAAAAGATGAAAGACTCAATTGATTATAAGAGAGATTATATAAAAACAAAATTTCTAATAAAAGAACTAAAATTCTTTTAAGGCAGCAATGAACAAAATCAAAGTCAGACCAGTAATGGAGAGAATAAGCTTCAGAAGTTCTCTGAGAATGAAAAAAAACAAGGAAAAATGATATGAAAGCCAAGATGTAATGATGATAAATATAAAGAGATCTAATTCAGGAGTTAGAACAGTTTCTAAGAGGGAAAGAAAGACCAATTGGAATAGGAATAATAGTTTGATATAATGAGAAACACCTTTGGGGGTAAAAATTCTGAAAAAGGCAGATAAGATGGGCTTATTTTGAAAAGACATTCAATTCCATAAAGACAAATGTGTTTTGAATACAGGATTGTGATGGTTAATTTTATGTTTCAGATCAACTAGGCAAGGTACCCAGATATTTGGTCAAATCTCACTGATGTTTCTGTGAAGGTATTTTTTGGGGAGCAGATTAATATTTAAATGAGTAGGCTTTAATATCAAGTCACCCCCCCTACTGTGGGTGACCTTGAATAGCTGATCTTAGAAGAGATTGATTTCCTTGGAAGAGAGAGTTCTGCCAGCAGAGGGCCTTTGAAATTGAATGGCTGTTTTGCCCACAGCTGCAGCTGCCAGCCCACACTGCAGATTTTGGACTTGCAGTGTCGTCAACTGTATGAATCAATTCCTTAAACTAAATCTCTCATTTTTAAAAAAATATTTATTTATGAATATAAGAACTGGGGTACAGGCCTGAGGTGTGAGGGTGAGGGCAGTCACCAGAGACAGAGTGGGTGACAGAATAGGCAGATGGACTGAAACACACTGCTGAGGGGAGCAGCGGGCGAGGCAGGAGAGGTCTGCTGTGCCATGTGGGTCCCCTCCCTGGCCGGGGAGCTGCAGTAGCTGTGGATGCTTCATGGTGTGGTGCTTAACCCCTTGTGCCACCAGGGATGCCCTAAACTAAATCTCTTAATCTCTCTACCCTCCCCTCCATCTCCATTTCTTTATAAGCTTTCGATAGTTCTATCTTTAGCTCAACATTATTGGTGCTCTTCTGGAGAACACTAATATAAAACTAGGAAGAAAATTCTATAGGCATTTTGGTTGGAAAAATAATCACTAAGCCCCTCTTGCATTAATAATTTGGAATCATATATTAATTATAATTTTGCTTTCTCTTTGTTATTATTGAAGAGATTTTTCAATACTTAATAACGTCAAACTTTTTAAAAAAATTTTGTTGTATTAAAGAATAGTGCCTGTTGCTTTTTGTCTTACAGAAATTTTACAGTGTTATATATCAGTAGAAGTCTACTATTATGTTGGTAATTGTTTCACAAATATTTGAACAAATTGTATGATCTTTTATAAGGCAGAAAGTTTTATAAGATAGAAAGTTTGATATACTTATTAGATTATTCAATTCTCAATTACATTTTTAAATCACTAATGTGTGAAAAGTATAAAAGTGATACAGTAAAATGTCCTCTTAATAGTCGTACTCTAATTTCTTCATATATATGTACGTTTGACTTAATGCATGTTAATATTGCATTCTTTTACATATATATTTTCATAAATATAGGGTCATATTTTTATATTATTAATAATATAACATAGTCCTGTTTGTTCCATATAATAGTTTTTTGCTTTGAATTGTCCTTAAAATATTAATATTGACTATATATTTTTACTTTATTCTCAAAATTCTTTTTCTGCTGTATCATTTTGTTTTGAATCTCTTATAAGCAGTAATTGCAATTGCATTTTAAAACCTAAGCTAAAAATCTTTGGTAGTTAATGTGAAAGTCTTATTCCTTTGCATTTATTGTTACCATTATTCTGATTTTCTTTATTTTTCTCCTACTATTTTTTTAAACATTTCTACTTCTTTGTTTTTCATAATCCTCTTAAAAACCAGACTATAACTTGTTTTTATTTAACTGATTATTTTAGCATTCTAATGGTTTTATAATATTATTTAATCCTTATTTCTTGAGCTAGTAATATCATTACTGAAATAATTTTCTTTGACACTTTTGACAAGCCGTTCTTTTTATCCTTTAATTTCCTCAGTCTTCTTCCTACTTATGTTTTATGTTTGGATATCATTTGGTAGTCTAGATCTAGGATGTTGTTATTAAGCTATGTTTTGTTTTAGATCATCTATGTGAAAAATTGATTTGTCTTTGAGTTTGTATCCAATTAGTAACCTGATGATTTAGATTCAACCATTTATTGCATGGGTTCCAAAGATGACCTCTGGTCTACTGAGACTAAGCCTTCCTATTCGAGTTATCAGTTGTGATTTAGCTCAGAGAGTCATTTTCAGCCACTCTTTCAATTGAGACATTTTCTGAATTCTTGCAAACCTATTGCCCTTGCAAATCAATGACAACTTGTTTGGATATACATATTTTCAACTCACAACCTCAAGATTCCAGGAATTACCCTATTTGTTGATAGTTAGTGTAACAGAAGTAAAACTGATGAATCTGATTTCTTCTCCTGTAAAGATTTTCTTCCTTCATAAATTCAGAAGGATATTATCTGACATTGTATATATGTGAGTGTGCAATCATGTATATGTGCGTGTGTGTGTGTGATTTTAGGGTGAAATATTAAGAAGATTTTATTAAAATTAGAAATAAAATAAAAATCACAACTACTGCTATTATTTAATCTATTATCAGATACTCTGATCAATTCAAAGTTATTAATCTAATATTGGAAGAGGGGAAAAAGTTTTCATTATTTGTGGAAGATGTTGTAATATTTATAGAAACAAAAGGGAATTTTAATAAATCTGATAATTATTAAGATAATTGAGTAAAGATAATGATAAATGAACTTCTCATATAGAAATAGCAGTAATGGGCCTCTCTGGTGGCATGGGGTTTAAAGTCTCAGAACTATGAAGCATCCCAACCTCTGCAGCATGAGTTCGATCCTGGATCAGGGAGGGACACACATGGCGCAGCAGACCTCTCCTGCCTTGCCTCCTGCTCCCCTCAGCAGTGTATTTCAGTCCATCTGTCTGTTCTGCTCCCCACTCTGTCTCTGGTGAATCCTCTCACCCAGTCCACCTTTGGCCTACACCCCAGTTCTTGTATGCATAAATAAATGAGAAATAAACCTTAAAAAAAGAAATAGTAGTGTACCTAGCATCTTCATTTGAATTTGTCAAAGTCACTCTCAAAATACTTAGAACTGAAATGATGATTCTTCTTTCAACATGCTCCTCCAGCTCAGGTAGTGCCGACACTATAACTTGGCCAACAGTGGGCCAGGTGCTTGCTTTATTGTCAAAGAGAAAGCTTTTATTTGCTGACCTCGTGGAGCAAATTGAGCCGGGATGCGGGTCTGCTGGGCTCACAGGGGTCTTAAGCCACCGTTGGGGTCATGCAGTTTGGCCTCTTCAGGACAAAGTCCATTTGGCCCAGTCAATCAATTACCTAAACTTAAAGAATGCAAACTACTGACCGCAAAGGTTCCTCTCAAGTTAAACAATTCCCGGGAACCACGAGTATAGTCAGGAGGCATGACCAGGAATGCCTGGGTTGCTGCCTGAAGGGTAACTTTGCATCCCAGAGACTGCTCAGCGGGTACCTTGCAAATGAGATCAGAACCATGAGTGAGGGTAGAAGCTTGATACTGATCTTCAAAAATGGGCCATAAAATTAATCCCGATCCTCAGACTGATCTCCCCCCAAAAGCCTGGATAACCTAAGCATACATTCTCTTCCTTCGAACCTTTCCCTCTTTGTCCTCCTGCCTGCGTAATTGACTCTGTACAATCATTCACTCAATAAAAAGGCCAGTATCCTGCCAGCACAGCTCGCTCCACGACCCGTTTCTTTGACAGTGTGGTGTTGCCTGATGCAAGAGTGGGTGACCAGGCTCAATCTGCCAGTGTCCTCTGTGGTGGACTTGGGGGTTTTGCATGAAGGGAGGGGAGAGGATGAGACGGCGAGGGAAAGGGAGAAGCGTGGCATTCCCATGGTGTCGGCGTGTCGCTTGGGGATGCCGCTTCTTGGGCTCATGTTCGCTCTCTGGGTGACTATCTTGTGCTTCTGGGGTGGTTTGAAAGGTCTGAAGCCAGAAGACTCCTCTGGGTTGCTGCTCGGGGAGTTGGCAAGCATGTTCCAGAGAGGTCTGTTAGAACCTGCTTCCATCCGTTTCTGTGCGTCAGCTCAGCTGACCTTGCGAGAGCAAGCGGTGAAGTTTGTGAAAAGCAGCATGGGAGGCACTTAGGAAGAAGGGAACAAAGAGCCGGCTTTGTCTACTCCTTGTGTGACAGGCTTGAATTCTGTAAAACATTTTCTGACCACGATTTCAGATTTCACCGCCAGGAGCCCACTGATGCAGAGTGATGAAAACAAAAGCAAACGCTTGGGTTTTGGTTTTTCGAACTTGTGGGTGATTGATAAGTACTTGTAAGGATTTTCCTTTACATCTATCTAAGACTTTAATTATATATAACAGGTAATGTCCTAAATAAATTATTAAGGCTTATTACAATTTGATATTAATAAGGAAAGTGAACTGTCCTAGAATAACTCATTAACTCATGCTTGTTTGTTTTTAAAGAATTTAACTTTTTTAAAAAATCTGTTTATTTATACACACAAGAGCTGGGATATAGGCCAGATGCATGGGAGGTGAAAGGAGTCACCAGAGACAGAGTGGGGAGCAGAATAGGCAGACGGACTGAAATACACTGCTGAGGGGAGCAGCAGGCAAGGCAGGAGAGGTCTGCCAAGCCATGTGGGTCCCCTCCCTGGCCGGGGATTGAACTCATGCTGCTGTGCCACAGATGCTTCATAGTGTGGCGCTCAACCCGCTGCACCACCAGGGAGGCCAGATAATGCATGTTTTCCCGGTACACTATTCAGCTTTTCAAATCCAAATGAAGTACATCAGCTGCTGTCTCAGAAGGCCTTCCCGAGAGTGTCTGGGTGTTTCCCACCCACTCTTTTTGCTGAGCATCTCCTGTCTTTCCTTGGTGCCCCTGGCAATTTTGCCATCACTGAAAGTCATCATTATGACTTCTCTTTCCAGCCTCTTCTTAATTTCCCAGGCTGGCCAAGGTGACTGGCAGCAGAGACTGAACTGAAGACTGGAGGTCTTATGGGCAATGCAGTGCAGAAGAGAGAGCCAGGCACACATAAGTTGCAGGGGTCTGCTCCCTTCACATCAGAGCCTCTTCTCCCATGGTCACCCTCACTGAGTCCCTACTTCTTGGTCCCTAATGCTGCCTCTTATCCAGAATGGAGGGAGATCTAGGAGCCTTCTCACAACATAGCTTTTTCACACAGAGAAACCTTAATGTTGCTCCTTCCATACAACCAGTGCCTAGATTAAGCATTAGAGGAAAGGCCACTACAAGCTTGGCACATTAAAAAAGAAAACAGGGGTCCCTGGTGGCACAAGGGGTTAAGTCTCAGCACTATGAAGCTATTTGCAGCCACTGCAGCACGAGTTCAATCCCTGGCCAGGGATGTGACCCACTTGGCACAGCAGACCTCTCCTGTCTCGCTTGCTGCTCCCTTCAGCAGTGTATTTCAGTGGATCCACCTGTTCTGCTCCCCACTCTGTCTCTGGAGAATCCTCTCACCTCCCCCCGCCACCTCTGACCTGCACCCCAGCTCTTGTATGCATAAATAAATCTTAAAAAAAAAGAAAAAGAAAACAACTTCCTAAGATTTCTTACCCCTTTAAAGTGAGGAGCATAAATAGCAAAAAATCTTGATAACAGCAGCTTTTTCCCCTCCAACTCTGGAGTTCACAGAAACTTCCTATTCAGTGCTCTGTCACATAAAGTGAGAGTAACAGCCTTTTGTTGCGGTTGTGGGCCTGCAGATAGTTGTGATTCCAGCAATTTGGGGGAGAATTATTTGCGATGGTCATGCTGTCTTAAGTGATCATCATTTTCAATTGATGTCTTTGCTTTTTAATTGCATTCAAATTATATTTTGTTATAATTTAGTTACATAGAATTTAATATGCATAAATTATATTAAAATACACAAAATAACATAATTTAATTATACATTTAGTTCCATTGTACTTCCGTACTACTGTTAGTTTAACTCAAGGAGGAGCTGGTTGTAGGGAGTAGTGGAATTGATCATACTGCAATAAACTGATTTTTGAAATTCCTGTGTTTTAGTCATCTATAAATTCTCTAATGTTAGAATAGAATGAGCCATGCATGATTATCTCCTCTCCCATTTTTTTTTATTTTTAAAAGATTTTTTATTTATTTATGCACACAAGAGCTGGGTATAGGCCAGAGTCACAGGAGGTGAGAGGATTCACTAGAGACAGAGTGGGGAACAGAACAGGCAGATGGACTGAAACACACTGCTGAGGGGAGCAGCAGGCGAGACAGGAGAGGTTTGCTGCACCTCCCTGGCTGGGGATTGAACTCATGCTGCAGTGGCTGCGGTCTGCTTCACAGTGCTGCCCTTAACCCCTTGCACCTCCAGAGGGGCCCCTATTAATCTCATTTTATAGATGAAGATCACATAGAAAATAAATAGAGCCAGGCAATGAACAGATCTAAAGTCTACATCTCCCTCCCTGTTTACCTGAATTCTTGCCAAGGAACACACAAGAATGCCCTGACTAGCTCCTGACCAGGGCAAGGCTGTAGGTTTGCTCTCTTCCTGACACTGGAGAGATAGAGGAGGCTTCAAGTTTCAGATTTCCTTTTACTTGGAAAAAAGAAACAAACAAACAAAAAAAAAGGCAGTCTTAGCATTTTCTCACTTCAAGCATGACAGAGAGAATAGGGAGGTTTTGAGAAGCTTAGTAGATGGTACAGTTCTAAGAATCTGCAGGAGAGAGAAGAATAGAAACTTTCTAACTGGCTCACTACCTCCAAGACACAAGGGGACCTAATTATTCCACGGGAGATGAGCAGGCTCTGGCCATCTTTTGTAAATAGTACGTGGCTAGAAATTGTTCCACTCGCCAACAGCACCATCTAAACTTACTTGGTCCTCAGAGAAGTTCCCCATGTATGTATATAATAGGTGAGTTCATTATTCATAGACTCCATGAATTCACTAGTATGTATCTGTGACCTTCAAGATGCAAACTTACAGTCATCCACAGGCATGCACAGTGAACATTTGAATTTCCTGACAGACACATTCCCAGCTGGTGTGAAAGGGCTGCCTGCCTTCTTGTATTCATTCTCACATTACAAACAAGTGTCCTTTTATGGTCTATTTAGTTCCATATTATTCACTGTTTTTTGTTTTGTTTTGTGATTTTGCTGTTCAGTAGCCTCCAAGTTTCAAAAGCACTGTCTAATATTCCTTAGTTCAAGAAAGCCGTGATGAGCCTGCTTGAGAAAATCTGGATGATAATCTTCACTCAGGTGGGGGATTAGCACTGTTAGTTGTGAGTTTGATGTGAGTGAATCAACAAAATGTATTAAATAAGGTGTCCGTAAATAGACCCCTACAAAAGAAAACAAGGATATGCACTGCTCAGCTGATGAAAGTTTGGAGACAAGACGCATTATAAGAAATTCTTTATCTCCCCTGGAAACCATGGTTTGGCATTTGCTAATTTACTGTTTGTAGTGACTTTAGAGAACAAACTACCTTGACTATCAAGAATCAACTATATGTATAAATGTGTAGGATATGTGTTCTGTGTGTGTGTGTGTGTGTAGCCTTATCCTAATTTACTGAAGTCCTGAAGACTTAATTCTGTATTTTTCAGTTGTAAATGATATTTGGAGAAAATTATTGCCATTTAATAAAGTACATGTTTCTTAATTAGGGCTTAAATGTTTTATTTTGCTTCACTGGCAATGCTTTTGGTCAGCCATCATTTGCTTGTACCCACGTGATTAGGTTGCTTAACCACCGCAGGGCAGAGTGGGAGGATGTGAACTCTACTAGTTTTGAATGTTACGGCAAAAACACTTTCTTGGGATATGACCACATTCCAAGCAACATTTTCACTCCAGAAATATGCCCAAGAATTTGTTATCTAATTGATAAATGAACTCTTGGACAGTAAATTCAGTTCAAATATCTTTGGCAATGTAAATATAGCCAATGCCCTTAAACAACTCAACAGACTAAGTCAGATTCTGCCAAAAGAGGTTACCTTGCTGAACCTAAATGCTTACAAATCCACCCAGCTACCTGCTACTCTGTGAGGTTGAAGCAAGACCTTTGTCAGTTTCATTTATCTTGTTTCAGTGGTTACCTTCCATGAGCTCCCACTTCTTGTTCTCCATGTTTGCCCAGATCCAGTTGCAATACTTTGGGAATTTGAGAAAGAAATAAACTGAAAAGAAACAAAAAGTAAGACAAAGCTGTCATTTCTTATTTGATCATCTCCACAATTTAATTATAAAAAGCAATCTGTGTGGTTGAAAGAGATCTAGACTGGGAAACATGGTATTATTTCTATCTATAACATTAATTGCCTATGTCAACTAAGCAGGGACTCAAGTAGACCTACATTTCCTTATCTGAAAAGGTTGAGGTTGGACAAAATATTCTTTTTTAAAAAAAAGATTATTTATGCATACAAAAGCTGGGGTATAAGCCAGAGGTGCTAGGGGTGAGGGGATTCACCAGAAACAGACTGGGGAGCAGAACAGGAGGATCCACTGAAATACACTTCTGAGGGGAACAGCAGGTAAGGCAGGAGAGGTCTGCTGCACCATGTGGGTCCCCTTCCTGGCTGAGGATTGAACTCATGCTGCAGTGGCTGTACATTTCTTCATAGTGCTGAGACTTAACCCCTTGCACCACCAGGAAGACCCCTGACAAAATGTTCTTTAGAATCCATTTAGGTAAAACATTCTAGATTGTTGCCAGCTGGATTACACAGGATATACCCTTGGTTTTCCAGATCATCTTGACATAAGAAGCCCCTGAAATGTGCATAAAAGAATATAGCACATTATACTGAAACTGACAGTAATCCCACCCACTCCTCGTTGACTGAAGACTATGTTAGTTTTCCTCTGCATCATCTTCAGAGATTATAGCTATTGAAAATTTGTCAGTTCACACATTCAGCAAATACTTTGAATTTCCATTATGTGGTATGCACACAGAAAACAAACCATGGTTCCTATTCTTAGGTCACACCAAGATTTGTGGATGCCCCAGAGTTTGGTAATAGCTTGGTGTTCAAAGTGGATCAGTAACTTAATATTTCATCATGTTATATTCTTTGAAATTATGTTCATAAGTAATCAATGATGAGAGATATGTCAACACCAAGGAGAAATGTTTTCTGTTATTAAATCAAAGGTATAGAATACTTATATTTTCACATAGGTGGGGCTGTAGGTGGAAGTTGAATTAATTAGTATCATGAATTTTAGTTAATTTAGGAACCATAAAAACTGTTCCCTGCTCCTTCTGAGTAGCTAACTCTGGCCTACCCCCACATAAACTCTCTTCCCCAAGATTACAGCATCTCTCTTTATTTTAGTAAGTAATTATCAAATGAAATCAAAGGAAAATGTTTATTAAGTAACTTACTATAAGGCTCTGATTTCTTTTGCTGTGGGTGTTAAACACTTATTTTTTATAAGCTTTCAACACCCTTTGTGAATAAGATAGGGTAGAAATAAACTATTAGCTTAATTAACATTGTGACATTGCTACATACAAATTTAGCTAGTGTCATGTAGTTGCTGTTTATATTTTAACCTTTTTTTTTTTTACAGAGGACCACAATCTTCCAAACATAATCTGCTATGAAAAGAACTGTGTGTTTCCTTTTATTAGATTTTATACTATCTCCTATATAAATCAGTGTTTGGCAAAGCAAATAGTTTTCTACTAGCTTACATTATAAAATTAAGACAATTTAATTTATTTTTACATTTATCTTCAATTTGGGCCTCATACTCATATTGAGAAGCTCTCCCCTTCATCTATGAACCTACAAACACTATGTAGTTCTGAATTAATAAATATTTATGGTGAATCTATTTTTAGATTTAGATTATTATTTTTATAATAAAAATATTTTCTGCAATTAAGTCATCTGTTTGTAATTTAAAGTTGATTACATTAGGACATAGCTGCATACCTATAAATGTATGACTTTGATAATATGTCCTGTGAGTCTTGAAATACAGAAATTAAGATTTCACAATAGAAATTTTTAATCATTTAGATTCAACTGTAGGAGAACAAGACCAAATATCCATGTCATTTTTTCATGGAATTGAATTAGTAAAGATTTTTCTCTTAATATTCAGTATGCTATTATTTCTTTTGTTGTTGTTGTTATTATTTCTTATGCCATGAGTTAAATGGGTTTTGTATATAAGTGGAACTTTTCATAGTTTGTATCTAACATTTGCATCAATTAGAAAAAATGATATGAGTCATTGCAAACATAAAATCTGCAGCTCCTACTGGAATCTACGCAAACAGGAGGAAAATTAATGTTTCTTTCAATTCTTTAATCTCCCTTCAAAGAAAATTATTTCTCTTAAATATATTTGCAGATTTACTCTAAAGAACATAAGATTAATTTAACTGATTTTTTTTTCTGCATTAGCAAGTCAAAATTTTAAATCAAGTCTGGCCCCATAGTATGATTTTGGATTATATTAAAACCCAGTCATAATTAAGCTGTCTCTATCAATTTTATAAAGAGGAAGCAATTCTTATAGTAAGACCTTTGTCATTCAATACTGCATTCAAAGTAAGTTGGAAAACTAGGAAACAAGGATGTCATTTACAAGCTGCTCATCAACTAAGAATGTGTCTGTTCTTGGGATGATTAAGGTGTGGTTGAAGTCTGAATGATTTTCTCACAGAAAGAATTTTTAAACACATAGAAGAACTTTGACCTTTACTAGATTGAGTCAGCAGAGTACAAGAGAACTTCCAGTAACCTTTTTATTCCTTATCAAGAACATTAATGACTCTGGGAAGAAAATATCACTAGAACTTCCACGTATACATGTGGATGTTAAGTATTTTATGTTCTAATCAGACTGTATAATTTAATTCTGTTATTTTATGATGATAAGATACTAAAGAGCTATAATCAGGTTTTGTTGAAGTTCTATTAATGTTCTCAGATATACTGAGGTGAAGAAAATAAGGAGGAAAGTTAAGTAGTTAAAACTATTATTTAGTACTAGCCAATAGACATCATGCTTGTCATTTTATATAAACCATGGATTTATCTGAGGATGATGATGATGATGACAATGGCTAACCCTTGTTGAGTAACCGTTATGGCCTCTGAGCCAGGTACCTGAGGTACACTAGTGAAAAGATGAGACACAGTTCCAACCTCTTAGAACTTAAAATTAGTGACAAGGTGTAGACAGATTAATAGATCGTGATACAAAATGGTGAGGACTGTGATGGCAGACAGTAGGATAGAAGCTTATGGGAGAGAAGTGTACCACATTTTGCTGTGGCATAAGGAGAAAGTATGTGCCATGTAGGACTCCTTGATTGAATTAATATCCAAGCAGGTATAAAAGGATCCAAGCAGGCCACAAAAAGAAGGCCAGGGGTACTTCCAGAAAAAGAATGAGTAAGAAGAAATATTCAGGGGGCAGAATAAGCATGACACTTGTTTTTTTAAAGGTGTTTTCATTCATACAAGAGCTGGGGTACAGGCCAGAGGTGGGGGGGTGGGGGTGAGAGGATTCACCAGAGACAGAGTGGGAGCAGAACAGGCAGATAGACTGACACACTGCTCAGGGGAGCAGCAGGTGAGGCAGGAGAGGTCTGCTGTGCCCTGTGGGTCCCCTTCCTGGCTAGGGATCGAACTTGTGCTGCTGTGCAGTGGATGCTTCACAGTGTGGCACTCAACCCGCTGCGCCACCAGGGAGGTGCTAAGCATGATACTTTTAAAGCCATGAAAAATGTTCACTCTGGCAGGAATAGAGTGCAAACAGGGAAAGAGTGAAACACAAATCTAAGAGGAACGTTTGAGTTGCTACTGAAAGTGACACTCGAAGAGTTAAATTTTAGGATCGGGAGGACAGTGTCAAGATCAGACAGTGTGTCTCATAGTCCTAAGGGAACCAAATGAGGATCAAGGAAAGGAATAAGAAAAATATTAATAATAACAATAACAGCAATAAAGACACAGAAACCAAAAATGAGGAGTCAAGG
>JAGFMF010011726.1:9221471-9233899 GCA_019455555.1 Galemys pyrenaicus | reverse complement strand
CTGAGGTGATGGTGCACTGGTGAGATGGTGATGGGGAATACATGGGGATTACAATTAATGGCAAGTATATGCAAATTTTAAAATATTTTAATAAAAAAAAAGAAAAAAAATAAATATCTAAAAAAAAAAAGATCAGACAGTGTGCTAGCAAGACAGTGTGCAGGGGAGAGGTTACTGTCAACAAAACAAGCTAAACTTTCAGTCATTTGGCAAAAATAATGACAGCCTGGGAATGGATAAAATGTGCTTTGATTGGAGAGACATTTAGAATATAGTTTTGTTAAACTTCAGTGTTCACCAAACGTGGGAGTGAAGGAGGTTAAAGGAGAAAGCTGTTGTCAAGAATCTGGTTTAGATTTCTAGGGAAATGAAGTTCAGCATTTAATGACATCGGGAGCAATGCGTCTTGTCCTGCCTTTTCCTTTGGAGGACTGTAGCGGCAGGAAAGGCGGCGCACTGGGCTGGTTCAGGATGGGTCTTAGACGGGTTAAGGAAGGGAGTCTTGGAGCCCTCGGTGGCTTTTCATGCTTTCATTGTTAGAGGTGGCCAGGTACATGGCAGGCAGGGGTGCCGGGGTGGGGCGAGAGGCTGTCAGGCCTCCCAGCCCCCAGCGCATCTCACCCTCTCGGCTGCTTTCTTCTCTCTCTCTCTCTGCTGCTGCTGCTCGTTCGCTCTCACTGCTGCTCGCGTTGGTCAGTACTGTCGGTCCTGTTGGTCCTGGTGTCCTCATGACGCCGCCCATTTATGCCGGTGTCCAACTCAGGAGCGCCCACTTGCGCATGCGCACCCTGGAATGCTCGCAGCGCCGCAGGTGTCCATCATCACTTGGTGGGAGGGTGGAAAGACCTGATTGTTCTCTCACCCTACAAGGGCTTACCCTGGTGGTTCACTCAATTTCTTCATCTTAGTGTGTCTATTCTAAATTTTTATTATGTGGTTGCCACGAAGGTTGCATAAAAATTTTAATATCTAAAACAACCCTTGCCATGTTGGCTTCAGGTCATCATTATTTGAGTGAACAGATTCTGGCTCTTCCTCCTTTTTGATTTTGTTCTTGTCTCATGTTATTCTTGTGAATACTTCTAATTCTGTGTTACTATTTATCTCCTTGCTCAGGGCCTTGTGTTGTCTGTTTTTCCTTTTCATAGCAAAACCCCTTTCTGTGGGGAGGGGGGAAGGAGAGGCTTGAGGGCAGATGGGGGCACGGGGACTGAGGTGATGGTGCATTGGTGATTTGGTGATGGGGAATTCATGGGGATTACAAGTGATGTCAAATATATATAAATTAAAGGAAAAAAAAAAAGAAAATCCTGATCACTTTTCACTTACCCCACAAGGGCTATAAGCACCCAGGTGCTAGGGTCATTGGTTAGTTCAGTGGTGGAGAATCTGGCTATCAGCCCTGTGGGTGGAAGAACCCCCTCCCCCCACCCTCCTGGGAGATCAGATTGAGAGACATGCTGTGCACTCACTGAGTACTGGCAAGGAAATACAGCGCTGGAATTTGAACAGCGCTTACTCTGAAGAAAGGGGAGAAGAGGCAATCCGCCCTTCAGGCAATCCCTGCCTGGAATAGCCCTTCCTCCCCAGCAAGACCAACCTATGGACACCAACTTCCCATCCCTCCCTCACTTGCCACCCAGCTAAACAAATATGAACGAACAAAATTAAAGACACAGTGTCCCAACTAGAAAAAAGCAAACAAGGCAGCCCCCACACCTAGGAAGCAAGCAGCATCTGCGCACAAGATGGAAAAAATGAAAGAGGATAACCAAAGGAGAGCCCAACCCCAGCCCGGGTCCCTCCAGATGCCACCACCCTGAGAGAGGACAGAGATAGGACTACAAGGGCAGTGATCTTTTGTGGATGACACCTGCAGGCTGCGAGGAACACAGAGCCCTGGCATCTAGGGATGCAGCCTGTCCAGTCTAAATCTGCAGTTCCTAGTGCACTCTGCCCTAGCCTTGGAGAAGCACTGACCTCAGAGTCAGCTTGAGGCTGTCATATATACCTGACTAAGGTCACTGACTGGCCAAAGGGAAGGGAGATAGGTGTGGCTTCCCCCTCAGCCCCTGAGGAATTTTGGTAGCCTGGAGCACCAAATCCTTGGCTCCGCAGCTCCAGCCCCTACACCCCTACAAGCTCAAGAGCGCTGGTCATCCACACAGGTGCAGAGGAATCAATTCACTACACCCAGAAACAAAGTTTAAAGCAAGTCTTTTTTAAAAAAAAATATCTATTTTTTTAAGGTTATTTATGCACACAAGAGCTGGGGTACAGGTCAGAAGTGTGGGGGGTGAGAGGATTCACCAGAGACAGAGTGGGGAGCAGAACAGGCAGATTCACTGAAATACACTGCTGAGGGGAGCAGCAGGGAGGCAGAAGAGGTCTGCTGCGCCATGTGGGTCCCCTCCCCAGCTGGCTGCAGGGATCAAACTCGTGCTGCAGCAGCCCTGGTGTGCTTCAGAGTGCGGTGCTTAACCTACTGCGCCACCAGGGAGGCCCCAGTTTAAAGCAAGTCTTAACTATGCTTATTGAAATAAGAGAAAGCAACTGATGAACAAAATGAAAATTACAAGGATAGAGAACACAAAAGATTTCAAGTGGAAATAATGAACAAAGAATTCTGTAAGTTACTACAAAATACAATGGCAGGGCTTAATAGTAGATAAGAAAAAGCAGCTGCTGAAGCCAGCAAGTTTGAGCACAAATGAGTGGAAACATGCAGATTGGCAAAAATAATTAAAAATAATTGAAAAGCACAAAAGTAATGTAAGAGCTCTATGGGACAACATGGAAGGAAATGTCATGGGGATTTCAGAAAGATAAGAAGGAGAAAGGGGTAGAAACTTTATTCAAAAACATAATAGCTGAGAATATTATTAGCTTGGGAAAGGAAAGCAGACATCCCATACAAGAGACCCAGAAAGTTCCAAAGAAAATAAATCTAAGATAATTAAATTAAACTGCTAAAAACTAATGATAATGAACAACACTAAAAGTGTCCAGAGAAAAACAAATCATATATAAGATTATTTTCACACTTCTTGGTGAAAATCTTGCATGCTAGGAGGGTACAGTAAGATATATGTAAAGTCCAGAAAAGAAAAGATTTCCAACAAAAAATACTTCATCCTGCTAGACTAACCTTCAAAATTGAAGATGGGATAAGGAAAAATAAAAGGTAAAAGTCTTCATCACAACTAAACTAGTCTTGCAAGACATACTAAAAGGACTCTGGTAGGGGAAAAGAAATTCTCTCAAGAAGCAGTAAGACACAGAAAACAACAATTTGGAAAAGAGGGAGAAGAAAAGTGGACCATCAGAACGAGGTTGAGGTCAGTGTATTCAATAGGTCACAAATGTAGAGCCATACACCTCTGGATGTCCTCAAAATAAGAGTCCATAGAAGAAACACTTAAGAAATTGGAAAGGGAAAGCAAACATAACAAAAAAGAAAGAACATCAAGCACAAGAGAAGCGAGTAACAGAAAAATAAAAAGAACAAAGAGAAACTATAAAATCACAGAATAACCAATTATATTGCTACTAGTCATTAGTCACCAGAGCAATGCAAATAAAAAAAAATTCCCAATAATGTCTTCCTATACATACACTTTAAAAGGTTAATACTAAAATAAAAAAAAAAAACCTGACAATTCCAAGTTCTGGAGAGAATGTGGAACATCTAGAACTCTCATATACCATGGAAGGGAAAGAAACTGCTCTGGAAACCAGCTTCTCAGTTCTTGTAAAGTTAATTAAACAGACACTTGCCATGGAATGTAGTAATCCCACTTCTATGCATTTATGTTAAAGAAATGAAAATACATGTTCACACAAAAACCTGTATTCAAATAAGTGTAACAACACTATTCACAAGTGCAAAAATCTGGAACAGCCTAGAGATCCTTGATTGGACAAGTGAACGAACATAAGCGAACTACTACGCAGGAGTGAAAAGGGAAGAACTACTGCAACCCTCAAAAACATGGACGTGTTATGGCAATCAAACATGTAATGTTTAGTGAAAGAAGTAAGACTTAGAATGTTAGAATATTGTATGAGTCCATTTAGATAAAATTCTGGAAGAATTTCACTTGATTCCGTTTACATAAAATTCTGGAAGAATTTCACTGAAAAAGTTCACTCTAGGGCTAAGTTCAAAATTTCTTCACTTTGATTTAAAGGGTGGAGTGGTGGGCTTGACTATAAAGTCACAGCATGGGAGATTTTTGGAATGAAGTAACTCTATAATCCTGGCGGTGGCAGTTGTAACACATCATGAATTTGTCAAAACTCACAAAACTGCACACTCCCTTAAAGGGAGTGTATAAACTTAAAAATAATGTGAAACCAGAAAAAAGGAATTCATTCTAAAAATGCTTAAATTTTCTATACGAAAATAATCCTAAGCAAACACCCCTCAGTAAAAACAGAAAATTTCAAGAAAGCAGTGAGGAATCTGTGAACGATGAGGTCCGTGAATGGAATTCTATGGCCGGTGAACGGCAGAGGCACCTATAGCCCTTCAGTGGATCCCAGAAGATAAACAACACAAACAACCACAACCTCCTTCTAGCTGTGGAATTCCCTCAAAGGGCACGCCTGGCAGTGCTGGGTTACTTCCTTTGTTTTCCTCGCTGGCACTGTGGGCGGCAGATGGAGTGGGCTGATGTGACCGCACAGGCATTCTCAGTGGGTGCTGGGGTCCTCTCTGGATTGGAGGGTCCTGGCTGGTCCCAGGAAACCCCGATGCTGGAATGGCCTGCCCATCCCCACGTCATTAGGGTGACCGTCAGGGCATGGAGGGGAAGATTTCTGGGTGGGCATCTGCCTGTCTCAGACTTCCCGTTGGTTGACTCGGATTGGAAACCAAAAATGTGGGCTGGGACAGAAAACCAGTGCAAAAATGAGCTGGCTTGATGTGGCAGAATGCCTGAGGGATGCTGAGGAAGAGGAGGAAGAGGACCTGTGTGGGAAAATGAAGGAGGAAAAGACAGTGTCTGAGTGAATGTCAACCCATCTGCTAATTTCCCTCTTTTTTTTGTTTTATTTTTCTCCCTTTCTCCTAGCTTTCCCTCGCTTTTCTCTTTCTCTACCCACCAAGCCCAACCACACAATTAAGCCCTGTCTAGTGCTTTTCTATCCCCCCATTCCTCTCTTCCCTCTCACAATTGGGCAGCTGGATAACATGGATTTAGTGAATGTGGCAGAGAGGAGATGAAAGGCAGGAAGAATAGTGAGTTTTGGGGGGCTGCCCTAGTGAGCTACTGCAGACTGGGGGCCCCACGAACATTAACAGGAGTGAACAGTTTGAGTGAACCATGTGGCTCATGGGGACAAAACTGCTCTTTCACATTCTACTAGTCTCCAGGGTCAGAAACGCAGTAAGAAGGGGTCTCCCTGGTGATACAAGGGGTTAAGCGCCACACTGTGAAGCATCCACAGCCACTACAAGTGAGTTGGATCCTCGGCCAGGGAGGGACCCACATGGCGCAGCAGACCTCTCAGCAGTGTATTTCAGTCCATCTGCCTGTTCTGCTCCCCACTCTGTTTCCGGTACATCCTCTCACCCCCCACACCTCTGACCCCAGCTTTTGTATGCATAAATAAATAAAATCTTTTAAAATTGCAGAAAGAATGGTCACTTCCAGGGCTTTAGAGATCTGTTGCCATACGTACACTAGATCGTAGGGATTTCTGAAACTTAGCACTCCATTTCCTTGCCAAGAATGTCCTCTTCATTTCCCTATTTCACCCTCTTTGGTGGAAGCCCTGGTAACACTTTACACGCTTTCACTCAATAATCTCAGGTTCAGGTTACAGCCTTGAACATAGAAGTGACAGTACAGAAATCCATCCTCCTTCCCTGTCATTTGCCTGCACCTGTGGTGCTCTCCTCCTCCATCTCCTAGACCCATCTCCATGTCCAACTATCTAAGTTTGGAACAAGGACATACTCAAAGTTGTTTGAGTGCAGAATGCTCGGGATTCCTTAGAGAAGGGAGACTCATTCATGGACAGTTATTGAAGGAAAACTGCTGAACTAAATCCTTCAGATAAAATCTCAATCCATTCCTCTCTGGAAGGTGCAGTTAATAATGGCTAAGAGCTGTGCTTTCATGAGCACTTGCACACACAAAACACCATCTAGTGGCATTGTCAGCTGCACTTACTCACAAGGAGCACGAGCCAGAGAGGGTCTAGATAACTATTGAAGTGTCATTCAGCGTGGTTGCTTAAGCAGCAGAAGAGTCCTCAAAAGCACTGAAAGTCTGAAAAAATGTGTCTAAAGACATTCATCAATTCCTTGGATCCTTGGAAAAACTGTGCAGAGAATTTTCAGGCAGAAAGGAGACTATGTTCTAAGACCCGGCGGTAGAAGGGAGGATGGCTCTCAGAGAGCTGAATGGAGCCTGCTTGGCTGGGAAGGAGTGTCTTCGATGGAGCTGCTAGGAGAGAGCACTGGGTAAATGGGCAGAGGCTGTACCTGGCAGCGCCCTTACAGCCCTAGCAATGGTTTTGGATTCCATCTTGAGGGAGGTCTTATCAGAGTATTAAATAGAGGAAGGAGATGTTCAATTTATCTTTCCATAAAAAAAAGTTTGGTTCAGTAGTGAGGTGGGGAATAGATTGCAGTGGACAGGAACGATACAGAGAGATGGCCAGTTAGCAGGCTGCTAGACTTGCAGGCAGTTGCTTGGATTCCACCTGTGGAAGGGAAGATAGAGAGAGGTAGAGAGATTTGACAGTTTCTTAAGAAGACAGAACATGAAAAAAATCTTCATCATCACTTATCATCAGGGAAATGCAAATGGAAGCATAATAAGCTATTACTTCACACCCTTGAGAATAGAAATAAAGTATTGGAAAGGATGTGGAGAAGCTTGGAACTGCCAACAATACTTTTGCTGGACATGTATTGTAGACTGGTTCAGCCCCTATGGAAAATAGTATGGAGGTGTTTCAAAATATTAAAATTAGGTCTACCAGATGATCCAGCAATTCCGCTCTTAGTTTGCTATCCCAAGTATATGAAACCACTACTTCAAAGGGATATCATGCACCCTTCTGTTCACTGCAGTGCTAGTCACAAAACCAAGTTATGGAGATATCCTAATCGCCCAATGACAGATGAGTGGATAAAGAAGAATACTACTTGGCAATAAAAATATTGAAATCTTGACATTTGCAACAACATAGATGGAACTGGAAGAAATCTTGTATGGTAAGTGAAACATGTCAAAAGGAGTGAGACAAATACCATATGATTTCCCTTTTATGTAGAATATAAAGAAACAAAATAAAGGAATAGAAAAAAGGAAACCAAAACAAATCCTAAAAATATGACCACAGAACTGAGGGTACCAGAGAGGGAGGGTGGGAGATGGCTGTGAAATAAATTGGGAAGAGGGTCTAATGGACTATGGTAGAGGATTATGGGTGTTTAGGTGGTGGCTGTGGTGTGGTAACATATCTGAAGAGGTGTGAACCTATACCTCTAAATGGTATACAGTGTTGTAAACTAATATTACTTAGATATATATATATATGTAACTTAAGAAAAAAAGATCACAAAACAAAAAAGACTGATCATTTGATGAGTAGTGAAAGTGATAGGGGACCAAGGATGATTCCAGTTTTCTAGTTTGAATCATTGAACATTGAAGGAAGACCATCAATAGAACAGGAGGAAATGAAGAGGCAGGTTGCGTTACAGATACTAACAGGAAATTTGTAGGTAGGAGCAATTTGTCAACAGGGATTAGAACTTCAAAGAAGCATCCTCAAAAGGGACAAAGTAGGGCTCCCTACTGGTACAAGGGGTTGCACGCTGAAATGTGGAGCTTCTGCAACCACTGCAGTGCAGGTTCAACCTCCAGCCAGGGAGGGGACCCACATGGTGTAGCAAACCGCTCCTGCCTCGCCCGCTGCTCCCCTCAGCAGTGTGTTTCAGTCCATCTGCCTGTTCTGCTCCCATCCTATCTCTGGGAATGCTCTCCCCCTCCCCCCCCACCTATGGCCTGTACCCCAGCTCTTGTATGCATAAATAAAAAATATTTAAAAATAAAAAAAGGGACAACGTAATTGTTATTCCTCAATCGTTTGAAGCCAGTGCCAACGCCTTCCTCCCCATCACCCTTCATCCAGCTGTGCTGTTCTGACTTGAGAATATAGGTCAATGACAATAAGTAGACTAACTCTGGGAGCAAGGTTATGAAAAATATTTATGTAGTATTTACAAAGGATTGGTGATGAATTTGCATTAGTAACTTGATAAGAAAAAAAATTCAGCACAAGGAAAACCATAACTTTGAAGATGGCAACAATTATTTAGTTGAATACTGATAATAATTCTCCCTTCCAGACAAGCAAAGCACTTTGCCTCTGAGAGTCTTCTTTCTAATATATAAACACTTCTGAATAAGACATATTTTGGGTTACAATTAGTTATCAGCATTGACCTAAGCTCTTTTGAATTCATAAAATTCTGGGAAAGCTTTGGTTTTCTACACTACTTCAAGGTCTTTTAAAAAACTATACAGACCCTGAGACAAGTCACATTTTACTTTCCTCCTTCCTCCTTCCACACAAATATTACATGAGTAGAAACTGAATTTTGATGCTATAATGATGGTTAATGTTTATTAAGGATTTACCACTTGTAGAGGTCAGTTCTGTATACTGTACAACAAACTAAAGAACTGGGTGCAATTATTTTTAAAGATGGAAAGGTTCGAGTGAAATGAGTCAGGCAGAGAAAGACAAATACTGTGTGATCTCATTAATACGTGAGAGTCTAAAAACCTGAACTCATAGAAACAGAGCAGATTGTTGGTTGCCAGATACTGGGGTGGAGGAGGATAGAGGAAAAGGGTGAAGGTGGTCAAAAGGCACAGAATTCCAGTAATAAAATTAATAAGTTCTTAGGAGGTAATGCACAGCATGGTGATTATAGTTAATAATTCTTTCTTATGTCTTTAAAAGTTGCCAAGCGAATGGGTGATAAAAGTTCTGGTCACAAGAAAGAAACCATAACTATGTGAAGAGATGGAGTCTAACCAAACTTAATGTGGTGACCATTTTGTAATATTTACATGCGGCAAATCATTATGTTGACCACCTTAAACTAATACTATGTTCTATGTCAATTATATCTCAGTAAAACTGGAGGAAACAGGACCTCCCTGGTGGCACAGCGGGCTGAGCACCACACTGTGACACATCTGCTGCACAGCTGCACGAGTTCAATCCCCAGCCAGGGAGGGGACCCCATGGCGCAGCAGACCTCTCCTGTCTTGCCCGCTGCTCCCCTCAGCAGTGTATCTCAGTTGATCTGCCTGTTTTGTTCCCCACTCTGTCTCTGGTGGATCCTCTTACCTTCCGGGACTCTGCCCTGTACCCCAGGTCTTGTATGCATAAATAAATAAGTCTTTTTTTAAAAATTGGAGGAAACAGCAAAAGGAGTTAAAGCATAACTTGGTTGTATAGGGGCTCAGATAGCAAAGGAAAAGTTGGGACTTGCATGTAACCCATCTGACTTCAAGCCCTTTGTCTTAATTACCATTTTATTCCACTTCAGCAGTGAGAAATTTGATTTACATCCTCATTTGCTCAACAAATATTTAATGAGTGCTATGTGCTAGGCACTGAGCTGGCCAGAGCGGAGCCCTTCTCTCGAGAGTTTACCATTTGCAGGTAGCGATACTAGCCTCTGTGAGATAGGAGTCTGGGCAGAATTGAAGAGACGCAGATAAAGGGAACCAAATTCCATGTTGGGCTGTCACTGAAGTGACCAAGTCACCATTAAAACTTAAAAGAATAGGAGTTACATCACTGTATTATATACCAAGGAGGAAATTTCAGGTCAGCTAGAACTGACACTGGTGAATCTGATCACAGCAAAACACCATGTTATGAGGGGCACCATGTTGATGGGGTCATCATATGCATCTGTCTGCATTCTAGTGTAAGGTAGAAACTGCTTTATCTTATGTAGGCATTAGCATAACAGAATGCTTGAGCTTGAAGTGTCTGAACTTCCATTTTGCAGCGAGGAAACTAAAATCCAGAAGAATTAAAGAGTTGCCTACATCACATAGCTATAGGTTGTCAAAGTGGATCTAGAAGCTGGCACCCTATCAAGCAGGGTGGTCTGAACTTTACTGGATCCTGTCTCCCTGGGGCATCGCTCTGTCATTAGTATGTGAGGACTGCAGCCACTGTGTGGGTTGTGCAGGTTTCACTGCCCAAAGGGATCTGCCATGAAGTGTGTAGGGGGCTGAAGTCCACCCAGAAGAAGGAGCACCATTGTGATGACTTTGGCAAAGGTCCTTTATGGGCAAGCAACAGCCCCCTTGAAATGAACGTAGCACAGTCTGAAAAGGCACAGATTTCCTCCTATCCCATATTAACTCAATCTTTCCTAAGAATGATTTCACTTGTGGGATTTGAAATACTGTACAATTAATGTTTTAGTTCCTACTGGGACATAGTAACTAGATCCAGAAAGTAGATTTCTAGCTAGTTCTAGCAGTGTGGCACCTCAAGGACTTCTCTGCCAGTAGGTGGGTCATGGTCATGTTCTTTCCAGTGAGGTCTAGAACTTTCTATCTATCTGATGTTTTTCTGGGTTAAGATCAGATTCACCAATATCAGTTGTAGCTAACTTGAAATTTCTGCCTTAATACACAGTACAAATAGTCATATAACTCCTACTCTTTAAGTTTTAACTTTGCCACTGGTTACTTCAATGAGAGCCCCAACATGGAGTTAGGGCTCCCTATGTTCCAGTTCCAGGGCAGTGGCTGTCCCTTATATCTATTCCTGGATTCTTTGGGGTTCTCTTTGCCTTTTACTGGCCAATCCCTTGTTACCCTAATCCCTGTTATGGGTAATAGATCTTTATAGTAAATGTTTCCTGTTTGAATTACTTTATAGTTTCTCTCTCCTGATCAGGCACTCACTGGTGCACAACTCTCAGAACTTTCTACCAGTTAGACATAGCTTGCTTTTCTAGAGCAGAAAAGATTATGGAGCCACATGTACATGATACAGTCCGAAGGGTCCAGAGCCCTGTGACTGGCCAGGACTTCATGCATTTCAAGGAAGAATGAATTTACTTGAGCTTTTGGATTGAAAGTGTAGGGAGACATCACACACTTATGTACATGCACGTGTGTGCGCGTGAGCATACACACACACACACACTAGGGTGGTGGTGTAGCTGTATCCCCTCCATTGCATAACAAAAGCTCCTTAGACTAAAAACCAGAGCTAAGTGGAATTAAATTCTCCTAATTTTCATTCTTTTATCCCCCATCTCCTCCTGGTGATTAACTTTTAACTTGCAAATAACGCATTTCTCTCCAACTGCATTCCCAGGAAATTGGGAAATTGATTGTTATATCTCCAACAAAAATTCTCTGTACTGCTTTGAGGTTGTCTGTCACCTCAAAAACAAACATCTGGTGATTGTTGCTGGTCCATGGCCCTGAGGAGACTACCTGGGAAGAGAACCCCACACTGTGACCGGGGGTGCTTAGACTGAGCTCCTCAGCCCTGGAAATGAGGGGCCTTCCTCTCCCCTCCCACTCCGCCACCTTTCTCATGCCCCACTTATATATAATCATAGCACCCTAGCCATTCAGGGAGCCGGCTTGTAGGGGGCCAACCCTGCCCACTCCCTTGTTGGCTATTTTGAATAAATTGCTTTGTGCAAAAGACATTCTCGTGGTTCAGAGCTCAGCTTTCTGGGTGGCAGGCCTGTTTTGATCGCTGAAGGTGGTGGGTAAAACAGATATTCCCAACACAGTGCCGAGCTGTTTGGGGGGAAAGAGGACCACGACAGTTCTTTGGAGGAGACTTCTGTGCCTCGGGGGTTGTTTGGGGCTTTGCCAGGCAGGTCATAAGGAAGGACTATGGCAAGTAAAGCAACAGAACAGACAGGCATCTGCGGGCACGGCGGGGCTCAGCCGCTCTCAGGAACTGTCAATCATACGGAAGGGCGGGACACAGGTGGTGGCCCTCGCGAAGCGGTTTGACTTCATCCTGCATAAGTCAGCAATTTTTTATTGGGTCTCCCTGGTGGCACAGTGGGTTGGGCTCCACAGTGTGAGGCATCCATGACATGGCAGCACGAGTTCGATCCCCGGCCAGGGAGGGGACCCACACAGCGCAGCTAGACCTCTCCTGCCTCGCACGCTGCTCCCCTCAGCAGTGTATTTCAGTAGATCTGCCTGTTCTGCTCCCCACTCTGTCTGTGGTGGATCTTCTCACCACCCACACCTCTGGACTGTATCCCAGCTCTTGTATGCATAAATAAGTAAATCTTTTTTTTTTTTTAAAGATTTATTTATTTATGCATACAAGCACAGGGGTACAGGTCAGAAGTGTGGGGGGTGAGAGGATTCACCACAGAGAGC
>JAGFMF010011726.1:9132849-9221308 GCA_019455555.1 Galemys pyrenaicus | reverse complement strand
CCTCCTGGCCGGCGGCAGGGATCGAACTCGTGCTGCAGCGGCTGCGGTTTGCTTCATAGTGTGTTGCTTAACCCACTGCGCCACCAGGGAGGCCCTAAATAAGTAAATCTTTTAAAAAAAGAATCTTTTAAAAAAGTTTTCTTTATCCATGAAAATTGTTTTTAGAAGTTATCTGTCAATAGGCTGTGTCTGCCCCTGTCTTCTGGCACCTGTACGCCACCCTACCAATCCTGCTGGGAAAGCATGAGTTATGGCTTTGTGGGAAGATGAGAATGGGGCGGAGTACAGGGAACAGGTGAAAGTGACGCTGAGTGGGGACGGCCAGCTTCTCAATGACAAGTCTCGCCGTGGGCCGAATACTTGTTTCTAGTTTAGATAATTGCACGTTGACACCCAGGGGCGTAAAATATTTCTGTTCTTACTTTGTTCTTGCCATGGAGATAGCTTCTATCCCAAGAAATAATCTCCTAAATCTCTGTATAACTGTAATAAAATGCTCCGTGAGTAAAATAGCTGTTTAAAAGATCAGTTTCCCTACTATATCTATCAGGTCAGCTTTTTGTATGTTTGATTCTTGTCTAACTGATAGCAACTAGGGAGAACCAATATTCTCTCTCTCTTTTTCATAAATATCAGTTGTGGTGATGGATATTCAGGTATCATTCTCTTGCATATTCCTTTCTTTTTAAGATTTATGTATTTATGCATACAAGAGCTGGGGTACAGGCCAGAGATGGGGTGTGAGTGAAAGTATTCACCAGAGACAGAGTGGGGAACAGAACAGGCAGATGGACTGAAGCACACTGCTGAGGGGAGCAGTGGGCAAGGCAGGAGAGGTCTGCTGCGCCATGTGGGTCCCCTCCTTGGCTGGGGATCAAACTAGCACTGCAGCTGCTGCAAAGACCCCACAGTCAGGCACTCAGCCCCTTAAGCCACAGGGAGGCCCTCGCTTATTCCTTTCTGGCGCAGCTTTCACTTGAAATTCTTCCTGCTCGTTTTTATTATTTGTTTCAAGCAGCAAAATTTTCTTCCAAGTCCCTCAAGAAAAGAACTATTTCTGACAAATCTTTAGGCATTGCTACTGTGCATTAGGTAGGTAGTTTCTGTCAAAGGACTTAGCAAGCCCACAGTTGATGAGTTCACATTGTGTTTCAAAGCACAATATTTCCAAGTGTTATATTGAAGCAGGCTGTCCTAACCACAAATACAAAACAGACTTCTTTTGAAATGCAAGTCAGAATGGGCTGAGCAATAGAACCAGGAACACAAAAGCATGTGAGATGACCTGTAACATGAGTCACCACTGACTTTGCAGGGAAAGTCACGGAGGCAAAAACTACTGTGTACATTTAACTTAGGTGGTGATAGAATCATTTAAGAAACACATCACTAGATTGTTGCCCTTTGTTTGGTATTATTTGGAAGCATATTAAAATTTCTTTAATGGTTTCCAAACTAGTGAGTACAATTTCATTTGAAAGGGGCTTTAAAGAAAGCAAAAGCCTCTAATCCAATTTAATTAATTCAACATCCACCCTTTATTTATGATAAATTATCATTGGGTTAAAAATTTTAACCTATATATGTTATAGGGATATAATTAATCATCTTCAAAGCATATAAACCTCAAGAGGACCCTATGTCAGTTATGTCCTCTTACTCGTGATTTTTTTTTATTAATTAATTTGCTCATGGTCTTTTTATCCCACCAATTGTGTTTGGTTTCTGGTTTCACTGAGTTGGGACTAAATCAATGCATTGCTCCCGCTGCATAATTAGGACTGCTTTAAAACTATGTAATTACAAACTCCAACTGAAGATTGTGAATCACATTCACTGTCATAACTGCCACTAGCAGTTTTAAGTTCTTTCAGATCAGTGGGATAAAGATGCCATGTTAATAATTTCCCAACTATGTGCCTGCTATTAATTATCTGCCACAATTACAGACTTGGATGAGACCCAAAACTAGAAGCAAACCCTTAGTAAATGCCAATGTTTTGTGGATCTAAAGAAATTTTTAGGAAAAAAGTATTCTTTTAAAGAATGAGACTGTGGATGAAAGAGTTAGGAGGAGATTTTAAAATTAATTAGTCACAGCCTTAATTCTATAAATGGGTAGGATCCTAATCTGTCTGTCTTCCTGGGAGGGGAAAAGTGTTTTGGATAGTTACCCATTCTAATTTTGATTACTCTCTTGGAGAGTGGAATTAAAATACTTTATGAAGTTGTTTCAAAGGTTTGTGGAATAGCTTTGCCCTCTCACAGACCCCTCCCTTAAGTACAAATCCCCATCTTCCTGTTCTTCACTGGAACCTAGAGATGAGAAGGCCGCTTAAAATTCAAGTAAAATCTCCTTTACCCAGGAAGCTCATCCTGATAAGAATTTGGTCCTGTACGTCCCAATTTTAAACGCACAACAAAAATCTTTTCATAATAAAATTTTAAAAAGCTTACATACTTTCTCTTTTAAGTAAACAATTTCCTTTGAAGTAAGATCTTTGGTAAGTAGAAACTCACATATCAAATGGTAAATTATTATTCAGCTGATACCCAAGTTTGAGTCACTAATTTAAATTTGTCTTTGCTATTTTCATCAAGTTTATTAAATTTTTATAGACAATCAACATCTTGCTATGTTATGAATTTCAGATTCAAGAGAACTAGTCTATATAGTAGGTTTTGAAGTTCCAATCAAATACTTGTTTGTAATTATTTAACTATATATGTATCTTTACACATACACACACTGCTCATTATAATTTCATTACTGTGCATGTCTGGATGTTTATAAATGAAATGAATTGTGATGGGAAAATATCCCAGTAGCTCTTTAAAAATATAATAACTCTTGTATTTATGTTGGAACAAAGTGGTATTCATTTACTCTTTTACTTGTTGCAAACATTGAAGTTTACAACATTAAAAAAACAGGTAGATTTATGTTAAGAAACTTCAGGTCACAGATATAAAGTCTTTGAAACTAGTAAATGCATATTTAGGTTAAGGAAATAAGCTTTGAAACAAAGGGTGGAAGGGGAGAAAGCCAGCTTTGTATATGCTAATAGAATTCAGTTCACTTGTCTGAGTATTTTTGGAGATTTGTTAGAAAGGTGAACAATGGGCACTGAGAAGAATTATTACAGCACTGTGACTGTGACTTACTGTAGGGAGATGCACTGAAGTAAAAAGAGAATTTAGGGGTAAGTGAATTAATTAGCCCCTCTCCGTCCCTTTCTCTTACTTGGTTGGTAAATAGGCACAGCTGACTGATTGGTTCTAGTCTGGGTGCAGCTAGCTTCTAGAAATGTTCTTCTCCCTGCAACTTTCCAAGAGTAGCTGTTAAGTTGTGTGGCAAATGATTAACTCTGTCACCTCGCATTTTGTATGCCTGCTAAGTATGCTTTTAAGTATGTTTCAATCTTGCAATGGAAAAAAAATACAAAGTCAACAACTCTTACAGTGCAACAATTTTAATAATCCACACTAAAATGGGTGGCAGAGTTTTGTAGTTCAACATTCAGAGCAAACTTGCCTTACTTAAATTCTACTTAAGAAAGCTTCTGCTGTTTCCCAGCCCTTCCCTTAAAGTATAAAATCTACCGCAGTACTTCTAAAGTGCATTTTTCAGGCTTTGAAAACAGAGCTGTGATTTGCTTTGCAGTAAAGTGGCCTGAATCAGAGCCCACCTTCCAGATTTGAGGGGCTGCGAGTTCCAGTTGAGCTACCATCTCTTAGAAACAAGCTTTCTCACTCCCACAAGTTATACAACTCGTGAAAGCTCCAGAACAGCTTTCATGGGGGGGGGGGGGGGGAATAAGATGCCCATTTCTGCTGTGGCAAGTATCTTCTCCTACCACAAACAGTTAATGCATCTCGAGTCCTGGAACACTGGAAACTCAATTGACGCTTTAATTTCCAGGAAAATAAAACGGCGGAGGGCTTGCATAAATCGTCGGAATTTGGTGAAATCAGACGACACCGAGTACCCGGGGCCCGTCAAAATTCCCGGGTTCAGAGGGGGGAGGGGATGGATAGTTGGGAACGGGCTGGGGTGAGGGTGAGGAAGAGACAATTTTAAGCAGCAACCGCCTATTGCTTGTCCTCTTGGGGGTCACCAGGGAACCCCGCCTCCTCCGGGGACCTGACTCCTTCGGGGAGCAGGGTAGCACGCACTTTTCTCTTCTCCTTAAAGCGACCCGAGCGCGAGATCTTCAAATTTCGACGACTGTTGCCCGATTTCTCCCCGCACAACTTGTCTGCCTTGTGGGGCTCGCTGGCGCCTCCAGGGAGATGCGGGTGCTGGTTCTCCCGGGAGCTACTATTCCGGTCTGGGCTAGGCGACGCGGGCTCCCCGGGGGCAGGCTGGGCCGGAGGCTGCGTCCCCACGGTGGCTTCCTTGCTTTTCTTCCGGCTGTTGGTTAGCGATTTCCACCAGGGGCTGGAGCTGCCCGAGCCGCCGCTGTCGGCCATGGCCGGCCGGCCGAGCGCCCTGGACGCCTCAGCTGCGGCCCCCTCTCCCGACGGTCTCCGGCGTTCGCGCTGCACCTTCGCGGGCTCTCACCGGGGGTCAGCTGGCTGGACGCCCCCGCGGCACTCTGTGCTGGGGCAGAACGCAAAACCTGGTTACTGGTTTATCGAAGTCATGCGCCCCCCATTCCCACGACCTTCCCGCCCCTCCGCTGGCGCAGATCGGCCCCGGCGTGCGCGCTCCAAGGAGCCCAGAACAGCAGCAACCACAAAGCGCTACCGCGCTCGCGGGTTGCCCGAGGACGCGGCCCTCCAGGGCGCCACCCACTGGTTTCGAGGCTGAATTCTGGCAATCCCGGCCTCAACCTTTGACCTTCCACCGGGGGAAGTGCAGCGGTCAGCGCCTGAGCCGAACCAGGGGACGTTCTCAGGAACATGGGTTCCCCGGCCCGAGGGGAAACGGCTGTCGAAGGACGCCCAAAGGTGACACCCGGCCCAGAGCAGCCTCCGGGAGGATGAGGACCTGGCAGAGCGCCGGAAGCAAGCGAGTTACCGCTATAGGTGAACAATGACTAGTCGACCTCCATCAAACGGCATCGAAATTTCCCACAAACGTCTTCGCTCCATAGACGAGTGTCCCGGGATTCTTTGCGATGTGATTTTCCCCGAGAATGTACATGCCCGTCAGAGTGAAGAACAAGCTCGTGGTGTTTCGCTTGGTCTCTTTTAAATTGTGCTTTTGGCATAATTCCTGTCCCTGAGACTTTCAGAGAAGGACGTCTGGACGTAATTTCCCTTGAAAGTCTCCATCCCATTCTTTCAATCTTTAGATCAATTTTGCATCTCTGTGAAGCTAACCTCGGCTGATGGTTGAGAGGAGTCCCAGAGGTAAATGGCCTCTCCTTAGTTCTGTGTTAAATAGGCACCAAGTCTATTTGCACCAGGGCACTCTTAAGATTTTAGTTGATAAATTAAAGGTCGTTATTTCTCTTGCGCAATCCTCTCCCAGAGGAGGCAGAGCGCAACAGGAACTCCAAAGCAATCTTTTTCTCCCCCAGCTTTAGTGTGGGGAATAGTGTGCGAATAGTGTGGTTTTAAAGTTATTATTATTATTATTATCATTAGCGACCTGTGCCGGGTCTATCTGGCACTAACAGCCTGAACGCTCAGGATTTACTTGCTCCGAGGCTCATTTCTGGGCTTCTGGTAGGTTCCGGGTATTCCTGGAGCCAGGTGCTCCTGGGGATTCGGTTGTGGTCAGAGAGCAACATTTCAGCCTGGTTTGCTGGGGGTCCTCCTACCGGAATTGCAGGGAGAGCAGTCTAAGCGTCCACCCTAGGCGGCGTGGCAGCCTGGCCTCAACTCTTTCTTGGGACACCCCGAGGGCACACTAGTGCTGCGACTTGAAATCAATATAAGAAAAAAACTCCCCAAAGTTCTTTCCGTGCAGAGAGCGCCCACAACCCTGCGGAAGTTGGCAGCTGGATTCACGTGCACCCGGCTCTCTCCTCCTTTCAGATCAGAAAATCACCCCAAATTATTTACTGGTGGTGGTAGTGGGGTGGTCTCTGTTCTCAACCCTGTACTTTCTTCTCTACTACCGACTGTGTGTGCGAGGAAGGGCTTTTCAGGAACTGAGCAAAGAAAAGATTGCAAATTATCGAATGTACACAGCTCGCCAGCAGCTCACAACTTCTCGGGAGCCCGGCGAGCACCCCGGAGTGACACCCGCGCGCCAAGTTCTGTCTTGGCCCACGCAGAGTCACTCTAATCGGTTGCTCACCTGCTCGGGCTTCCTCCGACCCCTGAGACTTCGCGCTGCGCAGCAAACTAGAAGCCGGGACACGGCGTCTCTCTGCTCTCTCTTGAGGAGATCCGGCTTCTTTCTGGAAGGGGTGCTAGCCCCAGACCCCGCTCCCTAGTTAAGCTAAACGCGGCTGCAGCTCTTCCAGGACGCTTGCAACTTCTGCCGCTGCTGCAGCGGTGGCCGGAGGCTTGCAGGGCTGTGCTCGGGAGGGCGCGCCCCGCGGTGGGTGAATACCAGGCTCACTGCACAGGTGAATGCCAACCACGCAGGCTCTCCGGGTTAGTGGCCTTTCATTCTCAGGCACGACCTTCTTTCCTGCTAGTGTAACCCGGGAGCTTCTGGGAGATGGGGCGTCGGCTGCCCGTTTGGCGCGGGAAAAGACATCTGCCCACCTGCTGGTTATTCGCCAAGTGATTCGAGAAACCAGAAACCCAGGGCAGGGGGGAGAAACACAAACACACACACACACACATGCGCGCGCACACACCAAAACCAGGAGGCGGCCGCCGCTGTTACAGGTGCAAGTGGGAGCTTCGCTTTCCCGCCTCCCTAGGGGTCAGATTGGACCGGGTCGCATAGGTGGCGCCAGCAGACGGACCTGTGATTGGAGAGAGGTTGTGCTCCACCGCTCGCCCGCCTGACTCCTCCGAGAAGAAGGCGCGCAGGAGCCGGGAGACCGGGAAACCGAGGCGTGGGTGGGCTCTGCAGATAACTGCTGGCATCTCGCTCAGCCCGGACCGCATTTCTTCCCTCCCCCACCCTTCCCCCTCACTCCCCCCAAGTCCCCCCCACCAACCCCCATCTCCCCTCCCACCCTTCCCCCTTCTCTCTGGATTCTCAACCATGGCCACTCAGCTTCCAGGATCTCAAGTTTTGTAACTCACAGGATCTGTTTCCTACCCACGCAAAAGGGTGCAGTTTCAGGCATCTTTAGTTAAAAGTCATAATATTAGCAAACTTGTGGTGTGCCAGCCAGGCGTTTTCTGGGAATTAACCCATTCACTCCACAGCAATCCTAGGAGGTAAGTACTATTATTCTTCTCACCTAAGAAACCAAGAAACCCCAGCACAGCAAGCGTGGATGGTTGCTCCTGGCTGGCTGCACGCTTACAGTGGCAGAGTCTAATCCGAACCCAGAAGGTCTGACTCTGCCTGCACTATCTTAACTTCCCTCGGTGTCACAGGTTACCTGCCCGACCGCTCTCGTGACTAAATGAGGATGTGAATCTCCTTTTCTCGAGTCTGAAGTTCAGTCCAGAGCCCCCTTCCCCTGCACCCCCGACATAAGTCCAGGAAGTGGACCAGTGGATTGTGTCAAGCTTGTGGGAGGGGTTCGCCCCATGTCATGCGTGTGCATGCACACGTGTGTGTACTTTTTATAGTTGGAACACGAAGGTGTTGACACAGGGCATTTTCATTGATAAAGCTGCGAGATGCTGCAGGGTTTATCCTTTAGAAAGCTCTTCTTTTTCAAAGAACTGTTTGATGTTCTTTGAGCTCATGTCTAAACTCTGAAAGAAGGGGTATGAATAACGCTTGAGCCTCAACTTCAGATGTGAAAGCTTTAATGCCTACCTCAAATAATATAACTTAAGAATTAAATTAGGTGAAATCTAGGAATAAAACTTATAGAGTATTTCAGTGCATGAAATAAGATACAAACAGAAATACTTTATCTTGTTAACTTCTTAGCTTGGCATTTTTGGACTTTGTAATGTTATGCACAATAGTGCATTTTTGAAAGCCAGAAATTTTCTTCTATTTTTATGGAGTAAACAATTGTACTACCATAATTGAACAACACAAGCCACCAACTGAGGGGAGGAAGGAACAATTCACATAATGCCATCCCATTACAAATGTAGACTCTGGCCCAAGGAAGAAGGTCTTGTCAGAAGTATTATCTCCACCAGGAAGTTGTGGGGCTGGTATGTTACACTCTGTTGATCAAACGGGCAAAAGAATGAAGACATTTAGGAAAATAAAATTTCTGCCAATGGCTTCCTATCTTAGATGACTTAACAAAGGGGCCAGCATTTTCTTAATAAATAATAAGCACCTACTAACTACTGAAATGAAAAGTTCATTCTTCTACACTCCCCATTTATATCAAACAACTTGGAATATTTGTTATGTTGTTCATTGCTTGATAATGCCTTGTAAACATTCCTTGTGTGCAGTGGAGACATTTAAATGGAGACATGAAAGCTAAGCAGAAATTAGGCAGAAGGGACTAGGAGAGGTGCTCAGTGAGTGAGTACTTTCAGACAGGGAAGCATGTGTGCAAAAACCTTGAAGTATGAAGGCATTTAGGATTGTTTAGGGACAAAGATTGTTCGATCTCACTGCAGAGTGTGCTGAAGTTCTGTGGGAGCTGGAGCTGGAAGGATATGACCTCTCGGGACCTCTACAGGATTTTCAAATCAACCCAAATGCCCAAAAGTAGATGACTGGATCAAGAAGATGTGGTACATGACACAGTGGAATACTATTCAGCAATCAGAAAAGATAAACTATAGTCATTTATAGAAACACGGATGGAGCTGGAAGATATTATGCTCAGTGAAATAAGTCAGAAGGCAAGAGAAAAATATTGGATGGTTTCACTTTTAGGAGGAATATAGAAAAAAAGGGGGGCTCAAGGGAAAGAGCAATTACAATAACAAACAAACAAAAAAACACAATTAGAAAAAAAGGCCAAAGACAAACCAAAGGAATCTTCTGTGGGGGAGGGGGAGGAAGGAGCGCAAGGGACTTAGGTGACGGTGCTGCACATGGGTGAAATAGAGGTGATGGTGCATGGGTGAAATGATGGTGGGAATTCACTAGGGATTACAATGTTTGTCAGATATATTTAATAAAAAAATAAAACAGAATCAATTAAAAAGGGAGTGACAAGATTTGCTTTAAAATATCACTGTAGCAGTAAAGAGTGGATGGCGAAGGGTCCAATGTGAGGTTACTAGAAAACCAGTTGGGAATTGCTGGAAAAGTGGGATATTTTGATGACTTATAGTAGGTTGGGATTGGGGGCAAAGGTGAAGAGTATTACATGGAGACAAAAGAGATTTTGGAGATGGAATCAACAGGACACTATTTCATTTAATTTATATGAAAGAGGAATGCAAGTTTAAAAGAAAGATACTCTCATAGCTTTCCTTGCAACCAGGAGTATCCATGTGATAAGCTCTCATGATCTTCTCTTCATCATCCACCAATGTGCTGGTAGTTTAATATTTCTTCTCTCCTTTCTTCGTGTTCCCATCTGGGTCACTGGATTTGGTGCATAGACTTTCAGAAAAAGGGCATTGTATTCATGCCTGAGATGGGAACCCACTTTTTATAGAATCATCCTTATATATTTTGAGCTGTTGCTATGAAAGAACTATTTAATGGCTACCCTTTATGTGTTATCTCATTTGATTTTCACAGAAACTACCAGGCATTATCAGGAGATGCTAAGTGTTATTCATAGAGAGTCAAAAAAAAAATGTGGTGTAGAAACCAGTATTTAATGTCAGGTAGTCTGATTTCAGAGATTGAGTTTTCAACAACATGATGTTAACTTTCTTGAGGTTCAGTCCTAATCATTCTCTGATCATCCTTCCATGCCCTTGGTTTTAGCTACATTTATATGAAGATGACTCTTGAATTTATATCTTTAGCTCAGGCATTCCTCTGAATTCTAAACTTGAGGCTTCCTTATAGGCACATCAAGCTAAATAAGAAAAAAATATTATCTCCCAATGTGTTCTCCAACTCCCCATGATCTGTCCTTACTCCAGAATCCTCTAAATGGTTAGCATCACATCTGCACAGTTGTGCCAAGCAGATGCCAGTGTGTCCTTTTCAGTTCCTCCTTTTGCTCACTTTCATATCCAGTGTGTCTCAAAGTCTGCTAGCTTTATCTGCTACATTCCTCTTGTGTCCACCTACCACCCTCCATTTCCATTCCCCTACCATAATCTAAGCTATCATCATCTCAACTGCAACCACAAGAACTAATTAGAAACCCTACCTACCCTTCCTCTACTTCAACCTGTATTCATATTTTGTCTAGAGTAGTTGTTTAAAAATTATGTCCTTGCTTACAATCCCATAGTGCCACCACTTTGCACTTAAAGAACTGGTATGACCCACACAACCCTATATGATATAACTACTGTCCGAAATCTTCACTCCATCTCAGAACCCACCCCCAAATTGACCTCTTTACATTTGTCTCTTACATCCTCAATGTAAACTTTCTTAACAATTCATTACCCCCATCTAAATCAGGTATATCTCATAGCACATTGTTTAATTAAGATTGTTGATTGTTGCTTTATGCAGATAGTGGTTACATTTATTTATTTTTGTTCTTTATTCCTTCTTGTAGCTCATACTTTCTATCTGGGAAAATCTTAAATTATAATCTTTATATTTTTTCTCTAGTCAACATCTGCTAGTGTGCATTATCTGTTTGGTCTAATATGTTATTTTTGCTGAGCATAGAATTTTAGATTGGCAATGACTTTCAGCCCACTGAACAAATATTTTTTCACTGTCTTTTAATTTCTGTTGAGAAATCAGTTGCTAATCTGTCGCTGTTTTGAAGGTAACTTATATTTTATTTGGTCTCTTAAGATTTTTACCTTTGGTTTTCTTCAGTATTTCTGTGATGTGTCTAAGTATGGATTTGTTTGCATTTTTATCCTATTTAGGATTTTGGGCTTCTTAAATCTGCTTTTAGAGAATTCTAAACCATTATCTCTTCAGTCTCTTCCTATTCTCTCTTCTATTTCGATATTCCAATTAAACATTTGTCAAGTCTTCTCATGGTTCTTAACCTGCCCTTTGTCTCCTGTTTTTTTATGCAGCATTCTGAATAATTCCTTCTGTTCTATATTGCATTTTGTGAGTTCTTTGTTCTGCTGCATTGAAAATAGCTGTTAAATCTTGCCATTAACTTGTACATCCTGCCTTTTTGTTATCTAAATGTTCTCTTTGGTTATATTCCAATTCTCTTTTGTTATATTCCAAGTCTGCAGGTAATTTACATTGTCTTCAGGTATTTTAAACTTCTGTTTTCTTCTTTTAACATAACAAACATAATTATTTTATAATCTGCCTAATAATTAAAAAATCTGAAGTCTTTGTTAGTCTGTTTCTTTTATTTTTGCTGTCAGTTCTCATTCATAGGATCTTATTTCTTGGCTTTCTTATTATTTACTGGTGTATTATTCATGTTATTATTCATAGTGTATACAATGAATACACTATTCATTTTCCTTAAAAATTATTCATGGGAAAATTTAAGGCCTAGGATAAAGCCCTTCCAAAAGAATTTTGAAGAGTTTAGGGGAATTACCAGATAGGACCATTTTCTTTTATTTTTAAAGTTTTTTATTTACTTTTATTTTTTCTTACAATGTTTGCTTTCTTGTATAGGTATAGTCCCCATAGAAAATCCACTGCCAATTCACCCGTGCACCGTCACCACAGTCCCCTGTGCTCTTCTTGTCCCTGCTGTGATCCCAGTCCCTCCCTCTTCCCTGCAGAATGTCTCTGATTTATAGCTGTCTACTTTGTTTTGTTTTGTTTTATTGTTGCTGTTGATGTTATTATTATTTTTCCTTAATCCCCTATAGTCCTCCTATAAGTGAGACCATCTGGCATCTTTCTTTTTTCTTTCTGACTTATTTCTCTGAGCATCATCCCTTCAAGCTCCATCCATGTTTCTGTGAATGACACTAGTTTATCTTTTTTGGTTGCTGAATAATATTCCATTGTATATATATTCCACATTTTCTTGATGCAGTCCAGACAGGACAATTTTAAACTAAGTTTATGACTTGAGGAGTTATGACCAATGAAAATGAAACCCATTGCGCAATAGTGCATAGTCACATCCTTTGGGTCAGGTCCATTCTTTCCTTCTCTCTTGTCCCCAGAAATTTCTGCTCATGGGTAGGTATCTGTGCTGCCATTGCTCCGCCAAGTTACATGTTTGTGGCCTGCCACCTCTCAGTCCCTCCTGCGGTCCTCTTAGGGTTCCGCATGAACCATGCGGACGGGTGCGGAGCCCTAAGACGACCGCAGGAGGGACTGAGAGGTGGCAGGCCACGAACATGTAACTTGGCGGAGCAATGGCAGCACAGGAGGTGGCCAGGTACATGGCAGGCAGGGGTACCAGGGGGCTGGGAGGCTGACAGGCTTGTCACTTCACCCTCTCGGCTGCTTTGCTGCTCTCACTGCTGCTGGTGCTGCTGCTCACGTTGGTCAGTACTGTCGGTCCTGTCGGTCCTGACGTCCTCATGACGCCGCCCATTTAAGCCCGTGTCCAACTCAGGTGCGCCCACTGCGCATGCGCACCCTGGAATGCTCGCAGCACCGCAGGTGTCCATCATCACAGTGGTGGGAGGGTGGAAAGACCTAATTTCACTCTGACCCTACAGTATCATAGAGTTCCTTCTTGGTTCCCTAAACAATGAGGCTGTGACCCTTTGGGGGTCATTCAAACAAAGAACTATCTCCCATTAATCACCCTTCTTTGGAGGGGTCCTTCTTGGGGGGGGGGATGGCTCTTTTGTACAGGGGACTATGAGAATTGAAGTTGCTTTAGTGCTTAATTATTTTCAGCAGGCAATTATGTTATAAATGTTGGTTTGGTGTTTGTCTCTTCAACTAGGATATAATTTTCCTCTTTATTAGTTTATTGTCTGACTCCTTCACTAGAAAATGAGTTCCATTTTATTTAAGGATCATTTACACAGCACTTCCTATGTACCAGTATAGGGTAAATGGAGAAGTGATCAGGCTTTTCTGCCCTCCTGCCATTGTGTGATGATGGACACCTGTGGTCCTGCACATGTGCCTAAGTGGGCACACGCAAGTGGGTGCACCTGAGTTGTATACACACAGGTTGTATGAGGGCAGAGTCACAAGGATGCCAGGAGAGAGCATAAGCAGAAGAGAGAAAACAGAGAGAGAGAGGCAGAAGCAGCAGTAGGTGCAGGGGCACGAGAGGCTAGAGAGCCCAGAAAGAGAAGATGCGTGGGGACTAGGAGGCCTGCCAGTCTCCTGGCCCCCCGGCCCCCTGCCTGCCGTGTACCTGGTCGCCTCTGATAGACTGGTGCACCAAAAGCCTGGAAAAGCCACCAAGGACTCCAGGACTCCTCCTTGACCCATCTGCTGGGAATCATGAAGAACTTGCTCTGTGCATTTCCTGTCACTACAACCAGGTACAATTCTAATTATAAATATTAACTCAGTGAATCCTCCAAAAAGCCCTATGATAATAAGCACTATTATTATTATTATTATTGATGAATGAGGTACTTGGCAATGAGACACTAAGAACTTTAGTTGCTCAAGGTCTCATATTTGGTAAATATCAAAGCCAGCACTTGACCCCAGAAAGACTGGTTTCGGAGTTAGGAACCTAACAAATCATTGTATTATGTGTCTTCCATGAGGACTAAAATATGCCACTGATGAATCTTTAGGACTTGGTTATTGATTGCCTAAAAAAATAGTTCTTGATACTGTTGAAGTGACCCATCAAACACATAAACTTGAATGCTTTGTTGGTTATGATACAACTGACTTTTGTAAAAAAGTAAAAAGTGGCAATGAAATAAAGTTTAGATATGTAGTTCCTATACTATTAGGTCAGCTTTGTTTAATATTCAATTGTGAGAACAGTAGTAGAACAAATTACCTGATAACTCTGTTTTTATTGTTAACAAGTAGAATCACATTCAGTATACCCTCGGAAGGAGAAGGAGTAGAATAGAGGGAGTTGAATTATGTCATACTGTTACAGGGTAACTTTAATATAAAATGGGTTTGTTTGATTGGGTTTTTATTAGTGTGTTTGAAAGCTATTTATAATGTTTTAATTGTAGGTATATATAATAAAGGTTAATAAAGGGTTTTATTTACAAGAGAAGGGGAAATAGCATAGTGAATAACACAAGAAGAGAGACATATAGATTTGTAAATGTTTTACTAGTTTTTTGGAGTTGGAACTTAAGGGTGTGCTGAGAGTTGGTTTTTAAGGAAAAAAAAAGGGACCCCCAAGGCCCACAAGTTTGGTTTTATCCCCAGCCTGGCTGCTTAACTCCACCCTCAGGTCCCAGTGATCCGCTCTTCAATAATGACTTTATGGGATATTGTAGATTTGGAGTGGGGGTTGAAGTTTATAATTTATTTGTGTAATCTATTTAGGAGGACCATTGCCCCCTAACAATTGCAGAGGAGGACTCTTGAGATTTTGGTTAACATTGTACTTAGGGAATAAATGAAAGATTTAGAGCACTTGAGTTCTCAAGACAGGACTCCACAGCCCATCCTAACTCTCAGGGAACAAAGACAGTTTATTCTTTATTAGAAAATCACTGCTGTAAATAAAAGTCATGTGCTGCCATCCAAAGTAATGTTCCCTGGCTGGTCACCTGCTCCAGGTCAGGGCTGGGGTAAACTAGCTCCTCGGAAAGGTGACCTGCTTGCTATCTGAGGCTGTTAATTTCTCTTTTCAAAGGTTTGATTCAGTTATGCTCCATTTGGCAGGTCATATTTTCTCTTTTGTGGTTTGTCACTGTGTCAGTCCCTTACGTCACTGGTGTACAGGTAGAAGGGGAGAATCTGATGGGAGGGTAACATGATGCAGGAAGTGAATTTTTGCTTTTCTCATCTGCATCAAGGCCAATGTCAAACTTACACGACTAGAAGTCCATAGGAAAAAAAAAATAGCTGTTTTCCTAAGCCACAAGGGAATTGCTACAAATTTAGCACTTGGCACTGAGCAGCAATGCTTGCCTCTGTTTAGTGCTAACACAGGTAAATCTTAAAATACATGCTAAGTGAATGAACACTCATGTTTATCCACTTGACATAATTTCATTTACATGGTGGGAGAAACTGCTTCAGCTGCAGCTTTTTACCTTTAATGGCAGAACAACCCTAAGGGACAGATACTACAAGGCCTACAGTTATAATCTTAGAAGATGAAGCAATTTGTTCAGGGTCTCAAGACCCTAAGAGGTGGAATTATTTTGATTGGGTTTGAAATACTCTATCCCTAAAACAGTTTTCTTCTAATACTATTTGAATTTCATATGGCTTTTAGTTAATCCTTAAATCAGTAATTGTTGGTGTTAAGGCTACTACATTAAAATTCTAAAAAGGTCATTATCATTAAGTATCTCACTTATGTGAGTGCTTAAATAGGAAAGCCCAATGAATCACTGTATGCGCAAGATCCAGTTAACACGAGGGATTGTAATTATATACATTTCTTGTGAAAAGCCTTGATGGGTGGTTTGATTTACTAGCTGTGTGGCTTTGGGGAAATTACTTAATACCTTTAGGCTCTAGTTTCTTTGTATGTAAAGTGGGGTATGCTAGCTACTTTTCAGTGGGGTTGCCAAGATTAAAGTAGACAATACTTTATTATTAAAGTCCCCAGCATAGTCTGTTGACACCTAACAGTGTTAGTTTCTCTTTGACTTATTTCTTTCATTGGCTATGTTGGAAAATTATTTGAGTAAACTGTACAAATCAGCCAAATCCAAATGCTTTTTAAAGGTCATGATAGAGATTCTTAAAAGTCAGTTGTTATGGTTGATTGGGACCAGTTCCTCCCACTCCAGAACATAATTTGAAAATTTACTAGAGAATATTTAATATACAACAATTTGCTGTGAAGCTAACTTTTTTCAGAAACATGATTAATGATTAAATGAAATGAAGCAGAAGTTTTCTGTGTGTGATTCAGGAATGCTCTTCATCCTTTCAGCATCAAAATTGCATTACCTGTAGTGAGAGGAGGAAGTAGGCTTTGTTAAGCTTGAAAGCCATGTTACCAGAAAAAGATGAACAAATCATAAGACAAAATCCATAGAAGTAAATCACTCAGGCTGTGGCAAGGGCATAAACCAAGGAATAGGCTGAATAATTCCTGCAACCTTCATTCATAACCTGCCTCACCAAATCATAACCTGTGGTGGTATAAAAGGGAAAAGAGGAAGTTCCAGGATCCCAGTCCCACCCTAAGTAGGTGGAGCTGAGCAGGGATAAGAAGATGCTGGAGAGGGGAGGTAGGAGGACAGAAGGAGGGAGGAAGAAGGAAGCAGGATGGAGAGCAGCAAGGAGACCTGGAGGAGGCATGTGGAGCAGAGGGACACATGAAGAAACTGCACTTGCTTCTTGGTCCTGGACTGGTTGGAACAGATGTGGGTGATGGACCCATGCAGAGTTTAACAATGCCAGCTTTCATTTTAATTTCGATTTTGCTCTTTTCCTCCCAAATTTGTCTCCCAAATTTCCAACCCTTTTCTAAGGGTTTCTACTGAAAGGTCCTTTGGACGTGTGGCAGGCTTTTGGGCCTTGCTTTGGGCCAATCCTATTTGGCTGGACTTTTACCTCAAGGAAATAAGTAACTTTAAATACTTAGTAACTATGTTCTTTGTCTTTTCTATATTGTTCCCTAATTGTATTATAGCTCCTTTCCATTAAAGGCCTTATATGTTTGTCTTAATGAGGCGGATGGCAGAACCCCTTTAGAGAGAGCAGGTTTGGGGGTTCTGGGCTGCCCCTCTCCCTGCCCTGTAACAGTGTGACAGGGGGAGCCGGGAGTAGGAGCAGCTTATCTCTGCTAAGCAGACAACATGGCCCTACTTCTTGTTTTCAAATATCAACTTTTATTAAAGTAATATAAGCACATAATTTGAAAGTCAAATGTTATTTAAGGGCTCATGGCAAATTATAGGGTTTTTTACCTCATTCCTTGCCTCAGTTCTCTTCCCCAACCACTTTCAACCACTTTGGGTTTTTTTTTTTTTTTATTCTTGGCACTTACACATCTCCATATTTCTAAATAATGTGTGTTAGGCTCCCTTTTGATTTACCAATAGCCAACATCCCCTATTTATTTCCTATTATGGCATTTGCAGACTTAGTTCTCTTATACCAACATGCCTTCCGTGTCACTGTTATTACCATTGGAATCACAGCACAATCTCCTTTTTGATGATCACCATGCAGTGTAAGCAGGGTCAGGCTAAGCACTGCAGCATACAGATATTTGCTTTCTACGTTTTTGTCTTCCCTGAAGTTAACCATGCCCTCCCCCTTTCAATTACCAGGTCCCTTTTCTAATTCTTGAATATCCCTTCCATGGCTTCCTACAACCTCATTCACATCCATATGTGTATCCATTTCATTTTCCTAACATCCTCACTATTCCTCAAATAGAATAGGATAGTCTTCCAAAGAATAGAAACTATTAGTCCCTACTGGTACTGTTGGTAATAGGTATTACCAATTTCATATGGCTTTTAGTTAACCGTTAAATCAGTAAATGTTGGTGCTAAGGCTATTACATTAAAATTTTAAGAAGGTCATTGTCTTCCAAGTAACTCACTTAGCATAAGCAGCCATATGTGGGTGCTTAAATAGGAAAGCCCAATGAATCACTGAGTTCCAAATACTCATAGTGTCTGTCCCGTTAATAAAAGCTTGATAAATATTGTTTTGAAAATGAATGAATATTAGCTTCAAGATCAAAAGACTGACTTTTGGGTCAATTTTGGATATTGATAAATCTTTGCAATTTTAAAGGTGATTCTGTGGGTTTTTGGTAGGGTTCAGGATGGCCTGGGAACATCAGCAGCTGTGTGCTCCATTACTATTCTGTGTTCTCCCTTAGCCTTTTCTTCCCCTTCTCTGCCCTTTCAGATAGCAGATAGCCTTCTGCTACCCTTAAGATTCCGCTACTCCTCATCCCAGTGGAGACCATGTGGCTATTTATATGAACAGGAGAAGAAAAGGGGTCTCTTCCCAACCTCACACTGTCTTCTTCCCACACTGCCCGTCCCACCTCCTACAACCCACTTGTGGGCAATTTAATAGTGGGTTTCTGGAAACAACATTGCCTCCCTGTAGGTCTAACTACTAGAATTAATCCAATGGCAGGAATTTCAAGCCAGGTAAGAGGAGCCATGTCAGGCTACCAGCTGGTGGGAGATAGGCATGGGTGAGCAGGCTTCAGACTACAGCGCAGTAGAGGGGATCAAGTGTTGTAATCACATTCGAGAAAAGGAGTCAAGTGAACCTCATTACACAAAATAGAGCCCTATTATAATATCCAGTAGAATTACTTGGACTCGGATTTAACCTGGGGCAAATCCTTTCCTTATGCTTCTTCCATTCCCACTCTCATGTCATAGCCATGCCCCTTCTAAGTCACCACTCTTCAAATAATGATAATAATATGGAGGAACTATTGCTAATTATTTTATTTTAGATCATCCTTTCATCTAAGATGTCAAAATCAGAATATTTTCCCTGGTTTTTCAGATGAGCAAACTCATTCCCAAGGTCACATGCAACTGATAACGCAGATCTGAGGTCTGAATTAGGGATTTTCGGATTCTAAAACAGTTGTGCTACTTTCTTGCAAGTACCGTATCTAGGTGACTCGCGCTAAACTCCGTATTTCTCAGTGGAGGCTGTTAACATAGTGTGTCTTATAGAAAGTATAGTGGAGCATGTGAATCTGAATCTCAAGTGGTTCTGCAGTAAAAAGCAGGCAGAGAGCATGGGGTAAATGAGGGGGGGACTCAGAGATGTTTGTTTTCTTACAGTGTTTTGGTGATGATGGAAACTTTATTGCCATAATCCCATAATGCCATAATCTGGGAACATGATCAAAAGACCTCCTCCCCCAACCAACCCCCCAACATCACTCTCCTTCCCATACTCTGAAATGATAGATGGAAGAATTTAATCAATTTAATGTTTTCCCTTCCATTTACACTATCATAAATTACAAAGTATTGTTCACTTCACAAAATAAAACCATTTCCAGATATTCTTTGACAGTATCAAGAAGTACATAAGCTACAACATCAAATCTGTACAGAGGAACAACAGCAGGTACCAAATAGAAGCACGTTGATCTGGGCCCCAATGATGTTCTTCCACACGGCCCGTGGATCTTTCCAGAACAGCAAGTGCACTGCACTCCCCCTCCTGCTCACTGTCACACAGCAGTCCTCTTCTGATCACCCCAAAACAAGACTTGTAAGGGATTACATGAATCATCTCAATCAGAGGAAAAGATGTGATAGTTGGATCAGAAAAAAATCTAGATTTACAATTTTTGATGTTTTAAATATTTAACCTATATTACAAAATATAGAAATCTTGGAAAAGCTCATGCTAAGAGATAAATAGAACCAATAAGATGGAGCTATAATAATAAAATCATATGAAATCATTACCTATACAGTGCTGCTTTATCAAGGAGGAACAAATATCTATAACAAGCAAACTTTTTCATTCTCACTTTTAAAAATAGGCTTGTTTATAAAACAAAAATGAAAAAAAAATCAACAATTATTCTGCAGATTTACTTTTCATCAATACAGAAATGGAACAAAAATACAATTTGCCACTAATGGGGGAATTCCAAATGCTTGCCTGAAAAGAAACAAGGGAAAGTGCTAACGTTTTACACGGCCCTGATAACAACCAGTGTTCCTAAATCTTTTTATGTAAAATGAGCACATTCTGCATGTTCTGGGATATACATCTATGATATGAAAAGACTACGGCCAGTTTCGAAGCATACTTTGGGATTTCACAAAATTTTCATGGAAAGAAAATCTATGGATGTTTCAGACCATCTTAAAACTGCTCTAAATTTATGTCACAAGATAGCTAAATGCCAGTGCTTAACAGCAAAAACTATCAAAAGCAGAGACACAGTGGCAGGTGAAATTTCATTGAGAAGCACTGGTAAGCACAGAGGTATGTCAAGGTAATACTGCATTCGCGGTAAACTTTTCAGGGCATCACAGCAAGAATGGAACAAGATACACATGTCATAGTTCAATGCTCTGCATTGAGTTCTATTTGCTAAAATAAAGTAACGTTCTTGCAGCTGAAATAAAAATACATTTTACAATAGAAGTTTCATTTACCATAGAGAATTGTCTTCTTTTTGTAAGTGGAAATTGTATAATTGTATCAAGTACCTCTATGAATTAAATTGCATTGTATTACCCAAAAGACTGAAGTTTAAAGGTCTACACTGTGTTTTAAGAAGTTAAAGAAAGACGTGTTAATCACTCTTCCAGCAAAACACACGCACGTCGGACATCGGAGGCACGCAGGGACCAGATTAGGGAGCTTTCCCAATCCTCAGCCTTTCTCTGGGGAGGAGGCCAGTGTCTATAAGACACAGTAGCGACTGGGCCGGCCTCTGGGTCCACAAGATTCTGTTACTTGTTTGAAAAGCAAATCAAGTGTAAGAAATGTTTTTATGCCTTTAGCCTTATCAACTTAGACTGGACTGGAGCCATCCAGCTCATTTCCCTGGTAGATAGTTAAAACAAAACATCTTCGTTTTCTATTAAAATCTGTACAATCAGCTTTTGGTATCGCATGTCGTGGAGGGTGGTGAGGGTGCCATCTTCGGGGGACCTCATCAGGGTGGGCCCGAACACGATGCCCAGGTTTTCAGCATTCATGAAATTGTCCTTTTCATTCATCGTCACCCTGCGAAACAAACAGATACACGGATATTACGTAGGGTTGGGAATGAATTCACGTAGTGATCACGTACTTGGGCTCCCAAGAATGGCTCTGGCTTGGGACATGGCAAAAGAAACCTGAGACTTGGAATAGCAGAAAGTTATTTTCAAGATTATTTTATGATTCTTCTGTTTAGACTGGAGACCTTGCCTTCAACCTGTGGAGCTGAATCACGAAGTGAATGTGGCATAGACACACTTCTTAAAACGAGAGGATGGGTCCCTCTTACTAAAGCAGATGTAGAACTGTGATTTCAGGAATACGGGCTTGAAGGGGCAGTGGACTTAGCAGCCAGCCCATGGTGCATTCAGACTGGAGTTTCGGTTTGGATGAAGGCCTTTCCCTGCCTGTGGTTTCCGAGGGCTCTGTGTGCTGGCAAGCAGGCATGCTGGTTAGGACTCGGCTGCCAAGGCTTTAGGAGTAGCCAGGCCATTATCATGGGACAGGGGAACAGTTGGAGTGTGGCCAAATGGGAGAGCAGTGAGACATTACTTCTAGCTCCCACAGGGTGAGAGTTGGAGTAATAATTATTGTTGGACTCAAAAATCACCATTTCAACATTCAGATAAGAACTGCCTTAATGAATGCTATTCACTCTCTAAATTTAGCTTAAAACTTTCCTGATGGAAAAACCTTCAATCTCTCATATCTGTACTTGAAGGAATTTAGGATGTTCGCGACAGATCTAAGAGGGAGAAGGCTTCCCAAGGAAGGGCAAAATATATAATTAAAGTATGTTTGGGTTTTGCAAGGAAGGCCAACTCTTCATGTCTATTCTCTCAGAGCTAATTAAGATGAGTCATTTGGTATTGTCTTAGGAGGTCAACGTAGTATATATCATTTTCATACTGCAAAGCTTAAAGGGAAGTAGGAAAGGAGGTATTCTTCCCTCTTCCCCCTCCACCTGTCAAATCAGACACTACACCTGACCAAACAAGGTGGCTAGCAAGTCCCCATCATAAAAATACTAAGTTACTGACATACAATTCAACTGGGACGTATCAGCATTCTTCTGATAATGGAACTTTGCTTTCCACATTAAAAAATTGATATGGATCACAATGAAAGAACTAATTTGAGCTAATTAAAAGCCAGGTTTTAAAATCATAGACTATTCCTTAACCACAAATGGACTGGTACTCTTAAAATCAAGATACCTCAAAATGAGAATCATGTGTGTTTTACATCTTTAATCATCCTTCATAGTTGCAAGAGTATTATATGTTTTAAGAAGTAGAAAAATAAGGACCTTCACCTAGTGTTTACTTATTATTTTCAACTTGCCTCTTTTCACTACTGATTGGGGCTATAAGTTAGCTGACATAGGCAATGTTTGATTTGTTTTATCTAAGAATGGATTGCTACCCTGTATATTCCAGAAATACAGATGAGCCCTGATCCCTCTAACATCTCAAAGACCAACTTGCTGACCCCATGATACAGGCACAGAGAAGAAAAGAGATCCAGAGACTGCAGAGAAGGATCTGGAACAAGAGACTCAAACATTTCCATCTGTCTCACAGGCTCTCACACGGATGTCCCAGGGTGAGCTCCCAGTTACTTCTGTTTCCTGGGCTTCATATCCTGTGCCATCCCTCCCCCTAGAGAATGGGCTGGGACTTATTCTGACAAATAGGATACAGCAAAAGAAGTGATGTCATTTCAAGATTAGGTTGTAGGGCCTCCCTGATGGCGTGGTGGGTTGAGCCCCACACTGTGAAGCATCTGCAGCACAGCGAGAGTTTGATCCCCAGCCAGGGAGGGGACCCACATGGCGCAGCAGACCTCTCCTGCCTTGCCCGCTGCTTCTCTCAGTGGGATTTCCACTTGGCAGTGTATTTTAGTCGATCTGCCTGTTCTGCTCCCAACTCTGTCTCTAATGAATCCTTCACCTTCCGTGACTCTGGCCTGTACCCCAACTCTTGTGTGCATAAATAAATCTTTTTTAAAAAAAAAGCGATTAGGTTACAGAAAGACTGTGCATCTTCAGTGTTCCTGATGTTTGCTCCCAGGCCAGTCAGCTATGACTTTGTGAGCTGCCTTTGGGGAGAACCACATGACAGGGAACTGAAGGTGGATTCCAACAACAGTCAACAAGAAAGCGAGTTCCTGGTGCAGTGGATTCTGAGTAAGTGAGTCCAGTCAACAGCCATGTGAGTAGCTTAGAGAGGATATACCCTTGTTGAGCTTTTAGATGACTGCAGCTGACTGACAGACTGTAACCTCCTTCTTGGCCTTGAACCTGGCACCTCGCCAAGCCACACCTGGATTCCTGACCACAGAGATTTTGAGATAACAAATGTTTATTGTTTGAAGCCACTGTGCTTTGGGGCAATTTGTTACTTGTGATAACTAACGAATACAGCAGGAAAGACAACAGATCAGGGTGGGAATACGCTCATCCAGAACACAAACAGGCTCAGGAGTGGGGATGGAGGGAACAGGAGGAGGAGTAACAGAAACCAGAGCACAGGGCTTGTGTGGAAGATGCATAGATGCATGTGTAGGGGCGGTGTGGACAACTGGTTAAGCAGAGTGTGGGCTCTGGATCCGATGGCTCTGGTTGCAGTTCTGTCTCCACTTCACTGCTTATTGTCAGTTATCTGACCTCCCTAAACATCAGCGCTCTCATCTGTGCCATGAGGCTCTAGTAACGCCCACCTCAGAGGCATCACACAGGTAAGTACGCAGAGCAGCTCCTGGCAGAGCGTGAATGTTTTAGTGGGCATGAACGCAGCTGACTGGGCCGGCAGCGCAGTTCACTCTGGGGGAATGACTGTCCACTCAGTGGTGTGGGGAGGAAGGCTCGGGCGTCCCCTAATGACTTAGCTGCCCTAGGACAGACAAGGGTTTGTGAGGAGGCATCAGCTTACTTCTTGAGGTGGATCATTAGGTACCGAAGAGTCTCAAAATGGGCAGGAGGCAGCAGCATTAGCACGTCATGGACAGCTTCCAGCCTCTCGTCCGCGTTGGAGATCTCTGCGGAGATCACACATAACGAACATCAGTGCAGTGTTCTTGTTAGGAAAAAAGGTCATCCTAAATCAATTACACAAATAAGTTTATAGACACCAACCCCCACTCCAAACCAACAATATCCAAAATCTATAAATCCCATAAGGTCATCATCAAAGAGTGGATCTCGGGAAGTGCAGGTGGAGTTAAGCAGCCAGGCTGAGGATAAAACCAGACACGTGGGCCCTGGGGGGCTCTCTGGGTTCAGAGCCAGCTTTCAGCGTGCTGTTGGGTTCCAGCTCGGAGGAACTGGTAGGACATTTATGGATTTGTCTCCCGCTCTTCTCCATCTGTTATTACTTTATTTCTCCCTCTTTTATAAATAAACACTTTATCAATCTTTGTTGTGTGTGCCTGCAGTTGGGGCATTACAAGTGCCTTTCAAGTGTACGAGTGAAAACCCAGTCAGGCAAACCCCTTTTATATCAGGGGTGCCCTGAAACATTCTGACATTAAAGTTTTCAGAGAGGTAAATGAGAAGTTCGCTTTGTTCTGGCGATAGCTGAAGGGCAGTTTAATAAGTGCATGCCATTCAGGCAATACATCCTGGAAAGGAATTGGTTGCCGCCCTGCCACTTTCTAGAAAGGCTGGAGGCTGGGTCCCACCGGCATACTGAAGGTGCGCTGATGGTGACAAGCTGGAAACCCTCCTTGCCTTCTGGGACTCCACAGTCCCTAGATGCTGGCTGGTGGCAGATTATAAACTGTGCTTCGCTCCTCTTCTGAAGGCGAGATGTTCTCTGTCATTTCACTGTCGCAAGCTTCAGTTTAGACTGGAGCACGCTTGGTGTGTCCCCTTGGCGTAGCTCCCACAGTCTTCCCCTGGCAGGCTTCCATCGTCACGTACGTGCTACCGTGCAAGGGCGCTGGCAGATGGGCCAGCCAACTCAGGCTGCGGTCAGAGAACTTTTCACCAGTGTTGGCACAATTGTTGCCTGGTGGGCAGCCCAGGTTAGGAAGTGGAGGTGGGTTAACAACCCGCAATTTTCCCTTTAGGCGTTATAGTCACTCAATGCTTTCCCATTATTCTTCTAGGGTAGGTACCCTGCTGCTAGAACCTTCTCCACCCAGGACCCTGGAAGGAATCTTCTCACCAGGGAGAAGGACCACAGCTGTTCTACAAGATGCATCTTCTGCTAATCCCAGCCAGTCTAGGTATCTCTCCACCTCATGACTAATATCATACCTTAAGGATTATATTTTTTAAATGAAAACATCCTCAAGGTGAGCTGGAATTGTCATGCATTCTAACATTGGGACTTCCCCATCACTGTGTTCCAGGGCAAAGTATGGCCAGCTGCCCCTTCTCCACGCTGTCCCTTTCTCTTCACAACAGCAGTCCCAAATGCCAAACATCGGACTGACTGAGCAACTGGGCCAGTGAGACCCCAACTCTGATGTTCTGTTCCTGGACACATGAGCTTAGCTCTCCAAGCCCATCTTTCCTCCTTTGTCAGTGGGATCATAATATTTATCACCTGGGGTAGACAAGCAGGTGCAATCAGAGGACACTTGATTTCCTAGTACAGTACTTGACACGGTATGTTCTAGGAATATTATTAATTTGAACAACATCAAAGGGAAAAACTTGGGATGTGACTTTAATCGATTAGCAATGAGATTCTGCTGAATGGAAGAAAGTAATCGATGCAGTCCATGTTGAAAACATCTTCATTACCAAAACATTCCTGCTTATAACATACAACAGGGTATACCTGACAATGCCAGCTCCCAGCATAGAAGGGAGGATGGGAGAGGCCACCCTTGTGGTGCAAGGGGTTAGGCACCATACTGCGAGGCATCCGCAGCCACTGCAGCACGAGTTCGATCCCCGGTCAGGGAGGTGACCCACAAGGCGCAGTGGACCTCTTCTGTCTCGCCCGCTGCTCCCCTCAGCAGTGTGTTTCTGCCAATCTGCCTGTTCTGCTCCCCACTCTGTCTCTGGTGAATTCTTTCACCCCCTACACCTCTGGCCTGTACCCTGTACCTTGTATGCATAACTAAATAAAATCTTAAAAAAAAAAGAAGGTACGATCGGAGACAGAAGTTGGGGGCCCTGTGCTTCAGTGAGTAGAACTGGCTCATTTCAACTCAGTGGGTGCACTGTGGCTGATTTGTCTTCAGTGCACCCCTGCACTCTCATTTGGCAAAGCAAGTTCTCCATGTGATAATTTCAACAGTTTTGAGGTTTGATTTTCTTGAGACCAAAAGGCACTGCACTTCAAAATTTGCTACAAATAAAAAATTAGTTCCCGATACTTACTCGCTGCGTCTATAAATTTGGAATAGGTGTCGTAGGTGATGACAGGAATGGGTAAGTCTCGGAAATATAGTTTAAGGGCTCCAGTGATGATGTTTATGTCTGGGTAGATGTTGGCAGATATATCTGCCTTTTCACCGTCTGAAAAACAATCAGTGATCCAATTCCTAATTAGGCCCTTATTTCACGAGGTTGAAGCATGACCAGAGGAAAAAAGAATCATGCTGAATGCTTCCCTGCAAGTCTCAACTGACTACTTTGGTTCTTTTAACACTAAGATGCAGGAAGTAACAGAAGGAAGGATGGTGACAGTGATTTGGGGCTGGAAGGTAAGCCTAGAAGAAGGTAGGGAAACGGACTTAAAAGAATTCTGTGGGTCTCAGTCCCTGGTACTTTACTAAAAAGAAATTTAGCAAAGTGATTTGTATTCTAGATAAAAACATTCAGAACAGAATAACAATTTCGTTTGAAAAATAATTAATTTGAAATACTAGTGCCATCCGTATTCTTTGGATTTGAAAATCTGGGACATAAAATAAACACTGAATATCTTCAGTTTCTATGGTTTCCTTAAAGCTCCCTGAAGTTTCTTTTAACTTGATTCTTCCTACCCCAATGACTAGGATTATAATCAGAGAAACTTTAACCTTCCCTAATGCATAGGTAATGCTATTGTTCTCATAAGTTTCTAATCATTCTCAAGGCATTTTTTTTTCTTTTTGTTTCATCACTAGCAAATATGAGCTCAACTTAACTGGCCTTGAACCTAAACAAGGCAGCCAGATCAGAGCCCTTGCCTACTATTCTACAGGACGGAGGTTCTGTCCATTAGGCTGTCACCGCCCAAGTCTGGCTGTACCAGAATATTCGACTGGTCATTAAAAAAGTAGATTTTGAGCTCACCAACTTTCTGATTGCGTCCCAGGGTGAGACCTGTGAATCTGTAGTTTTAACAAGCTCCCAAGATGGTTTACGATATCTAATCTGAGAGCTATGAGGACCCAGATAATTTAAGTCACAGTCACCAGGAACAGAAGACGATACCTCCTAAACTTCTATGTGGTTCCCCTGTTTCCACACAAGGGGACCCCATCCCTGTGCTTTCTTCTTTGGAACTTTGGGAGAAAGGGAAGAGTCACTGGGGGTAGAGGAGAGAGCTACAGAATCTTAACAGCACAGAAATTCTGTCTGTCCCTTCCAAGAGCTGTAGTCACTTGCCCACAGCTTTTAAGGAAATGCTTCCCCAGAGAGACAGCGAATGACCAGATTTTTAAGCCATTATTCCTTGGCTTCTTGAAGAATAATTCTCGGTAGCTCTGAAATCCCATCCCCACTATGAATAAGATCTGGTTCCAGAAGAAAGGGTGCTTAGGCTAAGTCACACGGCATCCAGGAAAGCACGTGCCTACCTCTGTCAAATGCCATTTTGACATCTTCAATGTGCTCGGTGAACCCCGACACTCGGTAAAGGCCTTCTGACTTTAATCCTGTTTAAAGAGAGACAGAGAGAGACTTCAGCTTCCTGAAACAGCTAAAAAGGACTAATTTCATATCCACATTGTGTGCTATCAGGAAATGAGAAAATGCAATCTGTGCTCTTCCACATTACACACTGCCATGTCGGAACTTAGACTTGCCCACCCCGGTTCTTATGTGCATCTATTTTCATTTGCTTGTGCAGCGTTGGAAACCTAGGTGATCTGGTTTTCTTCTGCCTGGTTTTACTAAGCGAACCCCAAGTTGAAGACTCTCATCAACCAGGGTCTCCTGATTCCTTTGTTCACCAGACTGCTAGAGTGATTTCAGTGCTCAGACAGCAACCTGCTTTCTCCCCCTTGGCATTTGAGTCCATATGCCCAGTGTACAGCACTGTGATGGAGAGACAGAAATGTGCAGGTATGCATGCGTGTGATGCAAACGATCTTAATTTTACTGGAACAGTTCAACATTTGCAACCTTTTATGATTATTCATAAATACCACACTGTGTAGACTGTTTAAATATGATTGACTCAAATAGCTGAGCCTACCAATGGATGCAGGAAGAGAATTTCAATGAATGATTCTGGAAACTTGATTGCTATATACTCAAGATTAAGGAAAGATTGAGCCTGCTGGGGTCCAGGCCAGAGACGCGGGAGGTGAGAGGATTAAACTGAAACACACTGCTGAGCAGAGCGGCGGGCGAGGCAGGAGAGGTCTGCTGTGCCATGTGGGTCCCTTCCCTGGCCGGGGATCGAACTCGCGCTGCTGTGCCACGGATGCTCCACAGGGTGGCGCTCAATCTGCTATGCCACCAGGGAGGCCCAGGCTCAGAATTTGTCTCAATACAGTTGTCTGGTGGCCCTGACGAGCACTTGAGTAGGTCCACAAGATAAAACCTGCTGTCATCTTCTTCTATATGGTGGTGGGTGTGAGCATGCGTTGGCACATCTGTAACCTGTACTGTAGCAGGGGTGAGGACGCGGTGCACACAGCGGCACAGTGCAGGGGACACTGCTGATGAAGGGGCTTACTGGGGACGGTCTCACCGAGGAGCTAACCTCTTAATTCATGAAGGCTGGACTAGCGTTTGCTGGAGTGGCAGATGTTGCCGACTCTCCTTCCATTATTTGCTTTCCCATTATTCTGTTGCAGCGTCATCTTTGAGTTTTGAAACAACATCTGCTGAATTCTAGTTAATGCAAAGCAAGCCAAAAGGATGTCTACAGCATCTGGGTTGTGTTCTTGGAGAGAAAGCACATGCCCTTTTGCCCTTAATTTGGTTGGGATGTAGATGAGATGGTGGGTTATGCAGATGTCATTCAAAATGACAGCAACAGGTTGCAGGGTTCAGGTTCCTGGTTCTGGGGTGTTGCTCTGGTTATCCTTGGACTGTTGCTGGACCCCTTGACTGTTTCTGAACAATGAGAGTTATATCTCGTTGTCACTGTTTTTACTCTGATAGCACCGAAACACATGAGGAAAATAAAGTGTTCAGACATGGATTTCAAAGTAGGAGTAGGGCAATTGTCATTACAAGTAAAGGCATAGCCTAGATTGAATCTGGTATGTTGAGGACTGTGCTGGGTCACTGATGTGGATCAGCTCACTTTAACCTTCTTAGCCACCCTATTAGGTACAATTGATCCCATTCACTTTATAGCTGAGGAAGTGGATATTCAAATAGAATAAGTAATTTTCACAGGGTCAGACAATTGCTAATGAGAAAGAGGGCTGGGAATCTTGAGAGCTGTGATCTCTTCATTATTTCATGTCACCCAGGTACATAAATGAGCATTTGAAGAGCAATAAGGACTTTGCTTTGGATGGGCGATGTTCATTTCTTCCAGCCTTTTCTCTGGTTCTGTGCGGACGTGCTGTTCCCAATCTCTATAGCTCCAAGCCTTCACTGTGACTGTCCCTGCATAAATTCCTGATCTGTGCTATTCTAGCTCCTACACAAGGCATGCTGAGTACTAAGCTATCTGCAGGCATTGCATATGATGATCACTTTGCTTGCATTAAGAGGTTGTCTTTTATGAGGGGCATTGTGGGATGACCCTGCTTCTCCACAGAAGCACACATCTATCCTTGGCCCTGACTGCAGGTTCTGGATCTGCTCACCTCAAACTGCCTTCTATACAGAATGAGTCAAGAGCACGTATCCCTGCCACTCATCTAGAGTAAGGACACCCATGTTCACATCTTACCCAGTTTTACTATATATTATTATATTAATACACCTGTATTAATATCTTCACCAGATCCTGAACACAGTAGTCAAAAGTCAAGACATTTCTTACAAGCCGAGATGAAATGAACAAGAACTAAAGGAACAGAATAGCCACAGCTTACAACTTTCACAGAAAAGGGAGTAATTTCCTATAATCTAAAAGGCTGTGCATAATAAGTGATAATGTTCCTTTTTGTTTTGCTGGCCAATGCATTAATACCTGTAGAATGAATTAAGCCAGTATGGACACAGTACTGGAGATACAGAACCAGGTCAGCAAAGGCCTACACAGCAAAAATGGGCTTTATGCATGTCCTGATTATCCACATTACAGCCAACAATCCAAGCTCTCCCCAGCCAGGGTCAAGTCACTAGTTCACTGAACATGTGATACTGAGACTGGCTAAATAAAGAATACATAAAGATGATTCACGCAAAATATAAAGAACCTATTCCTTAAAATGTTCCTGTCCTCTGTACTGCCTTGGTTTTTCGTTGTATATGTATTTTTAATCTTTAACTCCTCCTTGAGATAAACAAAACTGTTATTAAGAGTGAATTTCTATTTGGCGGATAATGTATGTGATCAACTTCTTATTTAATAGGAATGTGTGTTATACTCAGTTCAGACCTCACTGGTGTCATACTATCGTTCTGAATTGTCTTCAAACACTATTTGAAAAGCTTTATAAACCAGTGACCAACTGTATTAGAAATAGATGGTCTTATGTGAAAAAACAAAGTCTTTTTCCATGACTTTCATGGTGCTTTGAATACAGCTGTGCACATTTCTTTGCCCCTCTGACTCCACACGCTGCATTGTGAATTTCTTAAAGGTGAACACGGAACTTTTAGATCCTCAATGAGTAGCTCATTATTAAGGCTTAGCAAACGTGTTGAATGCATCACACGCATGGTTTATGTGGGAAATAGAAATTGACACGCTTGATTGGGTTTAGCGTGCGGGTCATTTCCCAACAACAGTGGAGAATCAATTTGACAATTATAGCTCCCTTAAAAATAGTAACAATAAAATGCCTAGAATAAGGAGCCTTTCACAAACCTCTTGCTTCAATTTCCCGTATGCAAATGTCCACCACCATGGGTCTCTGTGTGTTGTGAGCCTTCACCAGGGTTGTGAGATCACAGCAGTACACTTTCTTGATCCTCTTGAGGTCAGGCTGACAGTCGTTGGGCACGTGCTTGGAACACTGTTTGTGCACATTCAATCCACAGTCTGTAAACAAGGAAGCCACATTAGCTTTCCCTTTTGACAAAGCTGGACCCAAATTATTTGTCACACACACACAAAAAGCAAACACTAAACCACCCAAGGGTTTGCTGTAATTTTGTGAAACTTCATTCGACGATTCCACTCAAGGTGGTGTTGCCGCAAGATGTGTATAAAATCCACGTGTGCGCAGTGAACTCTTACACGATCCTGTTGTCCTCATTACGCCTTCTCTCTTGCTAGACCATCAGAATAGACCATCCCACCGAGAAAGCTGAAGTAATTAGCTAGGTGGTTTGTATATTGCTTTCCTTTTTTTAGAAACCTCCGTGTTCCCACGTGAGCTTTTGGGTTTGGATGCCTGGAGCTAGCTGTGGTTCAGAAAAAGCACCAAGGACTCTGCTAGTGGTTTCTCTGAAGTTGTTGATTCTCCTTCTGTGGGAGACAGACCTCGCTCTACAGTAATCTTGATTTTTTTGCAGTGAGCCCCAAGGCCATTGGCATATTCTTTCCCTTTCCTGGACAGCTGCCCAGTTTCCACTTCACTCACTCTTGCTGGGCAGTTTGAGCTGGCCATTTTTCTTTCAGTGTACCTTATTTTGACACCTATGAGTGGAAATGTCTAACTGGACACCGGAGGGAATGCCTGAGAGTTTACTCATCTTCCAAAACTGAATTTATAATAATGCCTCTTAATGGGATGATTAGAATAATTATTTATAAAGCTCATATCGAGATCTAAAGCTGAAAAGGTGCTTTTAAGTTCAGTGACCACGTTACAAGCCTTGTTAGCAGGTGGTATCCACTGATGGAATTTCAATACAATGCATCATCGTCTATATTCTGGAAAATGCAAATTTAATGCTGAAGTTGTTCAAAGTTGATATACTGTCTACTTAGCAAGGTGGCTTCTGATATTTGCTTTTTTAGGGTTAAAGAACAACATTGTGTGTGTTATTATAATCAGATGCTTTATAATAAAAAACTATACCGAGGATTTGAGGGGATCTAACTTTTATAAAATGAAGTTTTGTAAATCATCAGAAATGATGATTGAAAATGATTTCCTGAATCTTATAAAATAACTGAGTTCTCTCAGCAATTCCACTCTAGGTATCTACCAAAAGACACAAAACCACCAGGAGACCTGCACTCTGTGCCTCTGTCCCGCTGTTTACAACAGCCAACATACAGAACAACCTACGTGCCCAAAAAACAGATGAGTGGATCAAGATGTGGCACATATACACAATGAAATACTACTCAGTGATCAAAAAAGACAAACTCATGCCATTTACAGCAACATGGACAGATCTGGAAGGAATGATGGTCAGTGAAGTAAGCCAGAAGGAGAAAGATACAGACCAGATAGTGCTTATATGTGCAATAATAGAGAGACCAAACAAAGGATGAGAGAGAGATGAACATTAAAATCAGCTCTTGGAAGCTGAACATAGATCTGAAGCATCCAGAAGGGAGGAGTGAGAAGAGGGGAAGGCGAGAGTACAATGGACTATGGGTCCTTCGTGTTAGGAAAGCTAGCTGAGAGGGTTACTATCAAAACACTAACAAGGATATAAATCAACAGCATGTCAATAAAAATGTTTTTAAAGTTAAAAAAATAACATTAAAGAAAACCTTTCATAAAAAACTCTGCCCAAGTGCCTGTTGTCAGCACCTCAAAAGTTATATACCAAGAGTGAAATGCTGGATCATAGAACAATTTTAATTTCCTTATAAATTTAAGTTTTAAAATCTGAAGCGACAACATATTTATATACTTCAATAGTGATATTTTATTAAAAGTAAGATTTTTAATGACAAATATAAAAAGATTCAGTTTCTGTGAACTAATGCAATAACATATGCCATAAACTCCAGTTTAAAAATAAATCTTTAAAATATGTAACTGAAAGGCAATGCTGGATCCTCCTTTCCTTTAATAGTTTCAAATCTTTCTACTGCTCAGAGAAAACACAAGAATAATAGTGGCCTTTGGAGAACACTAACATTATAGTCTTAGAGTAAATTTATTTTTTAAAAAATCCTTTTATTCCAGAGAACGCTGCTATTCCCAGCTAATATGAACCCCAGAGTTCTCATAATATTGACTTTGGACAATTCCTTGCTGAAATTGGATAACGTCAATGATTAGGGATGTTTGTGGTAGGTACAATCTGGACAGGCTGAATGAATGACCCCTGAGTGATTCAGATATTCTACCTCTTTACTCAGCAGTTGAGCTGAGATTCTTTGTAACTCTTGGTCTTTGGCTCATCAGGGTATCAGGAGTATTTCTGGAGCGGCTGCTCGGAGCCTCTGACAACCAGTTGTTTGGGGATCTGGACTGGGGGCAGGCAGCCACCAGGCATCCACGAGAAGTAGTGGACTCACCCAGGCATGGTGACCACTGACCACGGTAGCTACACAGTAGACACTAAGAAAGTCCCCACGAGCAGAGAAAGGATTAAAGTATCATAATCTTGTGAACCAAAATGAGAAGTAAGAGGAACCCGGTCATCACACTGCAGTTCCACTAACCTATTTTATTTTAAATGTTTCATGAGAATTTAAAAAATCATACCCTAGCAAGGAGAAAATCAGTCATGGACCTAGTAGAAACCCAATTTATCACACAGGAGGCTTCTCTTCTTCCCAACCACAGCTACTTGCCAGAAAAAGTGCTGCAAGAGGAATCTGGACGCCTGGTTACACACTGATTTGGCAGCAGCTCTGTTACTTTGTCAGATGTACCATAATAAGATGTGTTGTGTGCTGTCAGCAATGGATAAATGTACGTAGTTTCAAATAGAAAAACACCTCATGTTTTGAATTACCTTTGATCAAATGAAGGGATGTGGTTCTATGACTAATCTGATGGCAGAAAATACTGAGCATGGGGTTGGAGTCAAGTCCATGTTTGGCCAAGGGAAATTAACAGGGAAACTTGGGTCCTCCCTGGTGGCTCAAGGGGTTAAGCACTGACCATACTACGAAGCATCTACAGCCGCTGTAGCACGAGTTCTGTCTCCGGCCAGGGAGCTGACCCACATGGTGCAGCAGACCTCTCCTGCCTCGCCCACTGTTCCCCTCAGCAGTATACTTCAGTTGACCTGCTCCCAACTCTGTCTCTGGTGGATCCTCTCATCCCATCCCCCCAACACACACCTCTGGCCTGTACCCCAGACCTTGTATGCATACATCAATCTTTGAAAAAAAAAAACCCGAGAAACAATGAGCCTAAGCCTCAGTTTCCTCATCTGTTTAGTGGGGAGAATAATTACATCTGCTTCAAAAGTGCTGGTGAAGCGAAAAGGCACAATGACTAGAAGTTCTTACTGCCTGCTATGTGGTCCATGCTCTCCAGTGTATTCTTTTTGATGTCTTCCTTTTTGTCATAAAGTTGGGCTGAGAAAGAAGTGTGGCTTTTCTATTCTATGCAATTCTACTGGAACAACGTCTCTCTTTTGGGACTACTGCCTATTTTGGGAAGACAGGTAGGAGCTTAAGGAATTGTTCTTGCTTGGGTTTTTTTCTTTCCTTGCAAAAACATGAGCTATTCCTTTATTCTAGCAAACAAGCTCTCCATGAAGCACAGAGGTGCAGTGAACGCTCCAGAAAGCTCATCTGGGCCTGTTTCCCAGCTCTGGAGAGATGGCCTCCAGTTCAGTGTGGTGACACTTTATCTAAGCAGGGAGGATTAAAAATATTCTAAACCTACCTGAGCACCGGACCCCTTGAGCGATGAGCCCCCACATGAAGTTGGCGCAGTACTCGCACCAGTGCGGGCCTCGGAAGGTGTGCACCTGAGCCAGAGAGAAGGAAAACGTCAGAAAATTCAGAGGCAGATGGCGCAGAAATGAAACGAATGGCAGAAATCCAGAACCAAGGGCTGGGAGGGAGTGGGCCCCCCTCACCAGGGCTTTTCTGTCCATTGAAGGGATTTGAGGGGGATTTGCAAATAGACCTGAAGAAAATATACTTTGATCTTCACAAATCCACCAAGTGGGCCTCCCTAGTGGTGCAAGGGGTTGAGCGCCATACTGTGGGGCTTCCGCAGCCACTGCAGCGTGAGTTCAATCCCCAGCCAGGGAGGGGACCCACAGGGCACAGCAGACATCTCCTGCCTCGCCCGCTGCTCCCCTCAGCAGTGTGTTTCAGTCCATCTGCCTGTTCTGCTCCCCACTCTGTCTCTAGTGAATCCTCTCACACACACCCCACCGTCTCGCACCTCTGCCCTGTACCCCAGCTCTTGTATGCATAAATAAATAAAATCTTTTAAAAAAATCCTCTGCCAAGCTACCATTCCCTAGGCCAGAGTCAGAAAGGAATGTGGAGACACAGTAAGATTACAGGACCTTGCAGCCAGCTCAGGAATGAGCTTCTCACTTCCCAAAACAAGTCACCCTGTGGACAAACCCAAGGTAACTCCCGGCTGGGCCACAACTAGCATTTAGCTCAGCAAACTCTGGAAGGCAGAACTCAATCCAGTGTCCTTTTGCAAACAAGCCCCATCTGCAGACCCAGGCGGGTATAAATAAGACATGATTATGGGATAATTAAAAGGTTCCAAAGCTTGCAGCCACTTCCGTAAAAGTTCTTTTTAAGAAAGCGAGAGTTGGTTGAACACGCAGGCTGCCAATAGATCCCCTGTGAGTCCCTCCCCAGAGGCAGGCTCACCCTCAGCAGGCCCGAGCGGTCTCTGTGTAAGCTGATAGACCCTCTCATGGGCTGAGGTGCCAGTATCCTTGGTGCCCCCTCCAGCAATTTCACAGATTAAATACCATGAGTATGATCGTCTTGTGTCTGATTACTCAGGGGCAGATTCTCCTTCGGTAGGGCATGTATTAAATAAAGCATGATTTAAAGCAAAACCAAAATATATGCTCTCCAGCTTTAATGAGCTTCAAGATATAGAGTTAAGGGACTCCTTGAAAGTAAGTAAAAACCACACACAGATGGTCTATTTGGGGACTTGTAAATCTACATTAAAACAGTTATGAATTTTCAGCAATTAAAAAAGATAAACTAGAGACATTCATGGAAACATGGATGGAGCTAGAAGGGATGATGCTCAGTGAAATAAGTTGAAGGAAAAGAAAAATACCGGATGGTCTCACTCATAGGAAGAATATAGAGGATCAAGGAAAAAATGAAATAATAACAACAATAAAAAAGCCAAAATAAAACAAAAATAGCTACAAAACTCAGACATTCTGCAGGGAAGAGAGAGGGGTTGGGATCAAGGCAGGGATGGGAAGAGCACAAGGGACTGTGGTGACAGTGCATGGTGAGCTGCCGGTGGGACTTCTATGGGGATGACACCCAGAAAAGAGAGCAAACATTGTAAGAAAAAAAATTAACAACAAGAAAGTGAAGACGCTGATACGCAGTTTACTTAATGGGGACTTGGGGGCTATGAAATGTAAAAAATTTAATAAAAATTGACTCGAGTGAGAAAAAGTTATGAATTTTTACAAAATTAAATATGAGATATCACATACGCTTTCTAAAGTTTTAAACCTCCATAATAAATAAAAGAAATGCATCCACTATTATTTTTCTAAAAACAGGTTGTATACTACTTTTGCTTAACAAAATTATTAGGATGACAAGTGTGCTCACAGCTTGGGAAGGCACTCATCAGAGTTCTACTTGAGAGCAAACACGCCCACCTGAGATTGTATTTATTATAAGTATTTATTCCCACCTGCTAGCAACTGAACATACGGAAAGTGGCAAGCAAAGCAGACCTAGTTCCCTCCTGATAAAACTCAGACTTGTACCATAAAGTAAGCAAGTTTTTAATGAAAAGAAGCAACTATGACCATGCATAAAATTAAGTTACAATTGTTTTTTGTATTTCAGTTTACCATGAGTAAGCGGCCCATTATTCTTTCTGCTTTGAAAACAATGAGAAAGACTTTCAGAATTGTTTTTAACAACCCCTTGTTGAGCTGCAAGGAAATGCCACCAGGTCGTGATGAAGCAGGCCTTGTAGGAGGGCAGAGACCTATTCCCAGGAAGCATTTGTATTCTTAGGGACTCAGATGCCACGATTTACTCTAAGGCGCACTCGTATTAAACTTGAGACTGAAAGAATTCCTCAATCAAGTTTCCTATGAAGAGTTGAACATTTTCTAAATTTAGTCATCGAAGGTTTCTTAATATTTTACTAGAAATGTTCTAAAGGGACTGCTGGTTAACTATGATACCAACGTTGATTGTTAATATACTGTTCGAAGTGCAAGGACATTAAAAAAAATTATGAAGCATTAACACTATTCCAAGGGAGAAAAAAAAAAGGCCCAGAAGGGGCTGTGAGATAAAAAATACAGCCGCTACTAGGGAGACCAATGAGGAACCCAGTGTGACCCTCTAAAGGTCAGGAAGGTCTTGGAAGGTGAACTCAAGCCACTTAAAGGGGGAACAGAAGCCAGTCCTGTTGGGGAGGAGAGGAGAGCTTTCCAGGAAGAAGGAATCTATAAAGGTCCCGAAGGTGCAAACTTGGTGTGACTGGGGAACCAGAAGCCATGAAAGCTAGAACTCCAGGAGTGAGGGGGTTGGGGGAAGGTGTTAAAGTCAGGAAAGACTTTGAAGACTTTATTAGTGAATGCAGATTTCAGTTTAATATAGGTCTAATAGAAAGTTCTTGAAGAACTTTAAAGAGCAAGATGAAGATTAAAAATAAAAGATATTTGGGGCCTCCGTGGTGGCACAATGGGTTAAGCACAGCACTATTAAGCAAACTGCGGCCACTGCAGCATGAGTTCAACCCTTGCCGCCAGCCAGGGAGGGGACCCACATGGTGCAGCAGACCTCTCCTGCCTCACCTGCTGCTCCCTTCAGCAGTGTGTTTCAGTCGATCTACCTGTTCTGCTTCCCACTCCGTCTCTGGTGACTCCTCTTACTTCTGCAACTCTGGCCTGTACTCTAGTTCTTGTATGCATAAATAAATAAATCTTTAAAAAAATCCTTTAAAAAAACAAAAAACTAAGATACATTCAAAAGTACTCAACTACTGTGTCAAAGTGGGTACGAGTGTTTCAGTAGTGAGGATACTGAGAAAGTAAGTAGCAATGTTCTGGTTGAGAAATGACTGAGGCCCAGAGAAGGATGCTGACTGACAGTAAAGATGGGACGTGTTGGGTGTGCCATATAGTCTGGAGATAGAACATATAGGACTTGATAATAAAATAAATGTCAAGCCTTAAGGGAGAACAGAATCAGGAGTGACTCCTAGCTGCCATCTTTAGAAATCAAGTTGATGTTGATGCCATTTGCTGAGATAGGAAAGATACTCTTTTGCAGAGAAGGCCAAGAATTCATCTTTCTACAAATCAGATAGTTATGTAAACAAGTGACAAGTCAATAAAATTTAATAAGATAAAAATAACTCAGCTTTGTACAGCTTAAGGTTAAATGCTGTTAAGATTCCATGTGTTCAAGTCAACCAGGAATTCACAAATAATTCAATAGCTTAGAGGAGGAGTGAAGGCTGGGTCATCTCTGATACGTAAATGGTATTTACAATTGGGGTGTGGATAAAATCTATGAATGATAGAATGTACAAAACAAAGAGAATAGAGCTCAATTCTAAGTTCTTTTGCACCAACATTTAGAGAGACTCAAGAGAAAAAAATTCAGAATCCCAATAAGAAGACTTATTTTAGGGAAGGAATGGATAACCACTGAACGCGGTGCATTGGAAGACACATGGAACTCATTAGCACTATTGACAAGAGCAGTCTCTTTGAATTACTGAGAGCAGTTCATATTCAAGTGAACTGAAGAATAAATGGGACAAATGGAAGTTGAGAACCATTTAGGCTGCTTCATTGAGAAATCTCATTCTGCTATGAAGAGTAGGGAAAGAAGGTAGCTCAAGGGAGTTACGGAATCAAGGAGGAATTTTGTTTTAAATATGAAAGATGGCAGGGCATGTTGACTTGTCAGTGGGATTGATATAATACATGAAAGAATCTGGCAATGCAGAAGAGAGAAGCAAAGAAGGGATGGCATTGGGAAGCTGACAGATGATGGGCTTTAGAGCATATATTCAAAAGGATTATGCTCAGTGAAATAAGTCAGAAGGCAAAAGAAAAACATCAGATGGTTTCACTTCTAGGAGGAATATAAGGGTACCAAATAAGGGACCAAGGAAATTAATAATAACAATTAAAAAAAACACAACAAAAAGAAAAGGACAAAACAGAAACACTTTGTGGGGAGGGAGTAGGGAATGGGTTGAGGGCAGAATGAGCACAAGGGACTGAGGTGATGTTGCACTGGTGAAATGATGGTGGGAACTCCATGGGAGCCACAATTGATGTCAAATATATATAAATAAAGAAAAAAAGGGGGGGGGAAGATAAACTAGAGCCATTAAAAAAAAATGAAACTATTTGAGATTTTTCCAGAATCAGTAAAAGACACAAAAGAAAAGCTCAGAATCTCAAAGAAGATAGATAAAAAATAATCTATGTTATTTAGGTTATAATAAAACTGCAAAATATCAGAAGATAAGCAAAACCCTAAAAACTAGGTTGCCTGCAAAAGAACAATTAGGGTAAAAACAGACTTCAGCGGAAAGAAGCTAGTTCATGATGGATAATTTCGTCAAAATTCTAAGAGAAAATTACTGCCAACCTGACTTCTATCCCCAGCTAAAAAACATTCAAGAGCAAGAATGGAATAAAGATACTTCTAGACCAATGGAAAGAGTTTCCACTTACAGATCCTCACTCAAAGAAATAGGAAGGGATATTGTACTTTTGCAGGAAGCAAAATGAACCCAGTGGGAAAGAACAGGATTCAAGAAACTCTGGTAAGCAAGAAACAAGAGTCAATCTAATCAAACCCTGCACTTAAGTAACAATCGCAACAAGATGACTAATTTCATGGAACTCAAAGGCAGGGTGAAAAATGACATGGAAGATTAGAGAGGCTTAACAGAATCAAAGCATTCTAAGGTATTTGTAATTTGGGGGATGTAAATAAAGTTACTAATTAAATGAAGAAAATTTTAAGCCAATTATGCATGTATTATTGTAGAATTTTCAGTGTACACAAAGTGGAATGGAATTCATAAACTTAAAAAAGGTATAAGAGAAAGACTTGATCAAGTCAAATAAAAAGTAGAAAAGGAGAAAAAACAATAAAAGCCCACAGTAAAGAGAGAGAACAAGAATAAAAATTCTTATGTATTTCTTATTATAATAAAAACATGATTGGCTCATCAAAGAAAAGTCAGAAGTTTTCAGATACTTTAAAAACTTTTGCAAGAAACTAATTCAAAGCATAATGTGAGAGAAATTGTTCAAATTAAAGGTACGAGAAAAAGAGCCAGTAAATGCTAGCCATGCAAAATAGATATACTGATATAAAATGTCTTTATTAGTAGTAGTAATGATAGGCATTATATAATAATTAGACATTTAATTTTACCATAAAGATATAAGAATCCTGAGCTTAATATGTACATGATAACAGTCTTAAAAATATAAAGCAAAAATAAGAGTTACTAGGAGAAATGAACAAATCTATAATAACAAAGATTTTAATATCTATTCACAGGAAGTAATAGATCAAATATATATTTTATAATATTTATTTAAAATGCTGAACATAAAAGAGATCTCAGTCCAAGAAATTTAAAGAGCACAAACTCTTAAAAAACCCACATGGAACATTTACACAATCTGACCACAAATTAAACTTCAACATATATAAAGGAATCAATACTATAGAGACCATATTCTGACTACGAGCAATAACATTAAAACCCCCAGAGTGTGTGGAAGTTTAAAACTATGTTTTAAATACAGCAAAGAACAAATTGTTGAAGATTTTTTTTAGAAATATGAAACATTTAGAAAGGAAAGAAAAAAAAAAACCTCTCATTGTGGGACACAGAAATTCATATATTAGAAAATGAAGCTGAAAACGAATGAGCTAAGGATACTATTTAGGAAGAAACAAAATGGAATAAAAGAAAAATATTAACAATTACAGCACAATATAATAAGATAGAAAGAAAAGAGAAAAAAGGATTAAAAAATGAAAGGCACTTTAAAAAATCAAAAAAGATTGCTTGATAAAGAAGGCACAAACAGAAGAATGGACATTGATACAGATAAAATAATATAATATAGATGAATACATATAAGTTATACAGAGTACATACCCCAAATGAAAAATGAATAGTAACAATTAACTTTGCAATCTATAACTACCAAATGAAAAACTACATGGAAGCGATAATTTTCTTAAAGAATATAAATGATCAAAAATGAATCCAAATAGTATAGAAAACCTAAATTTAATTATAGTTGTTAAGTAGAGCCTACGCTAAAACATCTACCCTCAAATTATTGATAACGAGTGATTTTATTAAGTTTCATCAAATCTCAAAGAAACAAATGATGTCTAGCCAATGTAAACTATCCCAGAGTGGGGGACAAAAAAGAAAAACTCATAATTTGCTTTATGAAGCAAATATAATCTTGATCAAAAACAATACAAACAAGAACAGTACATAGAAATAAAATTATAGGTTAACTTCAATTAGGAACATAAATATAAAAATCCTTAGAAAAATTCTTCTAAATGTAACATTATATTTTAAAAATGTCGTGACCAAGGAGGGTTTATTTCAGAGATCTGAAGTAGGTAACATATTACTGGAATGCACCACCATAACAAAACAAAGGCAGAAAACCACATAAACGTTTCAAAAATTGGAATACCAGGAATCAAAATTCAACATTCATTAATATTAATACCACATAGCATACAAGCAGTAGAGGGAACCCTCCTAAAAATAGTCAGTTAAAGGTATCTAGAAATATATATGTTAAACATCGTCTTTAAAGATGCAGCATTAATATAATTTCCTCTGAAGTCAGCATACTGATGAGACTGTCTGCTACCCATGCTGCTTTTGAGAACTGAGAGTAGCTGCAGTGTTTACTACACATTGATGAAACAGAAACTGACCTTCTGAATTGTTCAGGAAACACAGGATCTACTGATCATAGATTTTCTAAAATTTCACTTCTTTGGTCAGTATCTTAAAATGTAAATATGCACATCAAAATTACATGTGATTAAGACCCTTGCCCATATTTACCAATATCCTTTCCCATCAATATATCCCCAATGGGGGCCTCACTGGTGGCTCAAGAGGTTAAGCAATCCACTATGAAGCATTCATAGCCACCGCAGTGCGAGTTTGATCCCTGGCCAGGGAGGGAACCCACATGGTGCAGCATGCCTCACCTGCCTCACCTGCTGCTCCCTTCAGCAGTGTGTTTCAGTCGATCTACCTGTTCTGCTTCCCACTCTGTGTCTGGTGACTCACCCCCACACCTCTAGCCTGTACCCCAGCTCTTGTATGCATAAATTTTAAGTCTTTAAAAAATATATATATATCTCCCCTACTGTTCTAAATCTCATTTCTTCAGCCTAACAAATGCAGGCAGGTATTTGTGACTAGCAAATAGTTCTGAGTGTCCCCACAAATACACATTCCCACAGAAATAAAGAAAAATGGGGACAGACGGGAAGATAAAGTTAGCTAAACATTATTTTAGGCCCACTGCCTAATTTCCTCTTTGTGATGGGCCACTGTTTATTTTCAGGACTGATAAATTCGATTTTCTTTTGAGTGTGCAAAGACAATCTCCAGATAGTAGGTTATACGTAAATGCCCAGGGCACCCTCTTTTATTTGGGGGTGAGTTGTTCTACTTTCCCAGTGTCATACCCCATCTCTTGAAAAGTCACTGATCAGCTTTTCTCATTCTCTGAAGTTTATTGATTTTCAAGAGTATCTTTTCAGAAAAGCAACATTTTAAAATCTTTAGGGCAGTAACTAAAATACCCTAGACAGGAAGAAAATACCCCAGACAGGAAAAATGTCTGTCCAAGACTATTATACTGGGCCTGGTCTGCCTGGAATTCAAAAACCACACCAAAAATCAAAAGATGATATTACAGGAGATAAGGTATGTTTGACAAATAGCCCAGAAATGGCCCCTTCATAAAAACAAGAGCAGGAGACTTGTCCAGAAAAATCTCAAGCGTTTAGTGACTATCCCCTGTCTTGGCTGCTTCTAAATGAGCAGGATGTTATTTGTCTCACATCTGCTGAATCTGGAAGGCGGTATTCCCTGGTGTTTTTATAACAAGTATGTTTTGTGGGGTCAATGTAGACACCGCCCAAGTGTATAATCAGCTCATCCGGGTTCTAGACCGTAAGGAACAGTAAGTGCTATTTATATGATGTGCTGCAACTGAGGGATTTTGCTTTTTCTATCAGGAATTTCTTTTGGGTTTCTCAACCTTGGCACTATTAGCCTTTTGAGCTGGATAAGTCTTTGTGCATTGTGGGATGTTTAACAGCATCCCTGGCCTCATTAGATCCAGTAGCACTCTCCTCTCCAGCTGGACCAGACACAGATGTCTCCGAAAGTTGTTACATGTCCCAACGAGGGTGGCGGGAGCCCCGGGGCACACAATCTGCTGGCCTAGACTAAAATGGCATCACCTTAGTTTGTTATCATGTACATTAAAAATGGGAACTTAAGGGCCTCACTGGTGGTGTAGCGGGTTGAGCTCCACACTATGAAGCATTCATGGCACAGCAGCGTGAGTTTGATCCCCAGCCAGGGAGGGGACCCACACAGCACTGCAGACCTCTCCTGCCTCTCCCGCTGCTCCCTTCAGCAGTGTATTTCAGTCGATCTGCCTGTTCTGCTTCCCGCTCTGTCCCTGGTGACTCCTCTCGCCACCCCCCGTACTTCTGGCCTGTACCCCAGCTCTTGTATGTATAAATAAATAAATCTTTAAAAAAAATGGCAACTTAATTCTTTTGCTTTGATTGGAAAAGAACTTTCTGGGTCAAAGGTAGCTCCTTTAGGTGTACAGAAGAAGGGGCTGGAGGTGGCAAAAATTACTTCTAGCTACAACTCGCTGGGCCGTAAGGGGGTCGTGGAATCCAGCTGCTGCCCAGAGTCAACTCCAGGGCTAGCGGGTGGCCAGCTTGTCCATGGCACACAGTCAGCAGCAAGGTGGAAGGCTTGGTCTCCTGACTGCAGAGAAGGGCTTTGCCTACAGTCTACTGCATTTCCCATAATCTTATGACATTGAAATTGTGTGAGCAATTAGGTTAAACTTTGGACTTTTCCTTCTTGCAGGATCAGATGAAATACTGACCTTGAAGTGAACCTTTTCAGATGGAATTAACAACAGCCCAGGGCATCACTCAGTCTGGACACAACAGGGTTTCCCTGAGAGGCTTTTAGGCAGATGTTTAAGGAGAGCCAGGCTTCAGCTCCGGACCTGCTCACTCTGTTTGGGCTCTTCAGCAGCTGTACATTTCCAACAGGATTTTTTTTTAACTTAAGGAGCGGGTTTATTCGGGAAAGGGGCAACAGAGTAAAGGACACTTGCATAGACACAAGCGGCAGGAAGAGCTGCCCCAGAAGGGACAGGTTTGCTGAGAGAGGCCCGCATGGTCGCAGGAGGGCGGCCTTGAGGAGAGCTGCTTCCACTGAGGGAGGTCAGTGAAGAGAAGCCCCGGCATGGTACAGGCCACAGGCAGGCAAGAAGGCTGCTGCCCTGCAGGGGAGAGAGTTGGTAGAGAGAAGCACCTGCAGAGCCACAGGTGGGCAGAAGGACAGCTGCTTCCAACAGGATTTTTTTAAACATTCACTTATGCATAGAAGAACTGGGGTACAGGCCAGAGATGTGGGGGTGAGAAATTCACCAGAGACAGAGTGGGGAGCAGAGCAGGCAGATGGACTGAAACACACTGCTGAGGGGAACAGAGGGGAAACAGGAGAGGTCTGCTGCACCCTGTGGGTCCCTCCCTGGCTGGGGATTGAACTTGTGCTGCAGTGGCTGCAGATAGCTTCAAAGTGCTGAGACTTAACCCCTGCGCCACCAGGGAGGCCCCCGCAATTTTTGACCTCTAAAACACCAGTTTCCACATTGCTTTTTGAGACCTCTCCTGTCTCCCCGCTGCTCCCCTCAGCAGTGTACTTCATTCTCTCTGCCTGCTCTGCTCCCCACTCTGTCTCTGGTGAATCCTCTCACCAGAGAGGATTCTGGGCCACCAGGGAGGCCCCCGCAATTTTTGACCTCTAAAACACCAGTTTCCACATTGCTTTTTGAGACCCTGAGGATTGCATGGAGTGACATATTCTCGAACTAGCTCCCATGCCCCCAGGTTTATGAGGCCATCAGCATCAACATTCTTTTGACACTTTTCTGTTCAAAAAACGCCAGGGGCTCCCATTTCTCAGCCTTGGCACTGCTGACAGTGACCAATTGCTCTGTGGCGGGCCTGTCCTTTGCTGGTGGATGGCAGCAGCGGCCCCGGCCTCCACTTGGGGTCCCCTGGCATCCTCCAGTCACGAGAATCAAAAATGTCTCCAGACAACGTGAACTTCCGCCAGGAAGCAGAACCACTCTAGTAGAGAACCAGCCCGTGGCGGGAGAGTTGACAATATTATGTCCCCACTGTGTGTCTAGCACCTGGCAGTGCCTGGCACGTAGTCGGCCCTCAGCCCATATTTGCTGCATAAAGGAATGAATGTCTAATAGTTCCCTCATTGGTTAGAACTTTGAAAAATGCCCAACTAATATGTACAGTCATCACTGGTGCTTTGTCCCCCTCTCCATGAAACATAAAAGGCGTATTTCTCTGGATTTCAAAGGCCAGAATCAGCCATTTAGTCCTAGAATAGTCCCTTTGAATTGTGTGTTCTTTGGAATAAAATAAGTTCAATATAAATTAATAACAGTGAAGCACTTGATATAGGGGTAGATGATTTACATTTGTCAAACTGCCAGGCAGGCCCCCTGCCCCTGGAGGCTTTGTTGTGAATGCCTGTTCTCTTTTCACAGGGCTCTGCTGTTTTTTTCTTTTTTTTTAAAGGTTTATTTATTTATGCATACAAGAACTGGGGTACAGGCCAGAGTCGCGAGAGGTGAGAGGATTCACCAGAGACAGAGTGGGGAGCAGAGCAGGCAGAGAGAATGAAGTACACTGCTGAGGGGAGCAGCGGGGAGACAGGAGAGGTCTGCTGCACCCCCCCTCCCTGGCTGGGGATTGAACTCGTGCTGCAGTGGCTGTGGTGCAGTGCTGCTTCATAGTGTTCAACCTCTTGCACCACCAGGGAGGCCCGTCTGCTGGTTTTTAAAGGATCACAGTGATTGCGTCCCAGTAGTTACACAAGAACATGCTAAGGAGATAAAATACCAGTCAGATGCTGGAGGCAGAGAAGGCATCGCCCGTGTGCAATGGTCAGAGACCAACCAACCACATTTACTTTCAATTTTGCTGAGGGCTTTTCCTGGCAGCAAGATGGCACCGAAGCTGCAAGCACACCTTACAGCAGCCGGACCAGAAGAGAAAAGGCTCTTACTTACACGCAGACAGATTGTAACAGGGTGGTCCCAGGAAAAGGGGAAGTTCCCAAAATCCTGGTTCCACCCTAAGTGGGTGGAGCTGAGGATAAGAAGATTTCTGCAGAGAAGAGAGAAGAGAAGAAGGGAAGATGGAGAACAGCAGGAGACCTGGAGGAGGCACGTGGAGCAGAGGGACATGTGAAGAGACTGCGCTTGCTTCTTGGTCTTGGACTGGCTGGAACAGTGTGGGTGAGAGACCCGTGGGGAGGTTACAATGGCAGCTTTCATCTTGGTTTTGATTTTGCTCTTTTCCTCCCAGATTTGTCTGACTCTTTCTGACCCTTTTCTATGAGTCTCTACTGAAAGGTCCTTTAGATGTGTGGCAGGTTTTTGGACCTTGCTTTGGGCCATCCTATTTGGCTGGACTTTTACCCTCAAGGAGATGGGTAACTTTGGATGCTTAACTTAGTAACTATATTCTTTGTTCTTTCTTTATTGTACCCTAGTTGTATTAANNNTCCTTTCCATTAAAGGTTTTGTATGTTTGTCTTAATGTGGCGGATGGCAGAACCCATTCAGAGAGGGCAGGCTTGGGGGTTCTGGGTGCTCCTCTCCCTGCCCTGTAACAAGATGACAACACGAACCCGTACTTCGGTTTGCAGAACTTACTATCGGTGATAGTATCTGGCCTCTGAGAAACTTCATGATTTACTTCAGACAGAACTCAGTGGAGAGAAACTGGCCTTTGATGTGAGAATTCAAGGGGAATTCTTTAAAACCAGAAGAGATGAATGAGTGCAGGTGTCTCCAGCCGATCCTAGGGGCTCCCCATTGTCACATGCAGCTGGGCACTGTTCAGCCCCCAGCCATCCTGCCAGCCACAGGCGTGTGTGGCCTGAGTTACCCAAGAAGGGCAGGCACTTCGGCCCTAGTCAGCTTTTCTCTGGAAATCTGGAATTGGGACTTTGTGGCTGGTTTTGTAACATATAAACCAGGAAGTCATCGTTAGCCATAATCTGCAGACCATATGGCCCAGGATGGGAGAGAACAATGAAGCTGATGCCCAGAGAACAGAGGGCAATAAAGTGGCAGGGAGAAGGGGGGGAGGGGAAAAGTAGGGAGGGATGGTGGAGGGGAGGAAGAGTAGGGGACGCGGCCTAGGGGAGGTGTCCCTGCAGTTTCCTCTTCTGCCCGTGTTCTGAGCAGTCCCTGGGGCTCTGGAGTCCTCCTGTCTAACACCCTCCCATGCACTCAAGACACTTGCTAAGGAGTCTGCTACTTGAAGGTAGAGTTTCTAGTAATTGCCATACTGGAACTAGGCTACAGTAGGAGCTGATCAGAAAGACTTTCATTAGGAACCGTATTTTCTCCACAGTGCCCAGTATCTCCAAACCTATTTATTCCAGCCTCGCTCTGAGTCCCTCCTTTTATACACGAGGCAAAGAATTGTGCCTTTTCTTTGTGCTGTTCCTGCCAGATTGGTTTCTGCCAAAACAGCCTTTTCTGTTTATTAAACAGAAGAAACAAAATAAAACCCACAGCCATTTCCGAAGTTGACTGTTCCCTGTGCCAGCGCTCATGTATGCCAGCCGCTGCTGCTGTCCCCGGGTCACACAGTGGGACGAGGTGGGGGAGACAGGGCAATGGGCCACTGCGAGTCTGCTGGAGTGAGAGGCAGGCTAAATATGGGGACGAAAGCTTAATATATTTTTATGAGTCCATGAGGATGATGAGAAGAGGGTTGGTTTGCATGTACGAAGCAAAAAGTCTTGTTCCAAAGCAAATGACAACTGTCCTGATAAGAATGCAAATGTCAGATGATAGGTGCAGTCCCATCCTAACTGCAGATGAGCCACAAACTGGGAGGTGATGGTGTCGCCACATCCTGAACAGGTGTCCCTCTTGGGGGACACTCTCAGCCTCCTGAACTTCTGGTTCTGACCCCTGTGACCTTATGGGGTGTGAAGGTATTTTATTATTTTTTTAAAAAAGATTTATTTGTGCATATAAGAGCTGGGGTACAGGCCAGAAGTGTGGGGGGTGAGAGAATTCACCAGGGACAGAGCGGGGAGCAGAACAGGTAGATCTACTGAAATACACTGCTGAGGGGAGCAGTGGGTGAGGCAAGAGAAGTCTGCTGTGCCATGTGGGTCCCCTCCCTGGCTGGGGATTGAACTCCTGCTGCTCTGCAGCAGATGCTTCACTGTGCGGTGCTCAACCCGCTGCACCACCAAGGAGGTCCCTTGAAGGCATTTTAGAAGGAGCTGGCTACAAAAGCATGTGTGCACATGGTTTACCCCCATGCTTCTGCAGCAGTGCTGTCTATCCAGAGTGGGAGACACAACAGGGAAAGTTGGGCGGCCGTTCATGTTTAGATTGGACCACTTTTGAGAGTCACCACACAGAGAGCTGGGACGCCAGGAGCAAAGTGGTGTGCAGCCTTCCTGCGAGACACCAGGCAGTGCCGCACAGCGGCGTCTCGGGCCGAAGGGGAACACAGGGGCCTGACATACCCTGACACATCTCATCTCCAGCATCCTCTGTGGCTCTGACAAGGGCCCCACTGGAAGGACTCGATCACAAGCAACGTAAAAGTGCAGGAAGACACAAATGAGGGCACACGATGAGTTGGGGAGGGAAACTGACTGAGGGGGACAGGGGACGAGGCACCTGCTTGCTACTTGTGCTTTCAGCCATTGTTATAGATGACATCCTGTGTGGGGCCAGGCCGTGCTCTAACTCTGGGGTTTCGGCAGGACGTAAAGGGACAAAAATTCTTGTAATACCGCACTCGGGTGTGGGGGAGGGTGTCTCCGTCTGGCTAGGGGAAAGCTAGCACAAGAAACTACGCACCTGTCAGCTGTGATCAGTGCTTTGCACAAAGGTGAAGTGGGAAGGGACGGACAGGGGGATGGAAGGGGTGGGCAGGGGCCGAGCAAGGGATGGGAGGAGGATGCAGTGGGGCTGGGAGGAGGATGCAATGGGGCTGGGTGGGGGATTTGGAACGTGGGGTGGATGGGGTAGAGTGGTTAGCTCTGACTTTTAGAACTTTCTGGGCCTCTGATCTTCAGCCATAGACATGAGTGTCCCTGAAGTTCCAGGGCGGAGGGAGAGTTTGGTAGGAGGAGTGAGCGCTGTCCACGCTGGGGCAGAGGGGAGGTCCTAGAGCAGCCATGGACTGAGCGGAGAGAGCACCCAATGGTCGTAGGCACCCAAGTGCTGTCACTCTGCCTATCAGGATGTGAAGTGGGCGCCGCTGGCCCCAGCGTCTCTCCCGCACACCCTGTCACTCCTGCCTCATTTCTGAGCCCACGTTTTCACTCCTGTCTTCGCTCTGCCTAGAGCGAGCTTTTATTTTTTCTGAAATCACATCTAGTTAGTGAAGTGAGGGTAGAAAAGAATGTGGACTGACAATCGCAAGACAAATGGGAGATAAAACGATGAATAATAAGATCGCAATAGTTGCTGACATTAAACAAATGCTTCTAGAGCCAGAGATCACAGGTGGATTCCATACATTCTTTAAACCCTAAACTAGCTCCAGTTTGCAGATGAGGAAACTGAGGCTGGGCTCTATAGCTAAGCCTTTTGCCAAAGATCAAATCGCAGCGTGCCAACCCGGCCACAGCTCCTTCATGCCTACACTGCCTGGGGAAGGAAGGGCAGTTCCTTCCTTCCTGGGGTTTGCTGGCTTGAAGATTTTTAGGGCTCAGCTACAGGTGTTATTTGGGTAGGCCATGGAAGAGAGCTATTCCATGTACAGGAAAAAGCCCCTCAAAGTCAACTGAACAGAGGTGTGCATGTAAAATAACATCAAATAATGTTAAATAACTGGTTTTTCCTCATGGAAGAAAGGAATCTGGGCCTCCTCTACTGGCCCAGTGGGTTAAGCAATGCACTATGAAGCAAACCGCAGCCACTGCAGCGTGAGTTCGATTCCTGCTGCTGGCCAGGGGGGTGCTCCATATGGTACAGCAGACCTCTCCTGCCTCACCCGCCCGCTGCTCCCCTCAGCAGTGTACTTTGTCAACCTGCCTGTTCTGTTCCCACTCTGTCTCTGGTGACTCCTCTCACCTCCTGTGACTCTGGCCTGTAACCCAGTTCTTGCATGTATAAATTTTTTTTAAATTGTTAAAAATAAAGAGAAAGGAATCTGTTAATTTCATCATCACTTCAACAAATACTCTTTGAGCCTCATATGTGCAAGTAATGCCAAAGAATTTAGCATTTAAATTAGCCACAGTTACATCTGTCTGCATATAGCATGTCTGCACTGCAGGACATGAAGGGCCATTTCAGCCGGGATCCAAGAGCTTGTTTGCAGAGCTGCATTTCGGCTTTTCCTAGGAATGCTTTGCTTGGAAAGCAGGGTAATAGGAGCAGTGACTGCAAGAACGGAATCCCCAAACTGTAGTGTTCGGAGCTTCTATTCATTTCCCTTGGTGAAAATCCTGGAAAGAGGAGGTTAAGGCTTTTGTCAGGGGCTGGAGGGGGCCAGTCTTGACTGGGACCAAAAGATCTTTGTTACCCAGTGAGGCATCAATCTGCTGACAGGTCGCAGTCCCTGGTGGGGGCCCCTGCAGGTGAGCGTTCAGATGGGGCTGAGCGAGGCGTATTTGCTGATAAGCATGAAATGGGACCACTGCTTCTTGTTGAACAGTTCTGCATATCACGCCGTCAAATAAAAATATCAATCAAGAAGTTTCTGAATGGGCCTCCCTGGTGGCGCAGCGGGTTAAGCAACGCACTATGAAGCAAACCTCAACCACTGCAGCATGAGTTCGATCCCTGCTGCTGGCCAGAGGGCACCCATATGGCGGAGCAGACCTCTCCTGCCTCACCCGCTGCAGTGTGTTTCAGTCCATCTGCCTGTTCTGCTCCCCGTTCTGTCTCTGGTGAATCCTCTCACCTCCCGCGACTCTGGTCTGTACCCCAGCTCTTGTATGCATAAATAAATAAATCTTTTAAAAAAAAAGTTTCCGAAGACATCGACATAAATAAAATGTGTGAAATCAAGACAAAATTACACTAATTCTAAGCAGCAGGGGCCGTTCGCAAGGGTGACCGTTCTTGTATTTCAGAGCTGTGTTGTTAAATACTCTGTTCTATTTGTTGCACAGGCCTACTTTTAGAATGTTCTTCCAAAGACCATGCAAAGTTTCCACTGAGAATTGGCGAGGGGTGGGAGGGGCAAGCAATGACAGAGGGAACCACTCTGCCCCCAGCACGCATTCCTAAGGGCAGTGGCACGAACGGCACCATTGAATGCCACAGTTGAGTGACGCAACTCCTTAAGGTCTGATAGGTCTCAAAGACATCCGTTCTAAACATGGAAGAGATTCGTGTCTGTCTGGCCGTGTTCTCCTCTCCAACAGCCTGTCTGTTCTCTGTCTCGTCTTCTCTCAATAGCAGTGGGTTAGAAGGAATCATACAGCAGAAATTGACTTCTTTTTTTTTCTTTTTTAAAGATTTATCTATAAATATAAGAACTGGGGTACATGCCAGACGTGTGTGGGGTGGGGGCGAGAGGATTCACCAGAGACAGAACAGGGGGCAGGACAGGCAGATCTAATGAAATATACTGCGGAGGGGAGCAGCGGGTGAGAGAGGAGAGGTCTGCTGTGCCATGGGGGTCCCCTCTCTGGCTAGGGATCGAACTTGTGGCTGGTGATAGCTTGGTAGTACTGAGACTTTAAACCCTGTGCCACCAGTGAGGATCCAGAGATTGCCTTCTTAAGCAAAAATCATAAAAGCTGTTTGTGTTATTCATGATATTTAATATAGATCATGTTAACAATAGCACTACTAATGAAGTAAGATTTCACTATCTCTGTATTAAGAGAGATCTAAGATCAGAAAGACTGAAATTGGGGTTTGGAAGTCTCAATCAGTTAAATGTGCTTGTGTGTTTTCCATAGAAACTCAGACACAGCATATAGAGTGAAGCTATCTATGCAAAGGGCTATCATGGTAGGGCATAATTCCAATTGTATCTTAAACCCCAAGGAATTGAAATTTTCAAGAGAAAGGAAAAGAATTTGCAGGTCCAAGAAGATTTACCCTCCCATCATGAAAGAGCAGCCACAGGATGCAAAGAACCAGGGATTTCTGCCAAAAGTCAGAAAACGCTTTCTTAACTGGAAAAAAAAAGGTAAAGAGAGAAAACAGGAAAAAGTCTAAAGTCTTTTATTGCTCTGATAGACCTCTGGCTCTATCAAGAGCTTCTGAGGGCCCCTATAACTCAGTTCTCTTCACCCTAATGCTAAATGTGGAGGGCTGAATAATTCCAGTCCTCAGTTCAATTATAGCATGCAAATGTCTGGGCCACTGACTTTCTAAAAACAGAAGCAGGGAAAACAGACCAAACTACCAGGAACGCAGTTAATAGACACACGTCTGTCCTTATGGATCGGAAAGCGACAGGATAAAGACCTCCTCGGTCACCTGTGACAAAGGGACAGCCGATTCCCAACAGTCACGTGGGTGTTGACCCTGGAGGAAAAGTCTTTTAGATGTTCCTTGAAACCACAGATTGGCTACCTAGTCCCTTTTCATGCTGGCTATCTTTAAGAATAGAAGCTACTGGTTTTGGATTACTGAGAACTTTCTAGATTCATTCTTGTCTATGGAAGAGAATAATTAATTCATAACTTTTAATTTAACCAATGTAGTAACTGTCCCCCCAATAACTAATTTGCCTTTCTCTGAGTGAATCCTGCCTGAATAAAATAGTGAAAGAAAAATAAAATAAACAGCATGTAGTCAAATTGATAAGCGAATGAATATTACAGTAATACACACTGTGGATATATTTTAAGGTCTTATGTAGTATTCATTTTCTACTTATCCATGGTTAGCCAAAAACTCCAGTGTGTAATTCTCTTCTAAGCATATCAAGCACTAAGAATGCTTTGGTTCAGATTTGTCAAATGAACAGTAAAACAATTTAAATGAATTTAAAACATGCATTTGCTGTCCTCTTTTATTCCTCCTGGAATCTTCATCCCCACCCTCTCCAGGTCCCCAATTATCATCCATTTCCTGGGGTGCCCAGTGACTCCTGCACTGGACAGCCTCTCACCCAACTGGGTACCAGAATCTCCTCCCAGTCCTTCTTCGGACACCGGAGGGCAAAGGTGTTCTGTCCTGACCGAGGCCATTTCCGGACTGAAGATGGCAATATTTGCTGGTTACAACTGCACACAGGAAAATCCCCTTTGCTCCCACGGACTTTCTATTCTTCTGTTTGGCCTTGTGAACAGGATCAGTCCGCTATGCTCCCTGCACCCCACACAGCAACAAAAGCTACTGCCTGGTGTCTCCTGTCATCGTTTGCTTTCACAGCTGTCCACATGCAAACCCCAGAAGCTCGCCTCACTGGAAACAAAAGCCAGAATACAGCATGTGAACTAGGCAACTGTTTTCACCGGCTCAGAGATGGCGATAGTCTTCACTGCTTTGCTGAGTGGAAAATTACTGCTCAGGATTTGCCAGAAGGTCTCTAAATGTCGCAGACCGGACATGCTCTGGTTTTATTTATTTATTTTTTCATTGACCAGGGGAATACGAAGAAGCAATGGAGCCCATTGTCCAGAACCGAGTTAACAGACACATCAGGCTGTTTCTAGGCACCGGCCTCAAGCAGACTGCTTTTGGAGGTCTCCAGCTTCACCTGGTACAAAGCGAGCAGCCCCACCTGGGGAGCCAAGGGATGCGCTGTCTCATGGCTTTATGGAGATCAGACCGAAACACACCCTCTCCACCTGCCCTTTACCACAGAAGGAACGCAGGAGCTCGCTTACCTTGAAGTTGTGCGTCTTCTCGTAGTTGAAGTGGTTGTCGTGTGTGAGGGCGGCCCTGTGGACCAGGGAGGAGATCTGCGGATAGGCAAAGAGTTTGAGAGGAGGCCAAAGGAAGGCGCCTTTCAGTCCCACCTTCACCCCCAAGGCCACCGCCAGCAGCTCCTGGCGCTTCCTGCCTTGCTTAGCCTTGCGAACCACAGCACAGTTTTTCTCATTTTCTAGCCACAGTTCCCGGGAGAACATGGTGCCCGACCCTCAGATCTATTTTCCCTTGCGGAGCCTTGTCAGTTCAGCACGCCGTCAGGGTTTTCAAACCGCGGCTAATGTTAGACAGCAGATTTGAGGCAGCTGCGTCCTGTCTGCCAAGGCCTGGGGCATGTGACCTGGAAGAGCTGGTTGGGGTGATGGAGGGGGCTCTGGGTTTGAATAAGGATGAGTCTGTTTTGTGCTATGTCTTAAGGCCGACGTGTGCCCAGAACAATAGCACACATTCATGGGCACAACCACCCACAGAAGCCGTGGCCAGTCAGCCATGCAGGGACCGATGGAGGTAGGGAGGGCTGATGGCTTTATTCCTCCTGCCATAGCACATTGCAAAGGAGCGACCTCACCTGCACTGGCACCACACAGACGTAGACACACATACACACCAACAGCTCCGCCATTCAAAGCCTGAGGCCGAATCCCATTATTCTGGAACTCTAATCTCATCCTGCGCTTAACTGCAGCAGATTAAACCTTTAAATCCGGATGATTGCTTAATCTTACAGGGATAAAGCCTGCATCTCTCTCTCTCTTTAAAAATCTGTCCTACTACTGGATCTCACTCTTGTGCATGCATTAAATTACAGCAGTCTGGGCTGAAAGGGGCATGGAGGAAGAGCATAGCATTTTAGCTCTGAGTTCTATGAAATTTGAAATAAGAGGCAGGTTGTTTTCCTCCAGGTTAACTCGTTTCTCGTGTCTCCCCCAAACACAAACAAACCCCGTATGCACAGGTAATATCCCATAACTAAGACCATAGCTTTAGTGGTTTACCTTTTCAAAGCTGCACCTTTAATATTCTAATGTTAGTGTCCAACCTTGCCCTTAAGGCCATCATCTGGGGCCAGTCTCCCCATGAAAAGTGAGGTAATCACCCTGTCTTGGGAGTTGATAAAACTTAATGCAGAGAATGCCAGGCAGGAAAATCAATGTTTTGGGAACTGAAAGCAAGAACACAGATGACTTGATCATTACGAAGATGATGGTGCAAAAGTCTAATCCTGTCCTCTTCTGCGACAGGGTCCTATATTCCTGCCCCTCCAGAAATGCCATGGAGAGAAACAAAAGACCAGTCTTGTCTCGGTGTGATTCTTTATTTCTAACAAGCCCTGTCATACGACTTGGTTCAGAAGTGCACCCTCGCAGCTCACCCTCCTGTCACATCCAGTAATAATAGCAGCCACATGTTATATTTAGTTAATGAACGCGCACCATAACTTATTCTGTGGGCTGGTAATCGTCAGTATGAACTGCACTTAATCTTCAGCTCATGAGTATGAGGCGCAAAGCTCTTATCCTACATTTTTGGATGAAGAGTTTGAGGCACCACAGTGAAATAATTTGCCCAAAAACTTGTAGATGGTTTAAGTAAGAGCAGCAGGAGTAGATCCCAAATCACAGGTGTTCAGCACCTCTGCTTCCAGACGCCAAGTCCCGAGACCAGGAAAGCTGTGCAGTGTCACACCCTCCGTGTGTCCTGCACTGATGCTTGGTCTGTGACACTGGTGCCACCTGCCCACTCCTTCCTGTTCAGCCAGGACCCTTTATAGCTCTCCAGCACACCTTCCAGACAACAGTCTTCGTCTGGCCGCTGGTCCACCTCTGCTAAAAACGTCAACGATTCTCTACTGCTTAGACACATTCTGGCATGGAGGTATTTATGAGCTCATCCTAATCTATCCAGCTGATCTACTTGACTCCACGACCCTGCACAGATCCCATAAACCTGTTCTGTGTCCTTTAACACACTCCAGCCTCATTTCAACATATCTACATTTTTACTTATGTTTGTATTCGAAACTGAAGTTCCACCTTCTCAAAAAGATTTCTTCAAACTCCCCACGGGAGCACGCACTGTCCTCTGAAATCCCACATCACTTTGCCCATTTTTTTTTTTAAATTACATTTAACACGTCCTATCTTGTATTGGAGTGATTTATGATAGGCCTTCTATTCCTGCAAGCCGAGAGTGCACTGGGCATGTTCTTTGCCTGTTTTCCTTACTATAGTGTCTGTCTGATAAGACTCGTCCTAGTAGGTGCTGAATACATTTAAGTTATCAGGGAGTCATAGTTGTGGAGGAAGATGTGCAGAGATGGCTGCCTGGGGTGGGGGGTAACCCCATCTTATGATCATCCATCACATTGCTTTAGCTTCCAAGGACCTGACCCTCTAAGGGGTCTTCCCCTCTTAAGGGCCCTCCCTACCAGAATCCTTCTCATTTCCCGATCCTAAAGGACAAGAGCCATGCACAAGGGTGTAGTGAAAGTTTGCTGTACCTTTGAGAGGCTTCTAATCATTAGGCTAAAGGCAAAAAGACAGCGTGGAGGAATAAGGGTTCCATCCCATACCTTTACTGGCAGCAAATCAACAGAGCCCTTCTGCTGGCGAGCCCTTGTGTATATAAATGGACTCTGTGATCTGAATTCAGCCGATTATACAGATATAAGGTTTTAGAATAGACCACACTAACTCCTTCAATGAAAAGTGGGTAAAGGGCATCCACTTTTCCTTTTGATATATGAGTGATTGAATGAATACAAGGAGATTGAATATTTTCTCTCGTGTCTGTGCCTTTACTTGTAACAAGCAATTTTTGTTTCTCTTTGTGACAATGATTCCTTTTTGATATATTGATTCAGTAGAATTTACCCAAACACAAGACACATTCAGATGTGCACAGCAACCACACACTGTTCACTTAAGTTGCATCTTTGCAGGGAACCAGCAGTGTTGGCATTTGAATGGGCATTATTGTGGGCAGTGAGGGTGACCCCAGATCACTCTCTTATTGAAAGAAAAAAGGTTACAACAATCTCTTGGTTAAAAACTTCGCTCTTAAACAACCTGCCCCATCCAGAGCGCTTCTTTGTTCAAAACCCTCCAGGCCCATGTCTCTTTCTTTTATATTCCCCACAATGTCTAGTACATGTCCTCTATACACCATGGACATTTAATACTTCGGCAAAACAAAATTTCCATCTGACCTATTTTTATCTACACATTCATTAGATGAAGTGCCATTTCTCTATGTGCTCATTTAAATCAGGTACTTTGGAACTGCTGGCATTTGAGCCAGATAATTATTTGTTGTTAGAAGCCGTCTTTTATTGTATAGAATGTTTTAGAAGCATCATTGCTTCTACTCACTACATGCCAATAGAATTCCCTAACTGTGATAATCAAAAGTCTTTCCAGATGTTGCTAGGTATCTCCTAGTAGGTAAAATTGCTTTCAGTCAAGCCCCTGTCAGATTAATAACAGATATTTACAGCATGCTTACTATGTACCAGCTATACAAGGTCCTCTGCTGCTATTAACTCATTTAAGATCTATAATGGGTTCCATGTAGTAGTTACAAAGCTTCCCATTTTATCAATGAGGAAATGGGAACTAAAATGACCTGTCCAACAAAAACATTAATTCAAAAGGACACCTGCACACCTATGTTTATTGCAGCACTACTTACATAAGCTAAGACTTGGAAACAACCCAAACGTCTGAAAGTAGATGAATGGATCAAGGAGATGTGGTATATAAACACAATAGAATACCATTCATCAATCAAAAAAGATAAAGTAATGCCATTCACAGTAGCGTGGATGGAGCTAGAGGGGATGATGCTCAGTGAAATAAGTCAGAAGGCAAGAGAAAACTATCAGATGGTTTTACTTAGAGCAGGAATATAATGGAACCAAATAAGGGATCAGGGAAAAGAATAATAACAATTAAAAAAACAAAACCACAACAAAAAGCAAAAATAAACAGACAACTATAAATCAGAGACATTTTACGGGGCAGGGGAGAGGGAGAGAGATCAAGTTGAGGGTGGGAAGAGCACAAAGGACTAAGGTGATGGTGCGTGGGTGAATTAGTGGTGGAGATTCCACAGGGACTACACCTGATGCTATTAAAACAAAGAAATTAAAAGAAAATAATAAATTTTAAGAAGACATATAAAAGAGATAAGCAGAGTTAAGAAGATGGGAGAAAGAGTGAGAACCTGTGAATGAGTTTACAATGTTGTTTAAGTTACTGGGTCCAGCTACACTTGATACCCACTCTATTCAGCTACATGAATAACTGTCCCTCCGCTCTTAAGCATTTTCTATTTCAATCACCTACAGAATAAATCATTGAGAATAAAAAGAAAAAAGACTTGTCCAAGATCACATAGTTGGGAAGTGGTAGAACTGCTATTAGAACCCAGGCACAATTAGTCTATGCCTTTCTTTCTTTCTCAAAAATCAGTTTCTTTGTTTTATTACTAAGGAAAATATACAAACAACATAAAATTTACCATTTAAACTATTTTAAAGTGTGCAGTTCCGTAATTGTTACTTAGTACATTCACAGTGTTCTGCAGCCACTACTGCTATATAGTTCCAGAACATGTCCATCCCCCTAAATAAAACCTCATACCCATTAAGGTATTGCTCACCATTCCCTCTCCTTGGAATAACCAATTGACTTTTTGTCTTTTTATTTTATGTTTTTTTTTAAACATAAATAGAATCATACAATATATGATGTCTTCTATCTGGTTTCTTTCACTTAGGATCTTTCCATGGTTTAACCCATGCTATAGCATATATCAGTATTTGATTCCTTTTTATTACTGTATAATATTCCGTTGTATGGTTATACCACATTTTGTTTATCCCTTTATCAGTTGACATAGCTGGATTGTTTTCACCTTCTGGCTAATATGAATATTGCTTCTAGGAAAATTCTTGAACAAGTTTTTTTGAACACCTGTTTTCAGTTCTTTTGGGTGTACACTAAATATATGTTTTTAACCGCCCTCTAAACTGCCTCTCATTCAGATACTGTTCATGGATAAAAATACCCAGGAGATGAATGCTGGGATGACTCTCTTTTCCCTTGTTAACCTGTTAACAGCTCTGGTGTTCCCTTGTCTGGTTTTTAAATAGGAAACTTCTGTTCTCCCCAGGGCCTCTACTATAATACACACTGCTGAAGACACTGGGAAGGAGGTGGGGCTATATATAAACGGTGAGAGCATCTCACCACTTCCCTTTTCCTTTTTTATAAATGGTGGCTGGGATTCTATTTTCCTGTGGTCTCTGACTGTTGTCTTTTGTCTCTATGATTAGAATCCTGGGTCCAAGATGGAATCGGGTAAAGAGACGGCAGTAGAAGGCATCGGATGAAGACAAGGAGGACAAGATGGGTCAGTGGGCGCGAAGATGAAACCAAAGCCTCAGGATTCATGTGTAAATTCCCTGGGGTGGGGGGACCAAGACTTTGGGAGAAACTCTGTGCAGAACAATGAGTATGTTCAAGTCCATTTCATAAAAATACAGACTTTTAAAAGTACATTATAAAATCTTACTAGATTCAGTGTGTGTAGATGACAGATGCTTAGCACGCCAGGTAACCTTTGAGGTTACCTAACCCCACCTGCGCTTGTCACAGAGGAAGAAACCGAGGGTCAGAGAAGTTCAGGGATTTGTCCCCTCATCACTCCATTATTTTACAATACTTGGAGTGGAGCCTCGGGACCCCGGGAATGCTGGCTAGTCGGCCTGGCCCAGGGTTCTGATTTAGTCAGTGTGAGGCCACAGGCCTGCTAGACTGGACGCTCCCAGCCAACTCTGATGTTCTGGAGCCACACTCAGAGTGCGCAGATTTGGGTTCCCTGTGGAACCCGAATTTCTCAAACTGGGGAACAAACGAAACCTATACTCAAGTTCCGCCTCAGACCATTTAAATCCAAATTTCTGAAGACCGGCCTGGAACTTTTTAAAATCCTCAAGGGACTCTAATGAGCTCCTAGAACCAAGAGCCACTGCTTTAATCTCTGTGCCTCAGTTCAGGGCCATTATTAGAGATGATGGAAAGATGAACGCAGTAAAGCTATTGGTCAACCCCACTTCACGCTATCTATACTTTTCCAAAGACAAAGTGTAATCAAGTTCCTAATCATGCCCACCTTCCCGCACCTCCATCATGCCTCTTAAAATCTCCATTGCCTCTTAAGCTAAAGGTAAAAGTCCAGACGAATTAATGAATGTCCTAGCATAAAATAACTTGAGGTCTGAGGGCTACCACAGAGACTTAACATCATCACTAGCCATTTATCTAGCCAAACTGTTCTTGCTGGTGCCTGCTGGTAAATTCAGGGCCCACGCCCTTTGGGGTTTCTTTTTGACCAAGCTGTCATATTTCTGGTCTAACAAGAAAGGAGAGTGGAAACCGAGGTACCCTGAGTAGTCAGGCCCCCAGGGACCTAAGCAGGTTTGGGACTAGAATAAATTCAAAGTAGATCATGATTTGTGGAGCTCATTAGATGGTAGCTTTGCTCTCTGAGGAAGGTAGGGCAGATGCCATCATGCTCACTTCACAGAGAAGGAAATGGAGATGCTAACAGGTGCGTTCTGGGAAATAGAGTCAGGATTTTCTTTCCATGAAAATCTCTGATCAGCAGTGGGGCCTCTCAGAACCCACCTCCATGAGGATACATCTTCCTCTCTGCTCCATCTTTGCAATTTTTAAAAGAAGGTTCTCCCCATAGTTCTATTGATATTTCCAGTGAGTATTGTGAGGGCAACACTAGCTTGATACCTATGAAAATGTCCTATTATTTTTCCATAAAAATAAAACATACCTGTTTTTTTTTTTTTTTGCAGTCTTTCATTCTCCTTACCTTCTATCAATGACTTCTAGTCTTAAAAAGAGTCAGTACATTCTTAGGTTTTTCCTTGACTCTCAGTTCATTACCCACATCTATGCCTGGGACTCTGGCGTTATATGAGTAGCCTGCATGGTAGTTCCCCAAATCTAAAAAACACTAAATCCTGCCCAGATCCAGAGACATTCAGTAAAAACAGCAGGCATTTACCCAGCCCAGAAAAGTGTTGAAAATTATTTTTTTCTTTTCTTTTCACTCTCTGGGGTTATACTTAAATAATTTTAATGACTGGATGTTGCTATACTGAGTGTAAGCTCATATTTATCATTTCTGTGTCTAAAATCTGTCTGTTTATATCTTCTATCTATCTATCTACCTACCTATCTATCATCTATGATCTATTTCACTTACTACAGGGAACAGGTGGGTGAAGGAGCAGGATGAGGTTCTGTTGGTTTCTACTGTAGCATGCTAGGTATGGTTACAACTGGCAAGTGAAACAAATAGGAATACTAAGGGAAGTCAGCCCAAGTTGTGGAGTGATAAACAAAGGGTGATTTTCTTTCATCAAAGGCTACTAAGCCCAGCGCGTTTGTCCCCTGCACTCTCAGCATTTCCTTGTACTGTCCAATCGTGCCCACTCTCTCCTCCTAAGAGCTGCGCAGTCGTGTACACTGCACTCTTTGCTTGAGGAGGAAAACAATGAAGACTAAAGTACAAACTGATTACCCTGACGGCAAAAGAAACGTGAGGCCCGGGTGGACCCTGCCATCGTCCCACCAATGTGTAGTTAAATCTGTATAATCTTGGCTTCTCTGGAGTCCATCAAAGCTGACCTAGCTGAATCCTACAGCACCCAGTGACCGCCAAACCTGTTCTGATGCAAGGCGGAGGGCTTGTCTCTGATGGTAGGACAGGCCCCGCTGTCTGCAATTGTCCTCCAGGCTGAAGGCCACTGTCAGCGGGAGAGAGACATCCAAGGGCTGAAGGACCTGCCTCTGCTTCCCCTACGACTCACTTCACTTCATCCACTGCAGTCAGGACCAGGTGGGGTCTAAAATGGACCAGACTCTCTTGTTTAGTAGCAAATTAACACTTGGATGCTTCTCGGGTTGATTGACTGTGCCGTGTTAGAATCACTGTCCTTCCCACAGTTTTTCCAGCTGTTTTATTGAGACAGATGTCAACAGTGTTGGTAAATTGCTGACGTTTATCACACCTGCTTGATGTAGAAACAAAAGGAGGAATTTTTAGGTTGCGCTAAGCAGCTCACACGTTTCAACAAGGAGTTGTTTTGTTTGTGTGAGCAGGCAGTTTTTGAAAGAGGGAAGTTTTAGAACAGAGTGTAGTCATTATTTCTTTAAATAAGAACTTGAAAACTCGTGGTTGAATCTCTTAAATGCTGAGTTTTAGAAAGTGGGAAATGGTTATTTTTGAGAGGATGGAGCATTTGTCAAATCAAGCTGCTTAAAATTACATTTAAAAACTGCTTTGCAGTAATTTAGGGAAACTTTTGAAAAATTAAGACCCAAGTAAATAACACAAATGTAAGGGAGACATAGCAGCTATTCCCAAGTTCCCTGCTGCTGTTTTTCCTCCTTGCCTTACCTTACTGTCTTCTTATATTACTTTATTTTATTACTCCCTCATTGAAATAACACTGGCTCACAGCATTGTATATGATTTAGGGGGACAGGGTCCCACTTTTCAGGTCTATGTCACCACCACACCCACCACTTAAGAATCTATAGTATTTCTCTCCTTTTCTCTGCACTGTCTTTGCTGTTAGGGACTCCCCACCCTTGCCAAAGAAGTAGGTGACCCTGAGATTTTATTACAAAAGTCACAGATGCTTAACTTCTGGCTTGTAATGGAAGCTAAATGGTTCAATTGTTCTCAGTCCTTAAAGAACACATACACATAAAGTTATCTCATTTTTTTTTTCTTTGTAAAAAGCGTCACCTCACTTTTTTCTCACAGGCTTGTATGTTTTTTTAAAATTATATTTTATTTATTTATTTTACAATATTTGTTTTCTTTTCTTGGGTGTAGTCCCCAAAGAATTTTCACCCGTGCACTGTCACCAAAGCGATGTGCTCTCCCGTGCTTATTTATTTTTTCTTAAAAGATTTATTTATTTATGGATACTAGAACTAGGGCACAACAGGCCAGAGGTGCAGGGGGGTGAAAGGATTCACCAGAGCCAGAGCGGGGAGCAGGACAGGCAGATCTACTGAAATACACTGCTGAGGGGAGCAGCGGGAGAGGCAGGAACGGTCTGCTGCGCCATGTGGGTCCCCTCCCTGACTGGGGATTGAACTCTGCACTGCAGTGGCTGCAGATGCTTCATAGTGTGTTGCTTAACCCCTTGAGCCACCAAGGAGGCCCCCCATGCTTGTTTTGATCCCTTTCCTTTCCCCTCCCCTGCATAGGCTTGTATGTTTAGATGAGCATAGCAACAGCCAAGAGCTGAGCTCCAGCGCAGCTGCAAACTGAAAACAGAGAAAGAAGTGGCTTCCCAGAGGTAGATCGTCTTAAGGGAACTAAATCCCGCCCTGCACTCCTGTCACGCACAGAGCCCTTTCTAATTGGCCCGGATGGGTAGATAGATCATTCAGCTCTATGGCTACAGTTAGCAGAATATTTGCTTGTTTTCACATTAAACTACTTAGTCCTCTCGTCCCCAAAGGGCTGTAGAATCAAGGAAGCCAAGTCTGGGGATGGCCTGGAATGGTGATCTTGGGTCTCCTCACTCACTGAGAGCTACTCCTGACCTCCTAGTGTTGTGGTTCTGTCCCTTCAAACTCTTGCTGTCAAACAGCCAACAACTCTCACAACAGCCTGGGCCCAGAGCCCTGTGTGGCTCTCTCTCTTAGGCTGAGACAGAATTTTGCTCCTCACACCTGTAGGTGGTACCACAGCCATGCCCAGCAGGAAACAGCGACAGAAGACTGAAGCCATGTCCCTTTACCCCTTGAAGAAATACGGAAAATGGAAGCCCTCTCGGGAGGAATCAGACATGGAGGAGCCTGGGACAGAGACAGAGCATTCAAGGACAGGATTTTGCTATTTCCCTTGTTTTCATCAGGCTGGCAAAGAAGAGGTTAAATGAATATGAGAGGGATGGAAATATCTGAGGGGGGAATATCTCCACGCCAAGCTCCGCCATCCGGGGACTCTGGAAAAATGTCTCTCCATGTTTCAGGACAAAATGACCCAAATTAGTTCAGGACCTCATCTGTAAGCCCCTACGAAATGTGTGAGTGTGAGTGTGAGTGTGAGTGTGTGTTCGTGCGTTTATCAGCAGCCTCAAAACTCAAGACATGATTCTCCCTTGAGTCTGCCCACTGGAGTGGTCTATGTCACCTCTGGAGTGTGTACTACCAGCTGCAAAAAAGCTTCACTCCATCCCAACCACTCTGGCTCCCATAGGAACACTTTCCCGCACAGAAGTCAAGGACCTCTGTGGCCCCCTGGTGCACTGGGCCCCATCAGATTTATGCCTCTGGAGAGTGGGGCCAAGTATTTGGCTCCCTTACCCTGTCCCTGCTTTGTCCCTCACATGGTTGGGCCTGAGAAATTTTTGCTGGGGGCTCTCTGTCTGAATTATATTTTCTGGTCAGTATGGAGATTTACAGAGTAAAACGTCCTATGGAGAGCCTCAAACAGAACCTTCTTTTCTACCAAGTTCTTTGGCCAGCAGTTGGAGTAAGGTGCACTTGTTAAAAAAAATGTTTCCCTTTATTTATATATATCTGACATCAATTGTGGTCCCCGTGGATTTTCCACCACCATTTCACCAGTGCATCATCACCAAATGCAAACTGGTCCAACCACTATGGAAAGCAGTGTGGCGGTTCCTCAAACTACTAAAAATGAAACTCCCATATAATCCAGCAATCCCACTCCTAGGAATATACCCAAAAGACACAAAAACACTGATTCAAAAGAACACCTGCACCCCTATGTTTATTGCAGCACTAGGTAAGACTGGGAAACGATCTAAATGCCCCAAGGATGATTGGATCAAGAAGATGTGGTATATATACATGATGGAATACTACTCAGCAATCAAAAAAGAGAAACTAGGGTCATTCATAGAAACATGGATGGAGCTAGAAGGGATTAAGCTCCACAAAGTAAGTCAGAAGGTAAAAGAAAAATACCAGACGGTTTCATTCCTAAGAGGAATATATGGGTGGAGGGCAGAAGGTGCACTTTTAAAGAAGAAAGGTCAAATGAACCACCTGTTTTCTGCAGGCCAGCTGTCTCGTGTTCCAGATAACAGAGACACCTCTCAAACTTGTTTTCAAGATTATACACAAAAATATCTTACATTCACTACTGTGATTTTTACAGTGCACAATCACCCAAAGAAAATAGTCCTTGACACCATTCCTGGCCACGCCTCTGGCACTGCCCTACACAGTTCCTGGGGACATTTTAAAAAGCCAGTTGTTCTGAAGTGTGGATGTCTGCATGTTCCAGATGTGAGGCTAAGTTTACCACACAGATGTGGTTGCCACTGGTTTATCACAGTGGCTCTGGTCTCCCGTGTGAGTTGTGACTCATGTGCTGGGAAGGTCAGCTGTAGGCCAAGCGTATGGTCCTCTAGCCCCTTCCCAGGTGGATGTCAGAGAAAGCGTGATGACGCAGAGACACCTACCAGCCACTGCCTGCTCTGTGGAGAGACCGTTTTGCTGATGTGTGGGCATGAATACTCCAGGGCAGTTCTGTGTGAAATGACCACACTGAGTTGACCTCCACTTTGTTTTAATGCAATCAAATTACTCTTGGACACGTTTTAAATGCATAGCTTTTTCCTCCCTCCCTCCTTTTCTTAACACTTTGCCCTTTTCAGCAAATATTTATTAAGCATCTCTTATATTCCAGACTCTGTACTAGGTCAGTGGGATAGAGTAGTGGACGACTGACAAACACCTCTGCCCTCTTGGAGAGCAGACAATAATACACTAATAAGCACATTATGCATTATTTTACGAAGTGATAAATGCTAAGAAGAAAAATGAAGCAGGAATATAGGAAAGGGCATGGAGGAGAAGGATGCAATTTAAGACAGGATGGTTAGGGTAGGCCTCACTAAGAAAGTGACGTGTGTACAGAGACCAGAGTGGCAGAGCGAGCCACGTGGCTACCTAGAACATCTCAGGCAGAGAGCACAGCACATGCAGGGGCCATGGGACAGAGGCAAGGTTGACATGTCTGGGAAACAGCAAAGACCAAGACTGGCTAGAGCGGCATGGGCTAGGAGGTGGCTGGGACACCAGGGACCGTGGGGGACAGTAAGGACTTCCGCTTTCACTATGAGTAACATGAGTGCCAAGCAGGATTTTGAAGAGATCTGTGGTATGAGCTGAAGTATTTTGAAAAGGTATTGCTCACCTGCTGGATTGAGGGCCGCAGGAAGGCAGGAGTGGAAGCAGGGAGGTCAGTTAGGAGGCCACAGAGGAAGTGCAGGTAAAGAGAAGACAGTGGCGGGGCCTCCTGGTGACACAGGGGGTAAGCACCACACTAATGAAGCATCTGCAGCCACTGCAACGCAAGTTCGATCCCCGGCCAGGGAGGGGACCCACATGGCACAGGAGACCTCTCCTGCCTCTCCCGCTGCTCCCCTCAGCAGTGTGTTTCAGTCGATCTGCCTGTTCTGCTTCCCAATTTGTCTCTGATGAATCCTCTCACCCCTCCCCCCAACATCTCTGGGCTGCACCCCAGCTCTTGTATGCATAAATTAATAAATCTTTAAGAAAGAGAGAGATGACAGTGGCTTATTTAGATGCTGGGGGTTAGTGGTGGCAGAGGAGGGGTAGCAGGGCTGACCTCATTTCAAGGCAGAGTCCATAGGATGAGCTGACAGGTTGAATGTGAATTATAAGACAAAAGAGGACTCCAGGACAGTGGCAGAGTTTGGGGCTTAGGAGGAAGTAGTCATAAAGAAAAAGAAGGCAAATTTGATGTCCTGGAAGCCAGCAAGAAGATGACCAATTATTCCTAAGGCTGCTGTTAGGTCAGGAATGATGGGGACTGACAAAGGACCACAGGATTAAGCAATATGAAAATGAGGATTATTTTGACAAAAGAAGTTTCCAGGACACAGTGGGAGGAAAACCTGACCCTAGATGCTATCAGAGAGAAATGGGGGCAAACAGCTGGAGCAGGGGGTTCAGCAGAGAAAGTACTGGGTGGTGCTGGAGAGCAACAGGGAGCAGTAAGGAGAGGTTTGGAGAGCGGGACCCAGGAAACTTTTTATTTTAAAGACAGGGACAAGGCCAGTGAGACTTCCTTTGCTCATTGTAAACCATATAAATCATAAACCACATAATAAAAAGTCCAGGCATCCCATTTGGTAAGTGACTGTTGACAGCTTTCTAGCGATCTGGAAGGCCTGCTTGTCCCCTCCCTGTGTCAGTGGAAAGTCCAAACCACACAGCCTCTGGTGGTGCCAGCTCCCTAGCCCAGCCCCACTCCAACTACCACAAAACCCTAAGCCAGTTGTCCTTCCCTCTCTCAAGCTATTTGTAAACCTGCTTGGGAGTCTGGGCTGGTTGTTCCAGAAAGTCTCCTTGTGTGAGTAATAAATCTCTCCCATGCCCGAGGTGGGTTGTGCACCATCAATCTCAATCTCAAACCAAAATTTGGGGTGGAGGTTCCCATCGTCTTTATGAAGCAGCCACAGAACCTCTAGGATGTAGAGTGCTTTAGCGTGGCCTGTGTCTCTCACCTCCCTCATGGCCTCCCTCTTCCCCTGAATGCCCCCAAAGCTCAGAACACCGGCCTCATCTGCTGCACACATGATATGAGCCATGTCTCTGTGCGTGCTTCCGCAGGGAAACAGACAAACAAATATATCCTGAGCATGTTATCGAGCACACAGGGCCAGCCCAGCACACTGAGCAATATTGGTTTACCTTGCAGGCAGCTGTGGCTGTGGGTTCCATCATCCCCATTTCACAGAGGAGGAAGCTGAGGCTGAAAGGGTTCTTGCTACTCAGGCTCGTGCAACCGATAAGTAGCATATGGGCAAAGGACGCACTATTTCCACAGCTCATACTCTTTTTTTTTTTTAAAGATTTATTTTATTTATGCATACAAGCACTGGGGTACAGGCCAGAGGTGTGGGGGAGGGTGAGAGGATTCACCACAGAGAGCAGAGAGCAGAACAGGCAGATCAACGGAAGTACACTGCTGAGGGGAGCAGCGGGCACAGCAGGAGAGGTCTGCCGCGCCATGTGGGTCTCCTCCCTGGCCAGGGGTCGAACTCGTGCTGATGTGGCTGCGGTTTGCTTCATAGTGCGTTGCTTAACCCACTGCGCCACCAGGGAGGTCCCAACACAGCTCATAGTCCTAAATATCATGCAATTGTGTCTCTATAGATTTGACAGCAGTGAGATGCAGTACCCCGAGAAAGGACCTGCATTCACAATTTCTATTCTTTCTGGCACCGAGAACCATAAAGCACTCCACAAAGGTTTATAAACAAATATGTCTGGCCTGGCCTCATCTCCACAGTTTGCAAGGAGAATGGAAGGTAAGTTGCAGAGCTTCTCACAGTCAGTTAGTTGTAAATGTAAAGCCAGGACAAAAAACCAGGTCCTTGCACTGAAGAGCCAAGCTCTTTCCACTGCTCAGTCAGAGATCTGGTCAGTTTCTAGGCTTTCCCAGGAGCATGCACACACACACACACACACACCAAACACAGACACCCAAACACAGACAGGAAATTTCCAGACAATATATATAGTTAAAACTATCTCAGAAAGTAATTTGGCCCTATGTCTCATGAACTGCAAAATATTAATGACTTTTAAGATCTGTAATTCAATTTTTAAAGAGTCTAGCCCAAGGAAATGATCCTAAGTACAGAAAGGCATTCATAGCAGCATTATTTCTAATAGTAAGAAAGGGGATATATGATCCAGGTCCTAACATTATGAGTTAGCTAAGTACTTAGGACACTCATGCAAAAACCAAAAATGATGTTTCTGAAGCATGGAAATACATGCCTATAACATGCTATGAGAAGACAGCAGGACCAGAAATTATAAGTACCATGCTTACAGATATATGAAAATATCTGAACCATTGGAAATTGTTAGAGGGGAGTGGACCAATGTCTATATTTTCTTAATCTTTCAAAAGCCATATAATTGTATTTCTTTTATAATTGGAGTAAGAAAAGCAAAATTTTGCCAAGGAGAAACAAAGCTGCCTTTTCCAAGTTTGTATCAGTTTTGCTTTGTTTTAGGTGTTCACCTTAAGGGAAAATTCAGGTAAGTTTTAAACAACTAGAAACTTGATACAGCTAATGTATCATATATAATGTGTAGCTTGGACCTTGTAGCTGTAATGTATTTAAACAGAGCCGAAGATGTGCAAAGCAAGTGGTTAAGAAACATTGAAAGTGAAAACTCTTAACCTAGTAGGTACTCAGGAAGGATTCACTCGCTGTGAAAACTAAGACACACCATTTTACGGCCTCTATTGATATAAATTAAAATCTTTCTGAAATGCAAGAGAGAATCCATTTCATGTAGAAACATGAGTTAGATGAATCTTTAAAAAGATTTTTGACTGAATTATGAGAAAAATTTAAAAATAATAATACTACTTCTATCATATATTATTGTAAGAGATAGGAACTAGGATTTAACAGAATAAAGAATATCATCATGTTCCTAGAACACAGAATTTCTCTAAGTGTATTCAATTCAGAAAATTACATCTTAATATGACCATGAGAATTTAACTTTTGTAGCATTTTCAATAATGAGTTAGGAGATAGAACTATGTGTTTAAAGAACTCATGTGTTTTCTAGTTTTTTTTCAATTTAGTCTAATAATAAAAATGAGATATGGTTCCATTTTTAATTTTTGTGTAGAATAACTGAAGGTTTCCAGCCAGTTATGCAGGAAATGAACAAACTGTTTCTGCTGAAAATGCTGTTTGCTCGTCAAACCACATGGTTATAGAAATGGCACCTGAAAAAGGTGGAAAGCATTTGTTTGCTAAGAATTCCTAGTAAAGACTCTGGAGTGCAGCTGTCTGAGTTCAAATTTCTGTTCCTTCCCTTCCAAAGTGGGGTGATCCATTGCCTACTTTGCCTGTGGGTACGTTATTTCCTCCAATGTGAAAAGTGGGTAATAATAGTATCTTACAGATGATTAAATATACTATTTAAGTAGTAGGTTGGAAATCGCACATATCCATGCCTGGCATTATTTTATATGTGCACATACATATATAATTTAGTGAACAAATTAACTGTAATGATTATGCAGGTGATGCTTTCAAAGGAAGTTCATAGCTTAGGAAGGTGTTAATAACTCTGTTTAACTAAGACTACTTTTACTTTATGTGCTATAGAAGAAATTCTTCTCTGATCTGCCAAATCTAAAAACATATGGTTGTTTTAATTTGATTGAAATAACTAGAGAGCTGATCACAGGCTGAAAGTATTTAATCACAAGTGGAAGCACTTTGGATTGCTGTTCCACAAGTGGAACTAATAAAACATGGCAATAAAGATGCTCAAATATTGCAAAAGCAACCTGTCTCCTGCAATATTTGGGGGCAGAAAAGTTAAGAGGGCTCTATTTTTTTTTTCATTTTTTTATTAAAATATTTTAAAATTTACATATACTTGCCATCAATTGTAATCCCCATGTATTCCCCATCACCATCTCACCAGTGCACCATCACCTCAGTCCCTCGTGCTCCCATCTGCCCTCAACCCTCCCCCTCCCCTCCCCACCAGGTGTCCCCAGTCTGTCCTTGACTAAGAGGGCTCTATTTTAGGATGTGAGTTAAAATGACAGGGAATCAAGAAAGAGGAAGGGCTTATACAGGCCCTGGATGACTGGGAGCTTTGCTCCTGGAATCCAACATGGCACCCAGTAGAGAGCGCCATCTGGACTTTCTTGCAGAAAGTGGTGAACATGGCAGGGCTGCCTGGGAATATCTGAATGAGCTTAAACCTCTACTCTCAACTTCCTGTTCTTAAATACACGGCTGGGTGTTGGCTGCAGGTAGGACCTTTGTCCTGTGATGGAGCAGACTTTTCTAAAGAATTGTAAAGCAGACCACACATTTCTAGAAACAACTCGTCAGCTATTTTCAGGAGTCATCAGGCCATCCTTGGCAAATCCCAAGTAACCATTTTCAAATACAGTCACATCAAATTCCAACTCTGAGGGTTGAGGCTAATGATTATTTCTAAATGGTTCTGAGGACACTCATAGGTCATTAATCACATTTGGGCTGACCCACTTCTATCCCGCCCCCTCAGGGCTCACACTGGTGTTTCTTAAAACATCAGTTGTTCTGTGATAAAATAAGTTTATAAAAGTACACACGCGCACACACACACATATCCACACACACATATCCATTTCTGGGAAAATAACCATTTATTCCTACTTAGAAGTATCAGCATTTTCCAAACTTAATTATAACCCTAGATGACTATCTAGTGTTACTACTGTTTGGGAAACTGATACTTGATATTTAACCCCAGGGCTGTTTTGAGAATTAAACAGATAAATCAGATAGTTTTCAGTGCCGCAAATACAATAAGGGCTCAATAGAGGTCAGTTGTGATTATTATTATTAATAACAACAACTCTTTAAATAAGCTAAGCTGACATTATTCTGCTGTGTCCTGAAGACGTACAAATAAGCAGATGGGTTTTGGGGTACCGGTTCTGTTACCTGGTCCTGCGTGATGCTGTGGGGAATGCGGAGCTAGCTTTGTGTCCATGCCTTCCCGTGCAGTGAGTCATTCGGGGCCCGTGGACAAGGTGACATGAGGCAAAGCCAGAGTCAACAGCCCAGTTAGCCCAGGGGACCGGCCAGGCCCACAGGCTGCGAGCACCAGCTCTGAGCTCTCGTCCCGGCTCGGTGCCCCAAGGGGACTGGAGCCAACACTGCTGGTTCTTGTGGGCCCCTGAGAACTCTGATGTCTTACTGGACAGAGCCAGGTGTCATCTGAACCACAGTGTTCCCATCTTAACCTCTGAGCTCCCTGGTGATGATTAGTCTGAAGCCCAAAGACCGCTGGACCTTGTCACAGGTCCTGGCATCCACCCACCTTGTTTTCTAAAAGTCCCGATGAGGGCCCTCCCTGGTGGCGCAGTGGGTTAAGCACTGCACTATGAAGCAGACCGCAGCCACTGCAGCACGAGTTCGATCCCCGGTCAGGGAGGGACACACATGGCGCAGCAGACCTCTCCTGCTGCACCTGCTGTTCCCCTCAGCAGTATGTTTCAGTCCTTCTACCTGTCTGCTCCCCACTTTGTCTCTGGTGGATCCTCTCACCCCCCACACCTCTGGCCTGTACCCCAGGTCTTGTATGTATAAATAAATAAATCTTTTAAAAAGTCTTGATGGATAAGGACAAGTTTCTTTGCTCCAAATGACATGTCTTCAATAATCTAAGTCTACAGGAAACTGCCCATGTGTCTGTTGCTCTCAAAGCCTTCCAGAAAAAAACTGGGTACAGGCCAGAGGTGTGGGGGGTGAGAGGATCCACCAGAGACAGAGTGGGAAACAGAACAGGCAGATGGACTGAAGCATACCGCTGAGGGGAACAGCAGGTGCAGCAGGAGAGGTCTGCTGCGCCATGTGGGTCCCTTCCCCAGCTGGAGGCTGGGATCGAACTCATGCTGCAATGACTGCAGTTTGCTTCATAGCCGCATTCTGGTTAAAGCACAAATACCAGGTGCCAGTACCCTCAGGAGAAGGAGTGAATGTGTGGAAGCTAGAAGCTCGGGGGTGTGCGTGCGTGCTGGGCTGCATGGTGCTTCCTGACACCTGACTGCTTTGTCTCGGCTTCCCAACAGCAGTTGTAGCTGCGTTAGGGAGGCCCTGTCACTGCTCGACACAGACAGCCGGGGCTAACGGCTCTTCTCTTAAAACTGGCATTCTCCAAGAAGAACATTGACTTCAACAAAGGAGTAAAGCATTTTCTTGCTACTATGTTCCAGGCATGGGGAGAAACTGGACTTCCATTTCTTCCCTCACATACACACACATGAAAGATAATGAAACTCTCTCTCAATAAAAGTGAAACTCAAAGGGTACCTAAATGAGTTAAGGTGAAATTCCCCTCGGTTGGTATTCTAAGTTTCAGTTTCTGAGAACTAGGAGTAGGGTATTTTAAAAATAGCTACAAAACTAATCTATGTTCCTTCTTTCAAGAACTGGGGTGTATGCTCCCTCCCGGGGACCCGGGTAGACTTGTGCCCACTGGCACTGACAGAATGTCTCTAAGTCACCTGAGACCGAGTCACAAAGGCAACACAGCTTCTTCCTGGTCTGCAGAAACCCTTGCCCTAGAGCAGTGACTCTTACATAAGAAGCCCAGCTGTCTGCCATGTTTGGAGGAAGGATAACTGCCTGCAGATGCCGCGCGCAGACACTCCGGCAGTTCAGTCAAGTTCATTGTGCTAATAGTTTCCAGCACAGGTGCCAGACACATGAATGAGAGTCCTAATGATGCCACAGTCCCCAAGAGTTACATCCCCCTTCCTGACATTTGAGTTTTCCCACATGAGAACCCAGAAACCATGAAGCATCAGCAGTTACTGCCACTATACCCAGTCCTAGTCCCTGACTCACTGCACCCGTAACACAAGACGATGGATAAGTGACACCCCTCAGTTTTGAGGTGGAGTGTTCTCTGGTCACAGCATCCACAACAAAGGTTTGTGACATGGTCTGTGAAAGGCCCTTCACTCCCAAAGTGAAAAAGATAATGTCTCGAGGAACAAGTACATCTGTTTATTCAGCTTAATGGCAGATTAGCATGTTTTTTAAAAAAGGATTAATGCTCAGCAGTGCTAAATATGGTGGTAGGTTTTATGCATAATGCATTTGTATGTTAATTTAATTGCACAAATAAGGCAATGCAAAACAATGGATGTTTTCCATTCTGAGAAAAACACTTGTAAGCGTAGCATTGAAATTGGTTAAATATGTGGGAATTTATAGATACAAATGTTTTAGAATATAAATATAAGGTATTTCTATGATATGGAACAATATATGCTTTTAACACATTACATCACCTCTCATTCAACCATTTGTCCCTACATCCACCTCTGCAATCATTTCTGCATCCCTGCCTGCATGCATCCATTCATCCCTGCATACATGCATGCATGCATGCATCCATCCATCCATACATCCATTTGCCTACCCATTTACCTGTCTGGCTAGACAGTCAGTCAGTTAATTATACAACTACCTCTCTTCTCTCCCTCCTACTTTCCCCACTCCCTCCTCCTTCCTTTTTCCTCTTCCTTCCCTACTTCTTCAGGGTGATTTTAAATACTTTATTATTGATCTTGGAAAAAAAAGCAAGTGATATTTGGAGATACAGAACATCTCCCCAGAGCTTTAGAAGATTACCTTTAGACCTGAAAATATGAAAGTTAAAATAACAACAGCATCTGACAAACTTGACATTTTCGAGAGATTCTGGCAAAATTAATACTGTCAATGCTCCCTACAGAAGCAAACCTTCAATGTGGCTGCACAAAGTCAGAGACCAAAGCTGAATGATCTCTCTTTATATTGAAGAAAAAGATCATAATCAAAAGAATTGCTGTCACAGAAAGAGCACAAGGGACTGAGGTGATGGTGCACTGGTGAAATAGTGGTGGGAACTCCATGGGGACCACAATGGATGTCAAATATATATAAATAAAGGAAAAGAATAAAATACATTAAAAAAACACATGCTTCGTTAAAAAATTATGAAAAAAAAAAAGAATTACTGTCACAAATTAGGCAAAAACTTAAAAGCAGAGGGCAAGTAAACACATAAGATTATGGGAAAAGGCACGAGTGTAGGTTCAAAGGCCCAGAGGTTTATGACCATTTTCAACATTTACTTTCTTTAAGTGCTGTTCTGGATGCTGCCGATGATAAAAAAGAAAGAAAAAAGTATTTATCAGGACACTTCTTTGTCCTTTGCACTGCACATGAATTTCTATATTTAGCCCTCAAAACAACCCAAGATCCAAGGCAGAGGACCTGAACATTGGGAGGCTAAGTAGTTCACTAATTATTCCACAGCTACCAAGGAGCAGCTGGAGTTCTAAGACCAAGATCAGTTGGCTTATGTGCGCCCCTCTTTTCCCTTTACAAGATTTTTTGCCCTTTTCATAAAATAAATCAGCTACTTTAAAGTTTGTATGGTTTAGTTCCATGTGGATGGGAGAAGCCTTCTGAGTCTTAACGTCTCCCTCCCTCCCCTCATCTCCTCTGACCTCTCTCCTTGTGAACACAGTGGTATCTGTAAAATACCCTCTCTGAGCAGCAACTCAGAAGCAGGAAGCCATCAATTACACAAGTTACAAGGTTTACGCTTAAATCACAAGAGGACTTTTTGCTTCAGGGGAGGGTGCTTGCAAAGAATGCCCTCGCTGGGTCAAGCTAAATAAAGAAGGCACTGAAATAGGTCATAGCACATATATCACATCACGGTTGTTCAAAAAACACTGGCTGGATTTGCGCTTGCCCCCAAATTGCAGTTGTTACAAAGGGGTGGTGGATCCCGGGAGAAAATGGAGCCTGTCACTACGATGTGCTCTGAGGAAGTGTGCGACTTAAGTCCTAGGAAGGAGCTGGCAGTGGTTCCTGTATTTCGCTGCAAATTAACATTGCCTGAGGACAGCAACAAGCAGACTTGCCGCCCCACATCATGAATTAGTATGTCAAGATGGAAGCAAGACATCAGCACTTCATAAAGATACCTAGATGAAGACTGTGGCTGCTGGTCTGAAAGGGCAGTGGCTGTGCCTGGTTTTCCTTCATTGACAGGGGGAGGAGGGAGGACAGATGTTGACATGTGGACACCGATTTGATTTGTCCATTATATTCCAAAGTGCTGACGGTTCCTCTCCCTCCCTCCCCCTTTCTTTCCTCTCCTCTTGCTGCTGCCAGCTTGGCTGTCTGGCTTCTACTAACAGCAGCAGTAAAATCTCAAAGACTTTCGAATGCAAGGTACATAAGCTTCCAGGTGTTTCTCTTATGCTACTTGTGCATTTGCTGGCGGTTCTTTCTTGCTTTTTGGGAAATCTGAGACTGGCCTGCAGGGAGGGGAGCAGCGGCGAGATGGAGCCCTTCTGGGCTGCAGGCTGATGTCACACCTGCAGTCTCAGTGGAGGCTCCCACCTGCTGCAGGTGAGCTTGGGTCTGCTCTAGAATTGGCTGATTGACCTAGAAGGAAATTCACTGTTCTCTGTCCCACTGCACAACCAACCATATGCTGCTTGGCATCCAAAGGGTGTCAGGACCTCTTGGGTTATGAAGAGGAGCTGGATGAGTTTAATCTGTGTGGGGAGATGAATTTGCCCTGAAGAACTTGCCATGATTTCTCTGGGACTGCACCTCCTTTTCCATGGAAAAGAAAGAAAATTTCAAACCAGAGGAGGAGGAGGCACAGAGAGAGAATGAAAATTAATATCCTGTGAAAAAGAAGTGAGGAGTAAAACACACGGGGGAAACGTGGCAATTCTTTCCCCAAACCTACAAGTGTTTGAAAAGACATTTGAGAATAAGGTTAAAAAAGTGAAAATGTGTGACCCCGAGCCTTTCAGAGTTTTGCAGTGGGAGAATCTGACCCTTCATCTACCAGGTTCCTGGCAAGGAGCAGGGAGAAGGATTCCTGGAGAAAATTTGACACTACATAAAAGAGAACAAGGAACTGCTCCCTCCTCCTCAAGAGTAACTTAATTCAAAAGCAGGGAGATTTTTGTGAAAGAATCACCGTCAAATCCGAGGTATTGGCATCCTCAGCCGACTGAATGTCACAAGTGTGTGCTCTGGGCACCACGTCTGCTTGCTCCTGCATTCTGATACTCAGTCACACAAGTGCATAATTACACGGAACCTCACAGAGGAGACAGGCAAGGGGAAACGAAAGCAAAATGTCTCATCTGAGATAATTTGCCAAACTAAAAGCACATCTTTTCATGTGTCTGTGTGAGGGAAGGAAACTAAGAATTTTGACAGGGAAACTAAAAATTTTGACTAAAAGATTTATCTATTGATACAAGAGCTGGGATACAGGCCAGAAGTGGGGTGGGGGGAGAATTCTAGGTCAATCAGCCAATTCTAGAGCAGACCCAAGCTCACCTGAGAGGATTCACTAGATACAGAGTGGGGAGCAGAACAGGCAGATCTACAAAATACACTGCTGAGGGGAGCAGCGGGCGAGGCAGGAGAGGTCTGCTGCGCCATGTGGGTCCTCTCCCTGGCTGGGGATTGAACTTGTGCTGCAGTGGCTGCAGATGCTTCATAGTGCTGCTGCTTAGCCCCTTGCGCCACCAGGGAGGGCCCTGACAGGAGACTTTTGATGAATATTTTGATTTGATTAAAAAGCCCCCTGCTTATCACACACTTTCTTTTTGGTCCTGTCAGCCATTATCTTGGCTGACTTCTCTGATGAGGTAGAGCCTCAGTTTCCTCACTTTCCAAATGAGGGCTTAGCCAGGACCACTTTCCATCTTCAAATGTTCAACAAACATTAGCTGTAGGCCTCAGACTACAGACGCTCTTGAGATGTTCAAAGTTGGAGATGGCAGAGATACAAGTAATCAGATAACTACATAAAACTGGAGCCACGGGAGATAGAGATTTCTATGTCTATTTGTGTTGCATGGGGGGCAGGTGTGTGTATGTGTGTGTGTGTGTGTGTGATACACACAGGTGCAGTGACAGTGCCTTAGTAAACCAATTAGTTGGATAACTTGCCTCATAGTTTAGAGGCTCAAATAGAGTCAAAATGCCCTACCACATTTAGAATCTTCCACGACCTAAAAATAATCAGAGACTTATGCCTCAATTATATGACAAACACCTCTAATCATGGCCAGTGAAAACAACCACTCATTGTATGTGCATGCCATTGGGAAAGTTTGAAATTAAACAAGAAGGAAAAAATATCATAGCTTTTTGTGACACATAATAAGAGAGGCCTGGACTCTGAAAAGTGAACAAGGGAATATATTAATATATCACACTAAAGTTATTTATTTTTAAGGAGTGGGAATTTGAAATTGTTGCATTATATACCATTTGTTCATAAACTTTAGGCAGAGTCATAGGAAAGATTTAAACAATATGTGCTAACTTTTCATGGGCAAGCATCATATTAGAACAGCCCCAGGAGGTCTCCCTGGTGGTGCAACGGGCTGAGCACCACACTGTGAAGACTCCATGGCACAGCAGTGCGAGTTTGATCCCCAGCCAGGGAGGGGCCCACATGGCACAGCAGACCTCTCCTGCCTCGCCCCTCACCTGGTGCTCCCCTTAGCAGTGTGTTTCAGTCCATCTGCCTGTTCTGCTCCCCACTCTGTCTCTGTGAATCCTCTCACCCACCCCCATGCCTCTGGCCTGTACCCCAGCTCTTGTATGCAATAATAAATAAAATCTTCAAAAAACAACCCACATAGATTTTTGGCCCCCAGTTCAGCCCTCAGAGCATCAGCGCAGGGGAAGAGAGGCAGAAAGCATTTTGAACAAATACGCCACGTAAAGCTCGCACACGGGGAAGTGGAGGCTTGTTTCCTGGGAGTTAGTCATTTGTAATTCAGCATGAGCAGGCAAAGCAAAATTTCACTTTTCCCAGCGCACCTGCCCTTGGTCCAAAATGATCCCTCCTCTCTTACTCTCTTCCTTGCTCCTCTCACATTGGTGGCTAAGCCAGGCACTCTGGAGGGTGCAGGAAACTAAAGATGAGTAAATCCTGGCTTTAAGGAGTAAATATTCAGCCTAATTGATGAGACAGATATTTGGATAAATGATCCCAAAACACTGTGACAGACGCTGTAGTAAAAGTAGGTCCAAAAGTTTCCAGAAACAAGGTAGAAAAAAAAATTTAGCAAGCAAATGGGATGTACTCCAAGATCAAGGTCAGAAAAGCCTTCAAAAAAGAAGTGACATTGAGACAGGCCTTGAAGGAGGAACAAGACTTTGTTAGACTGAACAAGAAGAAAAAAGGCATTTAAAGGGCACAACCAGGGACAATCACACACCTTTGAAATACATTTGGGGACAAGTCTGGCTTGAACCCCAGGGAGTCATTATTCTAATAGAGTTTTTCTTATGGATTCTGCCACTTGGTGTTGGTTCTGCCTCTACCCTGAGAGCTGTAGAATGGACTCATTTTCCCAGTGAATCTTCTCAGCTCCCCCAAAGTTTGGTTGAGATGGCACAATGCTTAGCGGCCTCGTTCTGAGCCACATCTGTCATTGCTGTTCTTAATGTAGGGTGAGCTGGGGTGGGCAGGGAAGGGCTGGGCCGACACACAGCACGGAGCATGTCAGCCACAGGCCTCAGGGAAGTGTCCCCTCTCCTCTGTGCTCTCACGGTGGAGATGCATGGTTTGGGTCCAGTAGCAATCAGAGAACACCTGACACACTCCCCACCCCCGTCCTTGCCACTTATGCATCGAGTCGACTGAATGTTTTGACCTTTTAAAAATAATACTTGTCAGGTGAATGTTGGCAAGTGGATTAGAAACAATGGTACCTATTTCAAAAACTGGAATCCCACAGTTCCTGTAACAGTGCAGAAAGCCACACACGGACATTAAATAGGAAGTCGGAAAACTCGGATTTTGTTTCCAGCTTTGTCCCCAGGAGCTGGGTGATTTCTGGCATGTTATTTCCTTTTCTGAGTATCTTCCACTGGGAAGTGACTGGGTGATCTCTGAGGCCTCATCTGGCTTTAAATAGATGACTCTGTTGGTGTTGTTATTATTATTATCACTATTGCTAGTTCTGCATGACTAGCAAATGGAGAATTTGTACAAAGCATTCCTGGGACACTGAGGATGGCCATTCTTTTGCTGCTGATTATGATGCTCCACTTTCATTTCCAGACCAGACCTTCATGCCACATTCTAGCCACACTGGGTACTGAAGATTTCTTGAAACGATTCCTCCTGCTCCTTCAATTACGATCACCTGGTCACTATGACCACCATCGCCACCATCATTTACTCTGCACCTACTATGTGCAAACTTTCTTCAACACTTTGCATGTATTATCTCCTCTAAAGTACCCTGTCCTACTTCTGTTTTCCCTACGGGCCATGGCCTCCTTCTTTGTCTTACATACCCTACTTATTTTTTATCATACAGTTCTCTTTTGTGACACATTCCTGACCTCTCTCCGATAAAACTGCTCTATGCTCAGCTCTCCTACTATGGAAAACATGTACTGTGCTGTTGTGATGTGTCCACTTGGGGGTGCCCCCCACCCCAAAACTGGACTAAACACTTGTTGCAGCACTTAGATACAGTGAGGGGTCCGGGCCAGGGAGGAAAGGCAGCATTTTGGGTAGGCAAGTTCTTGACAGCAATCATAGAAAAGCAGAATAAGTTTGGCTACAGGGATTAGCTGTGGTTGCCTTTTAGACCAAAACTTTCAAGTGAATCTTTTAAAGTTGTGTAGAATCTTAACATAGTCCATCAATAGATGGGCCTCGATTTGGCCTGGGTACATCCTGATCTCTCTTTCAGATCTAAACCAGCCAGCAATGAACCCTGACATCATCTAGTTAGGTTTTAATATTGGGGTTAGCGTGAAAGGCTTTATGTCCCAAACGTAATGGTTCTCCGATGAGAGAAGGCGCAGCAGTGTCTAAAAATGCCCTGATGGGCTCATCCCACATTACCTGGTTGAGGACCGATGGGTGGGGGGGGTCCTTATTCTGTCTTGTGGCTGCCCATGCTCCCTTTCCCATGGGACAAGTGTGTGTTCTCCCCCCACCCCCACCCAGGCTAACATTTCTCGGGTCCCAAGGTCCCCAAGTGCAGATAGCTTGCATTCCCAGATAATTCCTGTAAACAGCTGGCACCCAAATCCAGACTGCCTGGTGCCGAAGTTTTTCATTATCTCCCCACTAACAAAACTGCTCCCACACTTGCCCTGTGAAAAAGAAGATAAGCAGAGATGGGTGGGTTCCCCCCTGCAACCCAAATCTATTTTTTAGGCCTTCTCATCTTCTTTATCTGGCTGGTCCTGGCTTTGGTAGCTTCTTCCTTTTATCAATAAAGCCTGTTCCAAGGCCTCCCACAAATCCTGTGATGTTGCAAAATTCATCCCTAACCTTGGGAGACAACAGGTGGCAACTCAGAAATGGACCCATCTTGCAAAACAACTTTCCCCCTAAAGCCCGAATGAATAATAGTGTAAATAACCAGTTGGCATGTTATAATTTGCAAAACAAGTGTGGATACTTTCATTCACTAGAGCCACAAATAATCGTGTGTAAGAGAGGGTGTGACTATACCTATTGTACAGCTGAGGGGCACGAAGTGTTGTTCCGGGTCACACACAAACACGCAATGGAGAAAGGATGAGAACCAAGATTTTCTGACTTCACACCACCCACTCATGCTCTCTGGCCACACAATGGAGGTGGCCACCAGCGCCATCTACTCTTTCACTCTTCCTATAAATTGCTTCACAGGATTGACAGTTCAGCTATAGCTCGAGTTACAGTTAAACAATGGGGTATGCATCAGCCAACCATGACTTGCCTTGCAGAGAAAGAGGAAATATAATTCTCCCTTAACAAAGACCGAGCAAATAAAGAACACTTTCAGAAGAACCTAAGAAAAAGTCAATAGGGTAGGCATCTGTGTGCCACCTGATCTACCTGATGAACATTCAGTGACCGTGAAGGCACACACTCACTTCCAGAGACAAAGAAAGCAGAAGCATGCACAATGCTGCAGGGCTAAAGCAGGTATAGTGCAGGTGTACTCTGGGTACGATACAGGTGTGGTGCAGGTGCACCGTGAGAGTGATACAGGCATGGTGCAGATGTACTGTGGGTTTGATACAGGTGTGGTACAGGTGTACTGTGAGAGTGATACAAGTGTGGGGCAGGTGTATTATGGGTATGACACAGCTGTGGTGCAGGTACACTGTGAGAGTGATACAGGTATGATGCATGTGTACTGTGGGTTTGATACAGGTGTGCTGCAGGTGTACTGTGGGCATAACGCAGGTGTGGGACAGGTGTACTGTGGGTTTGACACAGGTGTGGTGCAGGTGTACCGTGAGAGTAATACAGGTATGGTGCAGGTGTGTTGTGGGTTTGATACAGGTGTGCTGCAGGTGTACTGTGGGCATGACACAAGTGTGGTGCAGGTGTACTGTGTGTGTGACACAGGTGTGGTGCAGGTGTACTGTGAGAGTGATACAGGTATGGTGCAGGTGTGCTGCAGGTGTACTGTGGGCATGACACAGGTGTGGGGCAGGTGTACTGTGGGTGTGACACAGGTGTGCTGCAGGTGTACTGTGAGAGTGATATAGGTATGGTGCCGGTGTACTGTGGGTTTGATACAGGTGTGCTGCAGGTGTACTGTGGGCATGACACAGGTGTGGGGCAGGTGTACTGTGGGTTGTGACACAGGTGTGCTGCAGGTATACAGTGGGCATGACACAGGTATAGTGCAAGTGTACTGTGGGTTTGATACAGGTGTGGTGCAGGTGTACTGTGAGAGTGTAACAGGTGTGGGGCAGGTGTACTGTGAGAGCGATACAGGTATGGTGCATGTGTACTGTGGGTTTGATACAAGTGTGGTGCAGGTGTACTGTGGGCATAACACAGGTGTGGGGCAGGTGTACTGTGGGTGTGACACAGGTGTGCTGCAGGTGTTCTGGAGAGTAGGACTATCGTGAGGCAACTGAGGTGCAAAGTTTAAGGAAAACCCACTTTCAGGTACTACCCCTGCCTCTGTATAACCCTAAGAGTGAGCACACCCTTAAATTTTGAGCCCTAAACCCCTCTTTGCCTCACCAAGTCCCAGTCTTGGGGCACCAGTTCTCCTCATCTAAGAGTGAGTGGTCTGTTAAATTCTGAGATGGTATAATGAAGCTTGACTCTCCAGAATGAGAGCCGCAGCAAGAAAAGAAAGAAAATGTAGTTATCCACACGATTTGCCACCCAGTACAAAATGAAAAGGTATGTTCCTTAAAAAAATTAAGAATTAAGAATTTTAAGAAGGTGACAGCAGAACATTAAGTCAAGTGGGGACTTTCTAAGAAGGCTCTATTAGGCTGTGGGGATCCCACACCCATGAACCTGCTGGGGAATATACTGCTAAGCACAAATTCCTTAACAACCCATTCACATTCCCCACCTTCCTGCAGTTTCTCCTTGGGTTACCTGCTGCTTAGAGAAAAGAATGCATTCTCAAGCTCACCTGCAGACAAACGTGAGACTGCAAACAGACAACACGAACCTTCCTACCTGCCTTAAAGATAATCCTTAAAGGAAAGTAAAATACACACCCTGGATTTCTTAAACTTTGCCACATCCCTGGGGAAAATCCTGGAAGCTACTTTCCTGGGGAAGATCCTGGAAGTTACTTCATGGAACTTAGTGTGAACCACGAATGAAGCTTGGCTCTTGACTATTTCCTCTGGAGACAGAGAAAAGGAAGAAGTACAAACACTGCCCAAGTGTGACCTTCTTTAGAGTCCAGTCACAGGCAGAGTTTACAATCATACCTCACCGGACAACAGGGATATGGTCTGAGAAATGCCTTGGTAGATGGTTTTGTTGTTGTGTGAACGTAGAGTGTAATTTTTACACAAACCCAGGTGGTCAAGTCTGCTACATATCCAGGTTATATAGGAGAGTCTGCTGGGACCACCGTTATTATGTAGTTCCTCATCGACCTAAATGTTTTTATGAGATGAGTGACTGTATTTGGGTTACCTGAGTAGCAGGAACTGCCCTATGAGGAACAGCTCTAGAAGCGATTCAGAAACCCCATTCACTCTGAGGTCAAGCAGAAGCTGTTGTAAAGCATCAATAATAGATATTTTTGTGGTTTGCAGTCTATATAGCCTTTGTCTTTTTGGGATTACACAACTCTGCCACTGTAGGATGAAAATAGCCATAGTCTACACTGAAATCAGAGTCTACACTGAAACAAATGGGTGTGGCTATGTTCCAGTAAAATTTCATTTGCAAAACGAAGTTTACTCAATATAGTTCTAGACATGAGGGATAGATTCAGACTTATTCCCCCACCACAAGAAGTTTTGCCATGTATGTCAAGGAGACAACCACAGATTTAATAAGTGCTAGGAGCTATAGAAAAATAAAGGAGATGGATAAGCCAGGCATTTATCTGTGCATGAATTTCAGTGGTAATTTCCAGACCCTGTGCTAGTGATTTGTAAATCAGAAATGGATTGTAAAATCTGATGCTACCCACCACCTTCTCAAACCCATCAGTTCGGACTTAATAGTTATCAGGCCAGGTATTGGCTGGTCTGGTTCCTGTCCTCAAGGAGTTTATAGTCAAGTTGGTGATAACAGAAGCTAAAAGGCAATTATAATGGCAACATAGATCATATAGTATATAAAATTATATATTAATTATATTATGTAACTATAACATATAATTTATATAGTTATAATAACTGCTGGAGTGGGGAAGTATAGTGTGCCCTCGATGCAGTCTCTCGACTCTCTAAAGTAGGATCCAGCTCATCTGAGATGAGAAGGACTTAGCCCGCCAGTGAGAACAAGTCCCAGAGAGTATTCCAGGCAAAGGGAACAGAATCTGCAAAAACTTGGAGGGAAGTTAGCAAATGAACGATTGACACAGGAATGTGACAGAAAAGGAGAAGGTAGCTGAGGCTGTCATGCATTCATTCAGGCAGAATGTCATAGGATATATTGGGGAGACAGTATTCCATCTAAAATTTTTGGAGTGGGGTTGGTGGTGAAGGACAATTTCAAGCAGAGAAGTGACATGGGAGGATATAAGCCTCTGGTATAAACTAATAAAGGAATAAAGATAAAGCTGTCATGTGCTTCTTTAAAGAGTTTAGAAGTTCTCTTGTATCTTGCTAGATGTTTCTGATGTGCAACACCAACAATAACACGCTTCTGAGGAATCACTTCTTACAGCTAAAAGTCAAAGGATCTAATGTGAGCATGATCTTTGAAATTCTGAAAATAAAAGGATGTGTTAATGTTCTGTTAACTAGGAAAGTGAAACTGTGCAGAATAGTGTGTCTTCATCCACGAGTGTGCATTGAAATCACCCAGGGAGCATCAACAAGCACCACTACCACACTTGCTTCTATTCCCTACCTGGGCATTCTGATCTAAGTTCTCTGGGGTACAGTCTCAGCATTAGAGCTTGTAGAGTTACAGCTGATACTGCAGATTGAGAACCACTGGGCTGGATGGTCACATTGCCAGTGAGATGCAGATAAGGCTACTTAAATCTAGAGGGGAAGGCAATAATCATGAGATTTTTGCTAGGATCCTTTCAAGCGAGGAATTCTGTAATTGGGGACCTTATTTTTTTGTCTTTTGTTACCACAATGATAATTAAACTAAAATCAACGTCTTGTACATTTGATAATCAGTTTGTTTACTTTGTTAAGAAAAGCAATTGAATTTCAACAAATTTCCTCTCATTTCTTGGGGCTCAATGAATATTTACTGTTTAGTCCCAGAAACAGGGAGAAGAGAAAGGCATAGAAAATGTACTTAAATAAATAATTGCTGAGAACCACCCCAATCCAAATAGCACCAGACTTCCTGATCCAAGTCACACAAAGAATTCTAAATGAAATAATAGTATACAGCTGTATTCTAAGACACACTGTCATTAAACTGTTGAACGTTAATGACAAGACAAAGAATGCACTAAAAGCATCAAGAGAAAGAAAAGTAACTGTAGGGCAAATGAAAGGTATCAGGTTTGTTCGCCTTCCCACCATTAGCGGGGTTATTCAGGGCCAATAATAGGCCCCTGCGGTCCTGCACGCGTGCCCGATGGCGGGCACCTGGAGTAGGGTGTGCGCATGCGCAGGTGGGCACACCTGAGTTGAGACAATGGGCAATAGGGCGGCATCACAGGGATGCCCTTAGCAGAGGCAGCGGAGGCCTGCCAGCCTCTGGCCCCCCAGCCTCCTGCCTGCCCTGTACCTGGTCGCCTCACTACAGATAACGCAGAAAGATTAATAAAAGCCCCGAGGGACTCCAGGACTCCTCCTTCATCCGTCTGCCTGAATCATAGAGGACCTGCCCTGTGCCTTCCTGCCCCTACAGTAATCTATAAGGGAACACCTCTCAGTCCACGGACTTCTCCGTAGAAAGTGAACTGGCAAGAAGGACGTGGCAGAATATATTTGGTGTATTCAAACAAAGGAGATTTCCAGTCTAGAATACTTTCCTGTCAGATTATCACTTAAAACAGAAGGAAGGGTAAAGAGCTTCACTGAAGATATCAACACTAAACCAGACTTGAAAGAAACACTAAAGGGCTTTCATAAAGCAACACAAACCCATGTAGAGGTAGCAGACCCTAAACTATATATTACAGAGGTGAAGGAGGAGAGTAAAAATATGGCTCATCAAAATGAGTGTGAGATCAAAAACCACCTAACAAATCATGGTGACAGCCCATCACACGCAAACCTCAGTACGACTTTTGAGAAAAAGCAATAGAAGTGACACATAAGACCATGGAAACGGGATCTAAACAGAACATAAAAGTTAGCTGTCAAAAAAATAAAAAGAAGACAAACTAAAATGTTAACCCCCCCCAAAAAAACCCACTAAATAACAAAATGGTAATAAACACTTATTTATGTCTTAATAGCCACCTTAAAGTGTCACAAATTTATGAATTCAAAAGTGAAGCTATCATTTTTATAGAAAATACTGGCGATATAATTCACAACATCAATAGTTAAAGATGATTCGGTAAACTTGACCCCCTTCAGCAGGGAAAATAAAAGCAAAATGAACAATTGAGTTTACTTCAAATCAGAAAGTTTTACACCGTGAAGGAAAAGATAAGTTAAATGAACAGCCAACTGAATGAAAGAAAACATTCACACATTACACAGACAACAAGGGGTTAATATACAAGTTATATATAAAAAAATCTTATTCAATTTAACAACAAAGCAACCCAAATAATCAAATGAACAAATGGGCACAGATCTGAACAGACAATTTATCAAAGAGGCTCTCCAAAAGACTAGTAGATATAGGAAAAAATAGTCATTGATTTTAATAAGGGAGTTGCGGTTCAAAACCACAGTGAGCTACTGTACCACATGCACGACACAAAAAGTGTCCGAGAGGGGCCTCCCTGGTGGTGCAGTGGGTTAAGCAATGCATTATGAAGCAAAATGCAGCCACTGCAGCATGAGTTCGATCCCTGCCGCTGGCCAGGGAGGGGACCCACATGGCACAGCAGACTTCTCCTGTCTCTTTGCTGCTCCCCTCAGAAGTATGTTTCAGTCCATCTTCCTGTTCTACCCCTGCTCTGTCTCTGGTGGATCCTCTCACCTCCCTGGACTCTGGTCTGTACCCCAGCTCTTGTATGTATAAATAAATATTTATACATACATATATACACATAATTTTTTAAATAAATATTTTTAAAAAAGTGTCAGAGAGAATGTGGACAAAGAGGAAGCTATTACACCGTTGGTAGGAATGTAAACTGATGCAGCCATTTTGGAAAGTTACCTGGATGTACCTTAAAAACCTAAAAAAGAAACCATGATATAACCCAGCAATCTCACTTTTGGGTATCTATTTGAAGAAGATGAAACTATCAGTTCAAGAAGTTATGTGCTGTACAATGTTTACTGCAGCGTATTTACCACAGCTAAGACATGCAAACAACCCAAAAGTTCATCGAGAGAGGATTAGATTAAGAAGCAGTGGTACTGTTGCACGATGGAAAACTATTTGGCCACAAGGAAAGATGAAATGCCTCCATTTGCAGCAAAATGGAAGAAGTTTGACTGAATTATCTATACTGTGTCAAGCCAGAATGACAGAGACAAATAAATATTGAACATTTATACAGCAGATGATTGGATTGGACAAAGCAAAAAGTTACAAAAACTTGGGGACACTGATAAATGAAGTGCAAGTTCTGAGGTTAAGGAGGGGGAAGGTAGAAAGGGGCAAAGGGTATGAAGGATGGCAGTAGGAGAAAGTTAAAAAAAAAAATTATAAAATATTTCTTTAAAAATGTGGTAAAGTCAGAAGGCAAAAGAAAAATACCAGATGGCTCCTCCCCTAGGAGGAATATAAGGGACTCAAATAAGGATCAAGGAAAGGAATAAGAACAATAATAATAATAACAACAAGAAAGAAACAAAAACCAAAAATGAAAAGACAAGGACAAACTGGGGACAC